>JAHLKD010000055.1:0-360292 GCA_025526935.1 Cladochytrium replicatum | reverse complement strand
CGCCCGTTAGGGAGATTTCAATTTGAGCTCTTCCCGCTTCACTCGCCGTTACTAGGGGAATCCTTGTTAGTTTCTTTTCCTCCGCTTATTAATATGCTTAAGTTCAGCGGGTCTTCTTGCCTGATTTGAGACCAAGTAGGGTGCTCCAACGTTTTTACGGTCAAAGCATAGAGTCCTAAGGTCGCTAGCGAGTTTCGCTAGAACACAAAGGTTCACAAGTCTACAATCTGAATCCCCGCATAGGAATGTGCCTATGGCCCCATTAGAACGAGTGCGTTGGTGAGACTAAGAGATAGAAGGGCAAACCCTCACTAAACGATAGTCTCTGCACAACGTCAAGGCCACAAAGCTCCTTTGACAAGGCAGCATAGATACTATGTTTAAAGACACTAGCCTCCAGTAAAAGAAGCTAGAAGTCTCATATCCCTAACACCCCCTCATCCACAAACTCCATAGAGAAGCTTGAGACCAAGGAGGTCAGGACGTTTCCATTGATACTCAAACAGGCATACTTCCTGGGATACCAAGAAGTGCAAGATGCGTTCAAAGATTCGATGATTCGCGGAGATCTGCAATTCACATTACGTATCGCATTTCGCTGCGTTCTTCATCGTTGCGAGAGCCAAGAGATCCGTTGTCAGAAGTTGTAATAGATTTTGTAAAGCTTTCGCTTATACAGGTTTATTAAACAAGTTGTGTAACAATAGCAAGAAAAACATAGTATCGGCTAGCCCTCGAGAACTCCCCGCTGTAAGGCAAAGAGCTCCGGACCATCCCTCCACGCTCGAATGGGACCCGCGGGTACACGCTCCTTAAGGAACTACATACCCGCCATGGTGGGCAACCTGCCGGAGTGCAATACGGGTACTCTTTTACAAGTCCCGCAAGTTCCAAACAGACCTATTACTGACTCCCCCTAGGTATCCACCCAAGACATGAGCGAGACTTTAGACTAGCCAATGATTAAAGAGGTTTGTGTAGGACGCTACTCCTACAGTCACCCCAGCACATAGACCCCTCGCCTAGAGCGTTGTTTAGGCACTCTAGGCTCGGGATCCCACAAAGAGACACAGGTACGGATCGGATATGATTCCGCAGGGCCCCCTCTACAAGTATTTCTACCCCTAGAAGGGGCCCTTGTTATAAAATCCTTAATGATCCAACCGCAGGTTCACCTACGGTTACCTTGTTACGACTTTTACTTCCTCTAAATGACCAAGTTTGACCAACTTTGTAGAACTTCCGGCTAGTTGCCCAGCTAGAGGATCCACTCCAAAGGTCTCACTAAGCCATTCAATCGGTAGTAGCGACGGGCGGTGTGTACAAAGGGCAGGGACGTAATCAGCGCGAGCTGATGACTCACACTTACTAGGAATTCCTCGTTCAAGTCCAATAATTGCAATGGACTATCCCCAGCACGATGAAGTTTCACAAGATTACCCAGACCTTCCGGCCAAGGTAGATTACTTGTTGCCTTCATCAGTGTAGCGCGCGTGCGGCCCAGAACATCTAAGGGCATCACAGACCTGTTATTGCCTCAAACTTCCATAGACTGAACGTCTATAGTCCCTCTAAGAAGTCGGACGCAAACCAAAGTTAGCGTGACTATTTAGCAGGTTAAGGTCTCGTTCGTTAACGGAATTAACCAGACAAATCACTCCACCAACTAAGAACGGCCATGCACCACCACCCATAGAATCAAGAAAGAGCTCTCAATCTGTCAATCCTTCCCATGTCTGGACCTGGTGAGTTTCCCCGTGTTGAGTCAAATTAAGCCGCAGGCTCCACTCCTGGTGGTGCCCTTCCGTCAATTCCTTTAAGTTTCAGCCTTGCGACCATACTCCCCCCGGAACCCAAACACTTTGATTTCTCCTAAGGTGCCGAACGGGTCAAAAATTAACACCGTCCGATCCCTAGTCGGCATAGTTTATGGTTAAGACTACGACGGTATCTGATCGTCTTCGATCCCCTAACTTTCGTTCTTGATTAATGAAAACATCCTTGGCGAATGCTTTCGCAGAAGTTAGTCTTTCAAAAATCCAAGAATTTCACCTCTGACAATGAAATACTCAGAACCGCTGCTGCAATCTTCTTGTTCCATTCCAGCAGCTGTCCATGCTGCTGCCAGAGATCATGGTGATCCGTCACTGGCCCAATATTTCTAACCCAGGATGCTAATATGCCTCCCAAAGCTGGCTGCAGGTGCGTACTGGAGAGAGTTGTGTGTTGTGCCCACTCATAGTCTGACGCTGTCTCACATGTAACATCTGGAGCATTTTCTATGAGCCACAATAGAGTTAACCATGTCTCTTGATCTGGCTGGAGAGGATAAGCGATCTTCTTCATGAGTAGACTGAGGTCCCTGATTAAGGTACTGTAAGCATGCCCTATGGTGGTCATATTGAAGTATGTATCCTTCGCCAGCAGGTACGCACATGCCTGGGAGTCAAACTGCATGCGATTGGTGGCAATTGTCTGGCTGGCAACCTTTTTGATCCAAGCTAACGTTACCCCGATCCTCCCTGACATTGTGTGCCTATTGAAGCGAGAGGTAAAGTGTACAATCTGCATTAAACGTTCTGGCTCCACACTTCCAGTTACTTTGCAATCCTGCCAAAACCGGTGCAGACCTGTGACATACGCCCATCTGAGTAATGCAGCTCCGGTTCTGGACACGCTGTTGGCAGGTCTCCAGGCCCCCAGCACATCTCTCGAATCAATCACCCACCAGGTGAAAAGGGGATTGTTGAACACCTTTTCGGGGATGGTTGATATGACAGTTTCTGCTTGGAAGAGAGACTCTGTAACAGCAAGCAGAGCTGCAAAAAGTTCTTCTTCTGTCTCTGCCGCAGATCCAACAGGGAGAAGATGTGTTGGCCCTACCGGACTTTCCTGATCCTCGTTGCCTGACTCACTGGAGCTTTCTTCAGAGTCCACCTCGTCCTCATGATTGGTGTCGCCAGACAGCAGCTGTGCCACGTCTAGCCCCTGATCCCCTACTGGATCAAACAGTGGTATTCCTGTTGGTTCTTCAGGTCCAGAGTTTCCAACCTTCTGCTTCAACATTCTTGCAAACTGCTCCAAAGATGCTCCCAATGAGCTGCTGATCTGCACAAAGGGTGTCTCTATAATGCGCTTCCACACCAAGATCGTCAGCCACAGAACACAGGTCCATGTCTGTGCATAGCGTGACAGTGTTGCGTCCCGAAGCTGTCGGAATTTCTGCTTCTCGTTGACTTGCTGCTCCTGATCAAACCTGGGCTTCATGATTTCCTGCCTGACCATGAAGGGCATTCGCATGATCCGTGTTGCAGTGCCTTGTGGTAGGCAACCATAGTCTTCCCCAGCTCCTTGCGGTTGAACCCCAGGCCAATGTCCTGGTTTTGTTCCCCGACAACATCTTTCCACGTGATGCGCTCGTTGATCTTTTGGCCGCTCCTGTGCCTAGGATCCACATGGTGAAAGTCGCAACCAAGAATCCAGGGAGGAAGCTCTTCAGATAGCTTCAAGGCAGGGACAGAGGTGAATGCGTCAGCAAGCAGCATCTGCAGGCTTGCCTTCTGCATTTCAGTGAGCTGCAAGGATGGATCAGGGGAATAGGGTGCCAGAGGAGCCATTTGCACGACCCAGTAACCGTGAAGTCCATAGTACCGCATGACAATACTCTGGACTTTGACCTGCTTTGGAGAGGTACCTCTTGCTGCCGGATTGGACTTGCAACAATGCTTTTGAAAGGTAGATAAGGTGCCACACACATAGCCGCAGCCTCGGCACTGAAAACCATCCTGTACACAGACTCCTGGGATTGGGGTAAATGAGGCAAGCTTGTTGTTGTCTCTGTCTATACGCTCCAGAATGACCTTGTTGTTCCACAGCGGTGTAAGCTGGTTAACCACGTTTAGATTCAAAAGTGCTCTTGAAGCAATCAGGCGGGTGCTCCTGTCGACCTGACTGTGGTACTTTTGGACATGGGCCCCGCATGAAGACGCGTCCACGAGAATGCCACAGCTGATACAAACCAGCACACCAAACTCTTCTGCTATGAAGAAATCCAAGGCTATGCCTGGAGGATAGGAAATGATAGAGGTGAGATGCTTTCAGCAGTCCTGATGAAGGAAGCTTACGCCTAAGGTTTCCTGTAGCTATGGCACTCTGAATCAGAGGGTTGTTCACAGGGTTCTCATTGTGAAGGGGTGCTACACGTACGTTGGCGAGGTCCTCTTCGTAACTGTCATTGTTGAGGCTGTTCTTATCTCTCTTGACAGTGCCTTGCAGAATGCGAAGAACCATGTCAACCCCTTCTTGGCCAGCAGCCGGGAGGCCCGCAACCTCGAACGTGTCGCGTAGGAACTCCTCTGTATGAACTCTAGGATTGGTGCCCAACCCTTCCTTGGCGGGATGGGAAGCTCGACAATGCTTCCTCAAAGCATCTCTCTCCTTGTATTCCCTGTGGTCCTTGCCAGTGCAAAGCGTGCACACGAGCATGCCATCTTCCCTGGTGATCCACTCCATCCTGGGTTCCTTGATCCGGTTGCTCAGCTTGTCTAACATGGACATGATCGAGATTGGCCCAGCTACTCAAAAAACATGAGCCCTTTAGTGAGAAAGGTCGAGATTGTGTATGTTCACATGTAGTGAGAAGCTCACCAGGGGGAGATTTAGGAGTGGTTTCACTGATAGCTGGTTGAACAAACTCATTGCAGTCCATTGCAGAAACATCACTGCTGCTAGATTGCATCTAACGGTAGGACCATGAGCACCTAGTGTATACTGTACCGTGTGAGAGCATACTTCAGATTGTTGACTAGCTTTGACGAGAGTGGAAGTTGCACTATAGCAGTGGTGGAAGCTGTGGTATGGACGGAGAGGGAGTTGAGATCCACTATCTATAGCAGGAAGACCCTGTGGCCAGGTCTTGCCCTCTAGTTTCCTAAAAAGGATGACCCCCGGCGTGGCAGAGAAGCTTCTTATCAAGGTGTATGGTTGGTGGAGATTTTGGACAAACAAATACAAAGAATCAGTTCTCTACTCCAGTAGCATGCTCTAGCCCACGAAATCAAAGGAGTCTCTCCCAACAGCATCATCGCTGGGCCCATGAAATGAAAAGACTTAGTGAAAAATCCACCTACAAGAGAGATTGAGATAGCATGAATTACAGTTGAAGCAGAATAAGTTGCATCTGGAAGGTCCGTCCATGGTTAATAAAAATGGGTGTTATCACGGTGTAAGATTGGTGGAGATTTTGGACAATCAAATACAAAGAATCAGTTCTCTACTCCAGTACCATGCTCTTGCCCACGAAATCAAAGGACTCTCGCCCAACAGCAGCATCGCTCGGCCCATGAAATGAAAAGACTTAGTGAAAAAACCGGCTACAAGAGAGATTGAGGTAGCATGAATTACAGTTGAAGCAGAATAAATTGCATCTGGAAGGTCCGTCCATGGTTAATAAAAATGGGTTGGACGGTCTGTCCATGGCTAATAAAACGCGCTGGACGGTCTGTCCATGGCTAATAAAACGCGCTGGACGGTCCGTCCGTGGCTAATAAATTCGAGGTGGACAGTCCGTCCGCATTTAATAAATAAATGCGGCATAGAAAGAGATTTGGGGAAAGAGTTGAGAAATGGGATTTCCTTTCTTTTGTTTAGAGTTTAATTAATTTTTGACTTGTTTATAATTTAATTAATCTGTGATTTGTTCAGATTTATGTTAATGGCTTAGAAATAGAACACGTGACCACATATCTAAGAACGTGTTCGAAATAGCAACAGATCATCCAAGACAGTCCACTGAGTGACCTGAAGACGATTTCAGAAGCAGTAGGTTAGTTCGCTTGCTCCCAGTGTTTGGACTTAGACTTGCGGATTGCTGTAGAAGCAAGGACAGTTACGTGAAGGTTATTTTACTTTCAGGAGACAGGTCGACAGTTACTTGAAGGTTATTTTACTTTCAGGAGACAGGTCGACAGCGTTAAAGATAACTAGTTGGCCAACAATGTCGATTTGAGGGGGAGAGAGAGCAGATATGTGTTTTATTCTATGGCCTTAGTTCTTTTGTGGCAAAAGACAATAATCGGTCTTCCATTACTTTTCGCGCTATGATTCTTCATTGCCGATAAATTTCTTAGACCACTACGTTTGTTTTTATTTCTCAATGCTTTTACATTTGTTCAGAGTGAGGGAGTGTCAAACGGGCACCCTGCTCAAATGTGTCGTTCTGCCCTAAACCAATAGACACGTCTCCTCACACAAGAGCTAGTGTGGACTTAAAATATACTGATGCGACTCTGTGGTTGGACAACGACGACAGGGGCACACATCGATGTGGTCCCGTCATTTCGATAATACCATCACAGCGGGCCGCTGTCGAGCTACATATAGTTGCAAGACGGAGCGCTTGGGTTGCTTAGTATCTCCACACATATTTCTCATCATGTTACAATGCCTTTTTCAGGTTATGGTCGAAACTGTGTTTCCAGTGTTTCTGAAGTGCGTCACCAAGTAGACTTGGAGCTTCGATGGCCCCGCCGCACATCCATACCACCTCTGACACGTTTTGAACACTACAGCTGGCAGGCTTTACGAAGACATGGGTCCCCAACCGCTCATAAACAAGGGTGGAAAGGCAAACTGGAACTAAATCACAACTGCACCCAAGTAAAAGCGTAACTAAGGCCGTCCACAGGCGGCTGCCCCGTAAGCGACACAGATGTATGCTTTGTCTCGAGCACCATCGTTCCTCCTTTCAGAACATCTTTTGAAACTTCCACCACGGCTGCCGTGCAGTCATCTGAAACGCGCACATGTACCAAACCAGCCTCCCTTTTGCGAATAGCCATGGTGTACGGTCGGAAATCAATGACTCGCCATTCCCGAGGTTTCAGCACGTTGTAAAAACGTCCGAATTTCCCCAAATGCGTCGAAATACCTTCCCCACACACCATCAACTCGACAGCCCACCGCTTTCCTCCATTGATCCAAAAATCCAGCTCCCCTACGAATACGGTCAGAATAAATATCCCTTTGCAGGTTTCGACCTGGTGACCGTACCTTTTGTATGTGTCTCTGTTCTTCCGTCTGGTAACAGCGTCTTCGAAACTTCTGCAGCCAAAACATCCCTGGCAGCCAGGCAAAAGGATGCACCGCGCCAGAACTGATGTTGAATCGGCCCTTCCTTGTTGAAGCTTTGGGCGTTTGAGGACTCCCACTGCTTCAAGCGGCGAGGTTCGAACGTCTGTAAAACCATGCAAATCCAGTCGTCAATGTCATTCGGTGGATTTTTAAGGTCGCACGGGTACGCCAGACGGGCAAAAAAACGTTCATGGATCGGTGTCGCAAACTTAAGGTGTTGATGATCATCGATGTTCAGCACGACAAGTCTGATAAGTCTTCGCGCTTGATTTAGAACAGCTGTCGTTCTGGCTTCGACGTAACCTTCAAAACAATTGTTATGTCAAACAAGATAATTAAAAAAGAAACACGATGAAGCAACTCACCGTTAACGATGATATGGTCGAGCATAGTCTTCTCCTGTTCATTCAACGTGCTCCCCTTAAACTGTAAGAGATCACCCGTCAACACCCCGTCGTCCTCTGGGACACGGAAAAACCGTCCCAGAGACTGGTTCGTCAAGAAACCACCGGCAAAGTAGTGCTCCACCGCGTCATCAAATGTCGGGTGGTGCTTGTGCAGGCCAATGAAATGATTCAGCATGTCTTGTGACAGCTTCCTCAACATCCCCACATGACCATTGCATTCAGCTCGAAGGAGACGATAGAACTCTTCGAACCACCCTTTGTGTGGTTTGTATCGTGGGTGCTCCACAATCCGATTGAATAAGTCTTCTTGTTCAACAGGGGTGAGCTGCAGCTCGCGGAAAGTGATCTGAAAATTGCTTATCAAGCCGCTTAAACACGAAAAGAAAAATCACAAGAAAAACAAATACACACCGTCTTTGGATATGAAGGAGAAGATGCAAAATCGGTGATCGCTCCCATGTGGAAAGACGCAAAAAAAGCCACTCTGACTGTTTTGTGCTGTTTGATGAAGGCGTCAATCCAGCTGCTAGTGGCGGCCGTGTCTGTCATGTTGTACAAAAACTGTGCGTCGTCCAAGAATAAGTAGTCGAGCTCCCCACAAAGCTTCGGCCAAGAATCAATGTCCGCGTATGCCTGTTGAACTCTACCGAGAATGAACATCTCCGGACTCTGTGTCCCATCAAAGAACCGGCAGTCAACTCTCGCAATTTTGGCATTGGAGCTTCTGGCCCCTTCAGGATGCACAAGTGCCCAAATCGCAAGAGAGACTAGAGACGTCTTCCCTGAAGCAGGTGGTGAGAGGACACCAACCACCTTGAACGTGTCGAGCTTTTCGATCAGGCTCTGTACCACGGCGTTCCGCGGCAAGGTGAGTGGATCGTTGTAATCAATGTCATACTCCTGGCTGATGGGCAAAACCGATTCGGCAGCTAAAAAGGCGTAACATTCAATTCTAGCACATCTTCACGGGCATAATTTTTCACACCTCTATACAAAGCTGACGTTGTCGTACAGAGACGATTGAGAACTCATTAGCAAGACACGTTAACCACCCAAGACCATACGAACCACACCTGGATGAGTCGGAACCACTTTTGAACATCAAAAGAAAGGTTAGCAATAAGACCCCAGGGCCCGAGTCTGACAGATGATACCTGCAGTCTGCAAAGACACACCTAGCATAGAGCATACACGAGTGATCAGAAGCAGTGGGACAATTTGCGAAGGTTATGAGAGACCAAATACCTTCTGGAAGAACAACGAGAATGTGGATGAACTGTTGCGGCACAAAGTCATCGTCCGCCATGTCATCAGGACTGACGGCAGCAGGAGGAGGTTTGAAGTGGTAGCGAGCTATTGTTGCCGTTGGGGCAGGTGTCAATACCCGGCTTTTGAGAGTTGCGTTCTCGACCGGTTTGAATGTTCCATCCTCAACGTTACGCCCGCCTCTGACTGCGGCGTGAACAGCGTCAGCTATCTTCCGCCGTGCGTTGCCGTCCAAGGCATTCGATAGGACAGGAGTGCCATCGTTCGCGTTGACCTTCACGAGGCGGAGATGACGAGCGTCAATGTCGCGCAGGTCACTGGGGTTTTTCGCCTTGACGAGCTCCTTCAGGTTGCTGATGAACGCGTTCGTCGGCACGTCCACGTCAAACACATCGGAGCCGGTGTGCAGCATGCACCACAGTTTGACTGGGTTCGGGGTCGATTCCAAGTCTTCGATTGCATCCATATTGGCTTACTTCAAGACAAGAAAAAAGACGACGGTGAGCGATCATCAATGGTGCGGGCGGAGTGAAGAAGCAACATACAGAGGTGGGAACAAGATTGCTTTGACTGATGAAACGAACATGTGGCTTGACGGTGGCATTTTAGAAAATAGCGCTTTCTGGGTCACAGCAATTCTATGTTGATTTGTCCGGAGGTCGATTGGGCTGCAGTGTCATCCTGAGGTTCTTCTCCGTGGTTGTCCCAACTTTGTGATGATTCAGTTCAAAGCTAGTGGAATGGTTCCAAACCCAGATTTCACAGCAGTGCAAACAGCAAAATCAGTCAACCTTCAACTTGTGATATCGACCAAACTAACTATCGTAGAGGAGTGCAGACCCCACTGCTGGAATCGCAGCTGCCAATTCTACCGCTGATTGAGGTCTGATCTCTCTGGGATCGAAAGCTTTGTGTCACTAGTACACCACCAGATCTGCTCTCAGACCACTTAAACCTCAATATCTATACTGGGAGACTCTTGTGGAACATTTCAGTGATCGCGACAGAATTGCACATGAGTTGCTGGCAGATGACAACAATACTACTGCAAATAATCTTCTCGAAGACAGCCCTCCTTCATCAGATGGCTCACCTGATGGAAGTGACAACAAAGTCAGAAGCACTACTTCAAGTGACAATCAGAAAAAATCCAGCGAAGAAAAAGCTCAGTGATCCCACTCCAACTGGTGGAAAGAAGAAATCATCATTTACCTGTCTGATTTAGAATCCATTGGGATTGGTCATTGGAAGGTCTGTTGAGCATGGATTAGAGAGGATTGGGAAGGAAGTTGCCCAACTTAGGTTTGACCACATCAGCAAACATACAGGCGGAAGCTATCTTGAGTGTCAACACCAATCATAATTCTGGCCTTACAGAGGAAACCCTTACTGCTACGATGGAACGTGTCAATGCAAAATCAATGGGTGAAGTGGCAAGGTCCCTGCAGGATTTGAGGAATTGGCAGGGTCACTTAAGATGCTAGAGGCATTGAAAAGTTTGCGAAATGAATAATCAAGATGACTTGTCATTTTATTGACCTCAACATACATAATTTGCGTGAAATAACGTCCTTGATGAAGTCTCGTCTTGCTTTTGCTTCGTCACGGTTTCTGGGGACGACATCATCATCATCACTAGAATTACTGGACTCGCTGTCGCTGTTGGTAGGGTCATTCAAAGGTTCGCCAAATTGAAGATAAACACATGTGCAATAAAATGCATGCCTTGATTATCTCAGTGTTCTCCTTTGTTACAGAAGTATTGCTTGTGCCCTTTTGATTGAGCAGGGTTTCAGAATACAGAATCAGTTTTCGAGCATTCTGATCACACACTCAACAATGATCTGTGTTCTTGAATACATGAATTATATTTTTGCTCATTTGTCATCTCATCATAGATATCGTAAGGAATCATGACGTGGAAGTACAGAGCATACCAGCATATGCCAGAGCATGCATGCCATGAGAGAGTAACGAAAGTACAGTTTTGCCCGAAGCCTGAGTTGTTGTAACTAACTTGTCTGGTGCTTCCCTGGCGTCATGTCAAAGTGAATGCGATGATTTGAGTCAACATTCACTCACACATTGATTGCTGGATAGCCTTTTCTGCAGTACCACCATTCAAAGTCACATGGCCGCTGTGTCTTGATGAGGGTCCCGTCAACTGCAAGACATGCTCCAGGGAACCCACCGAGCTTCTTAAGTCAAAATGCAGCACATTCCACTCTAGATCATCCTTGGAAAAAGGGAGTGCCACGAACTTGGAACACAAGCAGCTGTTTATCACTCTCTGACCACCTGATTGACGCATCTGCCAGAGAGGTCTTGCTCATTCCAAGTTGTTGGGCTGAATTAGTATTAAAAAGCGTGGGCTTCTCTTAGCAGCGGTAGGGCGGTTTTGGCTGTATTGTAGCTAGCACAACAGCTCCAGGTTCTGTCTCATGGCCCAGTAACTGTTCTCCAAGGTATGTGTTTGCCTATTAATCAGGCAGGTAGTACACCCAAGCTGGTCAGGCAACCAGGGAATGCTGTGGTCAAAGGCATTGGTCACATCAACTCCAACATTCAAGTTTACAGTGTGTGGGCATACCTGTGATCAAAGTTGTTGGTCAAATCAACTCAAAGGACCAAGCTATACCACATTCCCCAAGAAGTGGCACCCGCACAGCTGCTGGACTTGCTAACACAGAAACAAATATACATACATGACATAGAAAGTCCATAAATGACAGAATGAAGATGGATTGACAGAAAAACTCTCATATCTAAGTGAAAGACAACCCAAAGGATAACCCCTATAGCGAACAGTCTGATATGCTAGTTTTTAACAATTAGCAAGTGTTGATCCCTGAGCCAGATAGTGGATTGTCGCAGCAACCCTCTGAGTGATGGGGAAGGGCAGTGTTATCACTTGGGGCCTCGTTCGCTTTGTCCCAATGATCCTCAATCAGAGCAATGAGGCGATTGAACAGTTGCTTTTGAATTTGCAAGTTTTGCTCAAACCATCCCTCATGGAATGCTGGGTTGTTGTCAGTGTAGCCAAAGTGAGAGTGTCTTATGGAAGTTTGAGGTCTGGGTGCCTGGCAAAATGGCTCTACCCTCCAAAGTCTTGGAAGCAATCCGAGCAACAAATTCTGATACAACTGCAGCAAGTATTGCTTGGATGATAGTGGCCTCTGTTTCTTCATCAGAAGAGTCAATCATCGCTACTGAGGCTGGCGCGCAAAAACGTAAATGAATTCACAAACAAGTAGTTTAACGAGGTCCTTAATAGTAATGCTGCACAACAGAGTCAGTCCATCTATATATGCGTTCTGATTGGTACTTCCAAGCCAACTTCAAACAATTTGTTCCTGCTTTGACGCTTGAAACATGCTTGAAGAGCCTGTTTCAAGTGCGAAACAAATTGTTGAGTATCTCTCAATAAGCGAGAAAAAGGTGTGGAATTGCAGTAAAGATGGTGGTTCGCTTTTTTCACAGAGACAGTCATGCGAAGGTGGATAAGCGACATTCAAGGTTTGAAGCTGTGTAGTTTATTTTGGGGGGCTTTCACTCCTCTTAAACAGAAACAAGAAAGACATGCAAAACTCAATTATAAAATGGGTTAAAAAAATAAAAGTTCCCCGAAGTTGGGCAACATAGAGGGGTTCTTGATGATACCATAAAAGGTTAAATGAAATATAACAAAAGGAAGGATATATGTGATTGAAAAGCTAAGTGTCAATAGGCATAAAGAAGGAAACATGGATAGGATCAGATGCATATCAAAATGATGATCTGGCCTCAAGAAAATAAGTCTTTCCTATGGGATACTTGCACAGTACATAAAACTGTGTTCCTATTTTGGTGTTTTGCCGTTCTTTCAATGAAAATAAGAAGTAAAAATACTACAAATACTTATTGTGAATTGGATATAAAACAATGGTATGATAAACTAAACAAAGATATTGTTGCTGAACCAAAATTGTACATTACATAACAACTATCCAACAAAACCAGAGACGCAGCATTTAAGCTGGTGCTGGTTTACAGGTCGCTTCAGTTGGTTTCCTTTGTCGTTTGTAAGAAAATAGTATCCCATCTTTTGAATTCCTAAAATGGTGTAAGGCTTTGCAGACCAAAGTCTTTCCAATTTCTTTTCTTTGCACTTCAAAAGTCAACTCAAAAGAAACACAAGTTCTCCAATTTTGTATTAAACAGGGATTTGGTAACCTCAAATTCAACTCAAGTTGTAAAATCAGAATCAATACTTTCCTTTGCGAAAGATCCAAAAACGTGCATCTAGCTTCCGCAAAGACTATTTAAGCCCAGTTCAAATGGAGTATACCAGACTCCAACTACACTGATTCACCACACTATTCCGCATTACAATTACCGACATTCTATCAATGGTCATCAAGGATCTAACAATAGTTACGATCTGGACATTGCTCAATCATTTTCTAAACTGAGTATCAACTCGACAATGTCATTGTACTCAGCTTCGTTAGTAGGATCGTAGGGTAAGTTTAACCGAATGCTGTTACAGAGGCACCTGAAAGAGGTTTACTAGTGGTATAAGTCTTAGTGTATAGCCAAAAGCAAGTGCCGCTTAAATTTAAACTTCTATACCAGAACCGCCCCAAACGTACAGGCTGACAAACTAGAATAAATAAGTTTTCACTCATCTAAACCGTAGAGAGATAGTAACAATAATAGTTATATTAATAGACTTCTTCAACTCTTCAATAATGGTTATATATTTTATGACGCGTACTAAATAAAAGGTTTTCAGATTGATAACCTACCCATATATTTTGTACCCTTAACCTTATTCGATTACACTCTGTTAATTTCTTAAATATCCTAATAATAAGGTTATTATGCCCCCCCTATATTGGTCCCTTGTTTATTGTATTTTCGACATCTTGGCATTATTTTTTCTAGCAGGAATTATAATCCTCAAAGACTAGACGTGATAATTATCAACTGTGGATAATTTATTCTATATAACCCATCTAATTTATAGCGTAGCCACGTTATAAAGGATTAAATATACATAATTGTGGTCGCCTCAAGATCTACCAAACCAAAGCCATTCAATAGAGCCTCTCTCTATGAATTCAATGTCTATTTCAAGGACGTTGAGGTTTTTGCCAAATGGAAGTGGTGTGCTAAAATTCTATACTGGAACACAATGACAGAACTCCAACTTGTCTTACGTCAGTTACCTCCAATTCCAGCTCTAGTGCAAGCTGCACCTGCAGGAGCTAAAGATATGCAAAGTGCTCCCTCTATCCAAACCTTTGCTAACTGTGGAATTCTTGTTTTGATCGAGGGAGGCAGCTAAGGTTCTTGATAAGAGGTACTTGTTCACATCTATTGAAGCTAAAGGCTCACACCTTTTATAGGTTTTCCTCTCCTCCATCAAGCCTCCCTTACTTTCGTCCACACCACTTGCTACGTAAGCAGCAGTGCCTGCTTTCCTCCTCTGGCAAGCTCCTTCATGCCTGCTGGGTGGAAGATTCTGCTGCAGCAGCTGAAAAGTTTCTTCCGACGAATACTAAAAGCTCAAATATAAACAACAAGGAATTTGCAACAACTTTATTGTGGTGGTTTTACCACCAGTCATGAGACACAAAGGTAATAGGTTCGAATCTGAGGAACGTTGTAAGTCGTTTTACATCCTCAGTCGAACTCATCTTTTTGAAAGAACAAAATAGAGAAAGAAAACTTTTAATGAAAGAGACAAACACTCAACACTAACCTGGTTTATGACTCCGTCCAGACAAAGTTGACCCTACACACCGGCTCAAGTGGCGGACCACATGGACTCTTTTGATGATGTTGAAACAGTTCCGACTCTCGTTCAGCTTGAAGTAATGAAGAATCACGGCTTGGGTCAACACATCAAACAACACATGCGCTCAGCTAAGGTTGAGCGGAAGTCTTTCGTCAAAGCTGGCGTTGGGAATGCTGGCCGCTCTGAAGATGTCCTCATTTTCTTGCTCAGTAGCAACTGGGAACTGCACTGGATAGTCACGACGGCCAGTAAGACGTTGTGGCAGTATCAAACAAACCGCAGCACGATGAGCAAGATTAAGAGCTGCTTTGGTAGCAATCTTCTCTGCCACGATGCCACTTTCCTTGCTGATTCCACAGAGCTCTCTGCTGACACTGAGATTACGCAGGCCATCGAACTGCATCTCCCACCAGCTCTTCCTCGCCTTCTGAATCATACTCTACCCTCTCAATTCCACTTGAGGCTGACTGGTGTTTCGCTGGGTCTTGTAGAACCACTTTTCGCGTGATATCTCCGCGCGTTGCGTCCAAAGGTTCCTGCTCATCTCGCGATTATGACTCAATACTCCAAATTATTTCCAAGATCGCCTAGACTTCTCTTCCTGCTGCGAATACTCTCCTACGCTTTGCCTCTCCATTCATGAGGTTGCTGGGTCTCGCAGCCCAGACAGGATTTAAAGACTGTTGTCACTTCTATCTGGTGAGCTATCTGATGAAGGAGTGCTGTCTTTGAGATGATTGTTTGCAGGAGTATTGTTGTCATCTGGCAGCAACTCATGTGCAAGTTTGTCGCGATCACTGAAATGTTCCACAAGAGTCTGCCAGTATGGATAATCAACTGTTGTTTGATTGCCTGTGTCGTCTTCTGACTTCCTGAAACGGTGGTACAACATCAATAAGTTGGTGTACTTGTCTTTGAGCTGCTCAGCAGTTAGACCGGGAGGAAACTCGATTCCAAAGTCGTCATGGGTCTTGAGCCATCCTGTCTTAAAGCCGCTCTTGTCGTTCAAATTGATGAACACATCTCTGTGCTTCCTCAGATGCAGCTTGAGGAAGCAATCAATCATTTCATCAGTCCAATTTGCATGCAATTCTTATCCGTCACCAGGGAGTCAGGGACCAGGATGCAGTGATCATTGGCGTTGGAATCCTTCTTGACGGAATGGGATCCTTGACATTCTTTGGCCTTCCTCGCTTCCGTGGAGCTGGAGAAGGAGTAGCAGCAGTGCTTGATGGAGTTGCGACAGGAGCTGGATGGGAGGTGCTGCTCCAAGAAACGGCACAGGTGGATAGCCATTTAGCAGAAGGTGGCCAGGTAGCAGAGCATTTCCAGGTCAGTGCCAAGGTTGGGGAATCACAGCTTTGCAAGGAAGATGGTGATCAGTGGAAGGTGGGGTACGTTTCCAGGAGGATGGGTGTTGCCGTGATGCAAAGTTGCACCTGCTGGAATTGCAGGATGGTGTTTGAGATTTGGTTGCTTTGTTGACCTACAATGTTAGCGGTGGAGCATGTGGCTTGAGATGCAGTTTGCAAAACGGAGATGTCATCACGGTGAACCATTTGGGAGACAATTATAAATCAAAGTCACATGGTCTGACCAATTTGCTGAGCTTGGAACAGGCATGGTATGTGAGCTCTTCCACGAGATCGAGAATCCATGCTCTGGAAAGCATCGCCGATCGCCGACATAGCGCCGCTGGATTTGGAGCAGAGCGAAAGTTTTGCATCCCAATATGAGCTCAATGGAATGTTTATCCACGCAATGGACAGGATCACTCTTGCAATGAGAGCGGGTCTCCGGCCAGAATCATACTGGCAGTGCGAGGTAGCAATCGCCAGTACAGATCACGTATTTCGGCGTCATGGTCGGTTTCATCCGCATGTCGTCATCGTAGTTCTTGGTCGAGGAAATTGGGGCAAGTCACGGGAAAGATCGACAGGGAAGTATCCCAAAAAAATTGTTTATGGAAGGATATTCTTCTCATGAGAATTGACATTAGCATAGAGTTTTCGTTGACTCGCCTCGATCGATGTGCTGGACATGTGGATAGCTAAACTTAGTGACGCGGGGTTAACTTTATTCCTTGGTCGTTATTTAACTCTCACCGACACATTCTCAACGAAAATTAGAGCTGTTGGATTATATCAGCAAGTCACTACGGGATCCCTCATTCTTTTCGTGCGATGATGGTGTGATGTTCCAGCGTAGCAGCCGAGTAAAAAATAAGCGATGGCTGAGTTTAATTCTCAATCCACGTGCAGTTCGAATTTGGCAGTTTCAAAACTCAACTCAAACCTAATGCTACAATAATATACCACGGCTTTGGCGGATGAGACAGAAAGAAAATCTGCTCACAAAACACGCACTAACAGTGGCACCCTAGCACTCGTCGAAAATGTCTCTCAACTCGCCAACATCGAATATGAACATTGCTTCGCTACGCAACAGATACGACGCAGAGCTTCAGATGCTGCACACCCGTCTCGCCCAGCTGTCCAAAGAATACCACAACATGCTCGACACTTTTACTGCACGCCAACAGCAGCAGACCGTCCCATCGCCACCGCGTTCACCTGCAGACAATGCATTCGACTACATCACAGTATATGAGCGAGAGCTTTCCCAGCTGCACCAGCGACTGACCCAGCTCACCATCGAGCGCGAGCTCCTCCCCGATGCCGCGGCCCCAACGCCTTCCCTTCAGGATGAGTCATTTGATGGCGTGTATCACGTGGATGGTGTCGGTGCCGATCACAAGCAAATTTTCAATGGCGATCATCACACTGCGAACCTGACGTCGGGCTCGCCGCCGAGACACACCCACCACACCCACAGTCACTACCGCCACCACTTGGTCAGCGGCACTAACACGCTACAACCACACCTGGAACGAAAAATGCTGTCCCTATCCATCAACAACTGATTATCCTGGCGTTGTTTTCCTGTATTTTTTAAGTTTCATCTCATGACTCCTTATTTCTATAATACATCGTTCGTCCACTTCTCCTAAAGACTGACTGGCTTGTGAAGTCTCTGTGGTGATCCCTTTTCTATTTTTCAGTTGTTTGGTTTATTAGATCATAGTTTGCAGAAAAATCCTAGTAACCATCACGCTCCCTCAAGCTCGATAACGCAAGAACCGCCTTCGTTCCAACATTACCCTCATCTCCGATAGCTGAAACGAGCTTGTACACTTTATCCTCATCCTGTCTAGCAGTTTCCACCATCATGACGAGCCGTTTAATACCGATACTGAAATATGGTCCTCCACCTCTCTCATCAGGCTGGTACGCTGCCTTGATAGCTCCGATCGCTGTCCGACGTTCCAGATCGCTAAAAACTTGCATTTCATGAAGAACCATGTCCAGCGACTGGAAGTCGGTAATGTTGGGGACATGAATCGCTACATTGAAAGCATCCGTAGCCTCCATTTGTTCCAACACATTTCGTTGGGATGTCGTCCCAATCACAAGCAGTCGTTTTCCCTTTGGCGGAGATTTCTTGAGGAGAACAAGCAGAGTTTGAAGAACGGCATTGGAAAAGCGCGGTCCAATCGACACATATTCTGTTGGAAAGCAGAATAAGCTCATTTCAGCGACTGGATTACTGGAAATGCATACCAATGAGTCGCTCGATCGAGTCAATGATAACAACACTAAATGGCGATTTGTAGGCGTCCGCGAAGACTTTGCTGATGGCGTTTATCTTCGCTGTTTCCGACATCCCAACCATAGTTTCTGGTGAAACGAGCTTGATAAAAGGGAAGTTGCTGCTCATAGCGATGCTGGCCGCAAGTGCAGTTTTACCGCTGTTAGGTGGCCCTACATTGAAATTTGTTAGCCTGATGATGCGACAGCAAGCATGACTACACCGGGCCAGCCTACCATGGATGAGAGCAGTCACGTACGGTGTACGTTTGGATGTTCTGACCTGCTCAATGAAAAGTTTCCCATCGTCGATGATTCGCTTGAGAATGATGAACAAGTAAGTAAGATCTCCTCTAAAGAGCAAAGCAAAACATACCTCAATATCACTGTTGAACTTGATGACTCCATTGCTGACACACTGCTTCAGCTCCATGTCTGACACACCAAACGCAGCTTTAACTTCATCCAGAGCTTGGAGGAAATCCTCTCTGCAAACTTTGATATTTTCGTAGTCCTGCTTGAGTGTAGCGAGCGTGCCAACCTCAACGTGCCGACCGAAAGCGAAAGACGAAGCAGCCTTGACGAGACCTAATGTCGCGATTCAGAAATGTTGGAGTTGACCAAGGCTCCAGGTAACTAACCGGCAAGTTCAGCACCGCTGTAGTTTTTCGTAGCCTGGGCGAGTTCTGCGAGGTCCACATCTCGATCCAGCATACCATTCTTCGCCATCTGTACATGCCCCACTGTAATTTAGCGAGGCATTCGAGAGGCCAATCAACTTCCATAAATTACCGTCGAAGTGTGAACTTTAAGAATTTGAACTCTGCCTGTTTCATCGGGCAAACCAATCTCCATATGAATCTCCAACCGTCCTTCCGATGAGAATAAGCTCGTGTTGTATTATTCAACTCGCTAAAGTTTACCTGGTCGAAGAAGGGCTTCGTCGATCATATCCATTCGGTTGGTCATTCCAATGATCAAGATGTTGTTGAGCTGATTTACACCATCCATTTTGGACAGCAGCTGGTTCACAATGGAGTCGCCCACACCTGTCCCATCGTTCCGTGATCCACGCTGGCGACAAATAGCGTCCAACTCATCAAAGATAATAATATGAAGCTGAGACTCGTCCCCGCGTTGTTGATACTTGGAAGTAACGAAAAAACAAAATAAGGGTTTGGAATGGAAAAATTCGTCAGTGATACCTCTTGCTCAGCTGGACCAAAAAGCTTTCGGACGTTTTCCTCGCTCTGTCCGACATATTTGTTCAAAATTTCTGGACCGTTCACAATCAGTGGCTCGTGAGAGTTTAGCATCTTTCCGATCTGACGGGCAAGAAGCGTCTTTCCGGTTCCGGGTGGGCCATAGAGGAGCAGACCTTTGACATGTTGGATACCCAGGCGCTCGACAATAGACTGTGGGAACGTTCGCGAAGCAAATGCACGACGAAAAATGGCGGAAAACTCATCATCCAGGCCACCAATTCCGAGGTCCTCAAATTTGAAATTTGCTTTGATGAGAGGTGCAGCGACGCTTCAAATGGTCACACATTAATTACATTTGCTTCAGTTGAGATATAGATTTGCAATACCGCTTTCCTCCCTTCAGCTTAATCTTTGAACTTCCGAGCTTCCCGATGGTCACAGAAGTCTGTGGCATCAAGATCCCAAGACTCTGCTGAGGTCCTCTAGAACCATCGACTCTACCCGAACGCAGGCTATCTTGGTCGACAGTGAAGAGCGACACAATTATTGCTTCAAGTTTGATCCCACGAAATTCAAAAACCATTGGCTGGCCAATTGAGAAGATTTGTCCCTCAAAGTTTCGGATGAATATCGAAGAGATCTCTTCGACATCAATGAACTCTTTGTACTCTTCAGTTTTGCTGAAGAATCCGACCTGGAATGCGGGAATGTTATTAGAAAACCCCAAAGATGATTAATTTGACCGGAATACCTGGAGCTCTATGGTTGATATATAGACATTGTTTCCAAGGCTGAAGGGATTAAAGGAGCGAGCATTGACCTCTTGGCCCAGACTCAGATCAGCCCACTTGCGTTGCACTTGTGTTAGGCCCAGTTCACTTGATTTCAATTCGCTCGGTCTAGATGAATGAATTACCAACATTTCGATTCCTAGGCATGCAACAACTTACTTGATGGTAAACACGAATCGTTCATTGACGATGATGTAGGGTTCACTTGGCGGGAAGTCTCTTTGTGAGACCGCAACGACATTTGCGAGAGCGTAGGCAGTGTTTGGGGACGACACGATGCGCATCTTGCCTTGATAACCGGATTCAGATTCAGATTCGTCGGTGTTCGAACACGTCGAGCCAAGCGAGTTGCCTCTGTGGCGTTGGTTTGAGGCAATCTTTGACATGTCGACGAAAGTGAGATAAATAATGCTTCAGCAATCTATGACGCTGCCAGGCATTCCCGACGGTCCTCTTCCCAGAACCGGACAACAGATCGTCCCTTTCCTTTGGGACGCGAGGAACAGCAATATTTGGACACGAGATCTTGACACCACGAGCTGGTCCCTTCGTTTTCCAGCATGAACGTCGCTGAGGTAACGAATGAGCTCGGATTCTTCAGCGGCAAGTGGAAGCACCACTGGCTTGTTCCAAATGTCTTGGGATGGTGCCATTTATTCACAATCGTATCGATAAGAAGCGACATCAGTTGATAATGGGCAGATATCTCCTTTCCGTTCACGGCTTACGATATCTTTGATATGGCACCGGTCTGGAAAAGTGCGCACATATTCCCGAGTTCCAGTTTGAACATGCTAAATTTACCTTCAGTGGTCAGCACCAAATAAACTCATTGGAGTTTACCTTTCGCAGTTATGTGCTCAACTTTCAGCTAGCATCTGCGACTTGGAACGCTCAAATGTGCCGCCTGTCGCAAAATGCGAAAGAGGGGATACCCCAAAGCTCTCAGCGAGAGTTGGAAAGATGGGAGCCGATGCTGTAGACAATAATCAAAGCAGAGCTAAGTTTCGATTCCGGAATGTTCGGTATTGCACGACTCTTTACGTTCTCTCAACCCTCGTACGCAAGCGAAACCGACACCAAAATGCGCTCAACGAACCAACCTCCATCAGTGATGTGTCTCAACACGGAATTGAGCACCAAGAATATCACGATATACAATGAGGCGACTCGAAGATCTGGAATTTCTCTTAGGATTTCACGCTGTTGCCACCGCAAAGCTCACAACACTCGGTTAGGCATCACACCAAACAATTGAAGTGAGCGAAAAAGATAAAAGTGATATAAAATGGCACTAAAATCAGAATACAGCTTCATTAGTAAGAAACGACAGCAAGCGCACTGCTAGGTATGCTAATCGTCTAAAAAGTCAATGAAGCAAAACAAAAAGTCACGTTTCCTCTAGCTTTGCAAGAATGTCCATTCAACGTCCAACATTCCTCATCGAGATGCCGGCGCCATTTCCCAGGAGCATTTTTAGACCTTTTGCAGTTTTCTTGAATAGACCTCCAAAGTCATGTTCTTCTTTCTCTGGCCGACTGACCGTCTCTTCAGTATGAGAAATGGTAATCGGGCTGGCAATAACTTGTGGTGATTTCGGCGTATCTTCCTTCGCCTCGTTCTTCAACTATCGCGCAGAGTTGGTATTTCGGCTAAGCGAGTCATTGAACCTCTCTGGATTGAAACCGTTCGGCGATTAGTATCATTTCCAGCATTCTCTTCCACTAACACGCCAACTGCGTCGAACTATTCCTCGATCTCTTCTTCAACTTCCTCGCCATCGCCGTCAGACGCAGACATGATGGGATTGTCAGTACAGTTGCCGCTGCATTTCGTAGTTGATCACCGAGCAGAGATCTCTACACCCCTGGCGCATGAGTTGGAAGGGTTAGATCACTCCCGCTCAGATCTTTGCTGATGTCAATGTTGTGGGTCTTGACGACCAGTTCGTCCACCACTGATGAAGTTCAGCCTGCAAGGGCGAGCCTTGTGCAGGAGATGATCTGGAAGGGCTCAGTATCGAAACTGGCGGAACACTCGTGTTGGAAGTTTCGCTGTTGCTGGTGATCTGTGACGGAGACTCCCTCCGAGTAGCCTTTCGAATAAGCCTCGAAAGAGAGTCGCTCTTGAAAGGTGACGAGTCGGCACTGAAAACGCGGTTCTTTCCACGCATTTTCCTGTGCACTTCTGTGCATTCCTCCCAATCTTCGCTGTCGTATTCCTGAGTCACGAGTCGATCGCTCCAGGTGACACGGCGACGAGGACGTACAGTTGTGTTTGAGCTGTATGTTGACTCGTTCCCGTCCCCGTATATCGCTTCCTCACGAGCATATATGGTACCGTCAGGTGCCAAGTAGTACGTGGGACCACTCGCCACGTTGTAAGGCAATCGATGGAGCGATCCGTATGCATGGGGCATCTCGTAATACTGCGGCTGCTTATGGCCAATGTCCAGAGTCGAGACAGCATATGTCAATGGAGTGGCGTATTGCTGTGGGGTAGCGGGGAGTGAACCCACATCGGAACTTGGCGGCGGAAGTGCAGATGATGGGTGTTGCTCCTCAGCATCGTTCGTTGGCTGATACTCATGGGGAATGACTTAGGTTACATGTGATGAGCTACCAGGCAGATATGGGTATGCGACCTGACGGTATTAATTTTGCGGAGTGGTGCTTGCCGAAGAGTACCATCCCAGGTGTGATACCGCTGGGTCACCTTGTTCGGGTTGTGGAGCAGATAATGAATCTGCAGTGATTTGGTGTGTTAGTCCTGCAGGAATTGCTGGTGATTGTGATTCAGTGAGTGCCACAGTGGCAGTAGCTTCAGTAGCAGCAGAGACAGCAGAATCAGGCGGTTCGTCACGATCGGCCACACTCGCAGTCGATGTCCATCACACAGTGGAAAATTTTGGGCGTGGGAATGTTTGTGGCCGGTGGAGGTGTCCCTCGTATCTCTACCACAATTGGTTGTGACGGAAGTCCGAGGGATTCTGAGGGCAAGGAATACAAAAGATCACTGGGGATGGTGGAGGGCGGGGTGGGAGTGCGAGGTGGGAGTCGTGGGCGATGATGATGGAACATCTGTGAAATTACGTCAGTTTGAGATCAATGGTGTTGGTTCCATTCCTGCATACCGAATCCCAGAATCCCAAAGCTTAACTCTGGGAGAGAGGGTGCTCGTCCCAAAGATTCAAGTGTAGACAGTCCATTTGGTGTCTCCGAGTTTGTATCACCACGGGCAATAACAGATTTGATGGTGGGGAGCGGTTCGGATGGCTGCCGTTGCAATTTGGTCTGATTCCATCCAGATCGGCGAGACAACGAAAGACTTTGCTCAGCACTGGTTGTGTTTGCTGTCGATCGGGCTGAAGAGATGTCGAGCAAACCCGCCGTTCGCGGTGTCTTTGTCCCGAACACCACAGTCAACTCTGCCCACGTCTACCATCAGCGAGGGCTGCGATTCTTTACTTTTATGCTGGTAGATGAGCTACGCTGAGAAGAAAACTTTTCAAGTATTTTGTATGAGGAAAACACAACCACTAAAACGGAAGCTCTAACCAGACCAACGACTCAGTTCACAGCTGGGTGATTGCGCATACCGCACACAGAAGAAACAGGAGGGAAAAAAATTCATTTTTGGGCACCTCAACGTTTTCTCGTATGACCATTATGCGGTACCCTCCAACAACTCGTTGGCTGCCTTCTCTACATCAAATCCATGCCTATAATAAGTTGATTTTTAGTCTCGGATATTTTCGTATCAAATAATGACCTACTTCTCCAAAGCTTGCACTGCTTGAGCTGTTTGAAATTAAAAACATTACTATACGATATTTTGGAAATGAATTCGCCATACCTTTCGTGAAACCCATGTTCATCAGCTTTTTCACCTCCTCCATGTCACTTTCTTCTGCTACGTCGGGAATTGGAGCGGTCAAAGTTCCAAACACCGCATCTGCAGTGAGTCCAGCAGCGGCATCAGGAGCGAATGTCCCTCCGAAAGCCGAGTCAAGGTCGAACGGTGTCGATCCCGCGGCTGACGCCGCTGGAGCTGCACCTGTGCTTGCTGGGGGGAAGGGTCCAAATGGATCGTCGTCGAAACTAAAGTTGCCGGCGGTGTTGAACGCCGCACTGGAAGTTGTCGCTGCCGGTAACGGTCCTCCAAAGGCAGCATCAAAGTCTGTATCCACCCCAGCTGTCGCCGGCACTGCACCGGCAGTCGGGAATGCCGGTGACGAGAAAGCGTCCTCGAATGATAGCAAACCGTCTCCTGCCACTGTCCCGTTCTGCGCGTTGTCAAACGTAGCTTCAAACTGGAACGCTGAGTCATCCGCCGGAAATACCGCAGTTTGGAATGGCTGCGTTGATCCGGATGTGGAGACAGCCGCTGGACTGAGATCGTCAAGAGGAGAGGTTGCACTCGAAAGTGGAAGGGCAACCGACGCTGCCAGTACAGTTGCATCAGGCGCGGCAGCAACAGCATTCTGTAGCTCTGCGTCAATGTCAAATGCATCCAAACTGACAGGTCCCGTGCGTCGAGCCGCTGTAGTTAAACAGAAATAATCTCATAAATTATGTACCAAGTATACGTCATCGAATGGCTCACCTGGAGGCGGTGGTGGTGCTGGCCGTGAGCGTTTCTGTGAAGGGGATGAAACTGCTCCAATTGTTTCACTTTCACTCAAAGTTGCTGGAGCAGGGTCCGTTGG
This sequence comes from Cladochytrium replicatum, assembly GCA_025526935.1. Taxonomy (NCBI): domain Eukaryota; kingdom Fungi; phylum Chytridiomycota; class Chytridiomycetes; order Cladochytriales; family Cladochytriaceae; genus Cladochytrium; species Cladochytrium replicatum. Next base: position 335,355 of record JAHLKD010000055.1, on the reverse strand, counting down.
TTTGCCGAATTGAGCCTCAAAGTTTTCTACATCTGGGAATGCACTGTCGAACTGCGAATCTTCTTGGCCCTTTGTGGTGGCAGAATCTGGTGCAGAGTCAGTCCCGATCGTGACAGGGGATTTGAGAGCCTCCGTACTCGAAATCGAAACGTGGTCGGCTATCTGTGTGTTGAAATTATCAAACGACAATCTGGGCTGACTGGATACATCAAACGTAGGTTGAATCGAGCTCGACAGCGGTGAAGGTGCGTGATGGGCAGATCCCGAAGGCTTGGTTGATAGTGGAGGAAGCGGCGGTGAAGCAGGTCCTGAAGGTCCTGCCTTTGCAGAAAGCTCGGACAAGCTCAGCGATTTAGCCTTGTCCGGTGAAAGGTGCGCGAGAGCTGGCGAGCGATCCAGCGGCTTCGGAATGGAGGCGGCAGTCACAGCATTCGCGGCTGCAGCCGCAGCATTAGCTGCAGCCACATTCGCTATTTCCACCTGAATTTGAGCATTCTCTCGCTCCACAGCTGCAACTTGAGCCTTCATAGCAACAGCTTGATTTGCTAGATCCAGTGCGGCAGTCCTCTCTCTCTCTAACTGCAGTTGCGCCTGCTGACGTTCAAGCTGCAAAGTCTGATATTTCTTCTGCTCTTCCACGAGCTGGTTCTGGTTGATTTCAATCAAATTGATCTGGTCCAAGATCTCGGCCTTCAGTTTTTCCACGTCGCTCGCCAACCCAGCTGACGTCTCCGAAAAGTTCTTGATCTGCTGTGTGTAGTTGACGATGTTTTCCTTGTTCACGCGGCTCATCTCGTCAAATCGTTGCTTTTCCATCATGAGTGCGTCCAGCTGACGCTTACCATTTTCAAGATCACGACGTGCAATCTCCACCATCTGGCGTTCGCGGGCTAGCATCCCTTCAGTCTCTGCAACGATCATCCTGTTACCCTCGAGATCCGCACGTGCCTGCGACATCTTCAACGTCAGCTCATGCTTCTCGGTGGTCAACTTTCGCAACTCGTTCTCGAGCTCTTCTCGTTTCTGCTTGATTTCCTCTGTCATTGGCACGATTTTGGCTGCCTGCTCAGATGCATCCTTCAACTCGTTCCTTCGAACCGTCACGTCACGTTCAAGATCTTGAATGATGTTACCAGTGCTGCTAAACATTGAGCTGGTCGTTGCGGCTGCCCCAAAGCCTGGCGTGCTTCCGAATGAGGGCGTCGTGGACGAAAAGGCCGACGAGAACGAAGGACTAGCAGCAGGTCGAGCAGAGCCGAACATCGGGCTAGCAGAACCAAACGGATCAGGATTGCTAGGAGCCGATGCAAGAGCTGGACCATCGGAGAGTAGGTCGATCGCAGGTTCGGCAGTTGTGGCACTAAAATTGATTCCGCCGAATGAAGGAGCCGGTGCGGACGACAGTCCCGAGAGTAAATCGAATGCAGACTGAGGCTTCGGGGCAAGTGATGCCGGCAAAGTTGTTGGGAGTGTGGCGCCAGCAAGCTTCTTTTTGATAAGGTACATAGCAATGCCAAACTCTTCTCGGCTCAGACGCCCAACTTTTCCGGTGTCAGAAAGGGACCTATGAAAAGACTTGAATCAGATGCACGGTTCTAGTAGCGCATTTTTTTGGTACCAAATGTCAGCCAATACAGTTTCTGAGAGATTCGATTTGAGCATGAATCCATAAGCTTCATCGCCTGTGCACCTATGTTAGACTAGATAATCCAGTCCCTCGCATAATACGACTTACCAGTGACGTATCCTTTTCGCGCGGCATCGAGCGCATCAAACCATTTTTCCGATTGCGCACGATCTTCGGACGTTATTATCCAATCGCTTGTCCCGCCAGTGGAGTACCCAGGAAACATTCTAGGTTGTTGAACAGGCGAAATTGGAGGGCTCCCTTCCCCTCCCAATGCAGTCAAGAGAGCCTGAGGGACCGTCGAAGGTACGGTACTGATTATCCCTGACCTGAGTCGAGTGATCATAAACATGCACACGAAAAACTGAGTGCGCGTGATGTAAGGTGACCCCGTTTTGTCTACTAAGAACCTGTAATAATCATAATGAGCAAGTAAACAAAGTGGATGTGCGCTCGAAATATACCAGATAGAACTGAGCTGGTCGACTGGAAGCTGGGATTTCACGAAAAGGTTACGTGCGGATTCAGCTTGCCACAAATCATTACTTTAGACATGGAGAGCAACTACCCGTACTCACAAGTAATTTTCCCATCAACGGGACTACAAGACTGAAATGCCTGAGCGAATCTCTCGCGCTCCTCCGGAGTGATAGAAAATGCTCCACCTGAACCGGTGAGCTGAGGAGTTAGCCCACCGGTCATTTGAGGAACAAGGGGAGTTCCCATTGTAGAACCGGTTCGTTGTACAGACAGGGGCCCCCCAATGGTGGTTCCAGTGCGATTGACGGAAAGCGGACTAGCTACACCAGTGGTAATGTCTACACCTTCGAATGCTGGCAATGGTGTAGCTTTAAAAGAGTCACATAATATGAGGAACGATTCCTTTTGGAAAACTGAATTTCAAAGCGCACCGGTTGATAAGTTAGCCACCGTAGGCTGTTTTCCGCTTTGTGCGAGTGCGATGAGTTTGCATGCCTTATAAAATGCTCCTTGGTCCAGATATCCTTTCTCTCCAGCAGATTGCTTCCACACCTATCGCAAAGTAACCCTCGGTCAACCCACTACAGCGAATCTGGAGACAATTGGACTGGTTACCTCGCTGAGAATGGGTTGGGGAAGCTTTGACTTTGTGAAAAAGGCGACGGAAGCGTTTGGGGTGATGATCCCATTTCCAGTTTTGTCGGCAAATTTGAAGAACTGCGAGAAGGCCAACGCCTCCGTTGGGGTGAGTGGCAATCCCAATGAGTCAGCTACGATACGCCAATATTGCGAATGCCATCAGCATTCTCTTCATTCAATGCAGTCCTTCTCCGGTACTGTACCCATAGTAGTTCTGTGGTGTCGGGTTCTTCCACTACCAGCACGTTGAGTGTGGCTGCGACGGGCACCCTGGAATTCCCACAGATCACAACTACAGAACCGTGCTGGTGCTGATGCTGATGCTGATGCTGGGGATCCCCCACTTGGAGGCGAACGGCCCCACCAAAAACAAAAAGCGATCCCGTTCACCAGCTACTTTGCTTCCAACCGCAACAGAGCAAATCACCGCATCCTCTCTGTCTTTGATCTCGACTTTCACTGAACTTGCCACCCAATCAACATTCTTCGGCACTATCCAGCAGCCAAAGCCTACACTCCTTCCTGCCCTCGATGGGTCTGCAAATTCGGCATCTTCTAATTTGACACTGGTGACATCCTCCACCGCTACAGCTTCCTCGACAGTGGACATTGCACTCGTGATCACATCCGTTGTGTTCGCAGTGCTCATTATCCTTGCGGCAGTATACTTTTTGGTTTACTTCCAACATCCGGATGACAAATGGGTCGCCTGGTTTCCCAAGATCGTAGTTGTAAGCAAATTTTGGAATGGTTCATGTCACCCATCTTCATAAGACATTAGGTTCTGTGCATATCACTGGCCGCATACAATATATTTTTACTTCCTCTCGATGTTGCAAATCAAAGAGGAGAGTTTTACAGGAGTGCGATTCCGATGACACAGATACAACTGGCATTTTACATTGCGACAACAGTCATTTCCATCGTTGCTGTGCCATTCACGGTGTTTTACTATGAGGGAATCGATGATTCTGATGAATCCGACGAAAAGTCGTATGTTTCTATTGTTTTATGATTAGCAGTAAATCTGATCTCTTGCAAGGGGGGGACAATCCCAGATAGCTTATGCACTTAAGTGGCTCATCCCAACCCTGGTTTTCGCAGCTGCTGTCATTATCGTCATGTACTATTTTATTGGAAGCGCCGTTATACCTGTCACAGTCGTAACCAGCGGAATGTATTTGACCACTGCAGTTGATTTCGACTACTGTGGTGTGTCGACCAATATTTCGAATGCCATTTTAACAGTTTCGGGCGCGGATTCGAAGGGAGTTATCACGTTTGGCAGTAATAACATGATGGGTATCGTGCAGCCGGTACACATTGATAGTTGCTGTGTTTTCACATTTCTAATGTGTTGCTTTGGTTCATTTTAGTGCTATATGTTCGATACCAGTGTTAACGTTAAAGTTTCCCCGCTGGTTTATATCGTCGCAGTCGTAAGTCTCTGTGGTTGGGTTCTTTTCACAATATTTGGCGGAGTTGGCCTGGTAGCAGTTCCATATGACTTTATCAATGACTACAAATTCCGACCGAAGCCTATCAACGCTGCAGAGTATGAATTTTTATACGATGATTTGGAATATCTCCTCACCACTGTATGCTGAAACTAGGTACAAAAGCAGAAAGACTGTTATTGGCGAGGAAGCAAAGAAACTCATGGAAGCAGGGAAGACGCTGATGGAGGAGATCAAGAATGTTAATCGTGGAGCAGCCATTCGAAATGCCCGGAGAAGAAACACGATCAAAAACAGAGAGAGGAACTTTAGAAAGGTTGCATAATTGCTAACACCTGGTGGTCTTCTTGCTTAACGAAATGATTCGAAGGATGTTCTACTGCTTGAATATCATTATCGACGCCTAGAAGATTCCTACAGAATGCAGGGCGGGAGCTTTATTCTCCAAATACTGCAGCTCATTTGCGGAATTGTTGGGTACAGAGTTGTTCTGATAGTGATTCTGTGCATATCTGATAACCATTTGTAGCGCTATTCTATCAACTTGTTGGGGTATTCACATTGGAATATTCCTCATACCGACGGTCCTCGATCAAAATCCACTCTCACCATTCTTAAACGACCTATTTACCGCAGTTGGTGGAATAGCATTTGTTGGTACTGCATTATACGCTCTGTTCTCGTTCTACCTTCTTGGATGTGTCATAAAAGGGAATGCAAAGCTTGGTATGCGAATCGTGTTTGTTGTCATTCATCCCATGAAGTAGGTTTCAGAACCGAAATTGCCGGTGGTAATGCTGATCAACTATTGCAGAGTCGGAGAGACAATGATGAACTCTCTCGTATTCAACGCGGGAATTGTTTTGATTTCGTCGCTTTCGGTCGCTCAGTTCTGTGCACTCGCCTTTGCAAACTATGCGCAGTTTACATCAACCCAATGTGAGTCTTGTTTATCGAGTGTTGACAAATCACTAACTCTTTTCTCCTGCCAACCAACGTCCAGCTGTCTTTGGTGTACAGATCCAGAATCTTGTATACCTTAAATACGTGTACATAGGATTTATCGTAGGGGTCCTCGGCATCGCGGTGATTACAGCAATCTATGTTGTGTACAGGCCATACAAAAAGGAAAAGATGGGAGGGATGAAGCTACTGACCTGGTGATTCTTATTCCTTTCGAATACTTTTCAACGCGGATGTCTCTGATTGTTTCTTCAAGTAGTAATAGATGAGAGTTCAGCATTCGACATTTTCCCACGGCTCCCAGCCACAACCTGATGAAATGGACCTCGCCAGTGATGATCCTCGCTGGGACGATGAGCCAGACCAGAAGAACCCGACGAACGGAATGTCACCAGTTTGGATGATGAAGGCAGTCTCATCGGCAATGAAAGCCATCCTTGACGACTATGCGGAACTTCCATCACCCCGTGATGTTAAGGACTACTGTTATCCGGTGCAACTCCTCTGCTGGAAATCAAGGAATCCCGTGAAATGCGCAAAACGAGTTCAGCTCGTTAGGGTAGTTTTTCCAGTCCGATTCCGTGTGGATAAGATGTTCTGATCCGTGCTATATAGTTTTTGCATGCATCACTAAGAGACGACGACCCAAAGCCCACAACGTGCATTATCAATGACGGAGAAACTATGATTCAATGCATTTTATCGAAGCAGTGCCTTCAACGATTCCGCGAGAGGTCGGATGCCAACATCGAAACTAAGCGAACTCTCACATCCATGTGGGGTGGCATATTCAACCTGCTCGAGTATCAACTCCAATTTCACATGGCGTCTCGAACCGAGTGCGTGCCGCATTTCATTATCGAGCGCTTCGAATTTTTTGGAGGTGATCAGATTGCGACTCACGGGAATCCTAAATTGGCGGGAGAAAGTTCGGAATTAATTGCGGTTTGCAGACAGCTCATAAGAAAGTGGTACGATATTGGTGATCCGCGAATTTTACATAATCTTATTGAGAATTGCAGCGAGGATCAGCTAATTCAGTTCAAACTGGCTCCTGCGAGTGATATCGAGGACGACACATTTTCGGGCGACCAAATCACGATAGAACAGCTCACACAAATGGAGAATCATTACATTTCAAATGCAGTTCCCACTCTCAACCAAGGTGCTGGCAATCATATTGGCGGAAACGAACACGCTAGTGATCTTGGAGATCTCACGAACGATTCAGATGATTCAGAACCCAATGACCATTATGATCAGTCGCAACTTTCGCAACCGGAGGCACTCTCAGTGCTGTCACAGGAACAACCTGCTTATTCTCAGGAGCACTACCACTGTTCTGATGCTGAACTACACAGCCAAGGATCACGAGATGAAATGTATGGCGACAAAGATGAATTCGGGAAAGATGAAAGCAGATTGAGTGGTTACGATGATTTGGTCGGCATGGCGACACAGGCACCAACAGAAAACAGAATATTGTCGCAAGGAACAATGGTGTCACAAGCTGCTGATCGGCCGATTGTCGAGGGCCTCGATAATGGAATTGCTGACGAAGAAAGCGATGATGATTTATATACCCAGCAGCGGCCACCTGAACCGGTAGAATGGATTGTACTTATTGCATAGTGGGTAATGACTCTTTCTCAGATTTCAGATGCTGATAGTGAACCAATGGAGGCTGAGGAAGAACCATCATCAACCCCTGGTTCATCGAAGAGAGCACCACAGATTCAACAAGCGCTAGAAAAAGACGCGACGTTATGCATGCCCCAACATGTTACATCGATGAACAATCTCTCACCAATGAAATCACCTCATACCAAGCCAGAGGAAGTGAATTCAGCACCATTTTCACAAAGTCGTTCCAAATCAGTTGATGCCACCCCTAAACCCTCGAATTCACTAGTTACAACGCCAAAACCGTCTGCCGCCCATGTCAACTTTCAAGAGCTCGACCCTGCCGAATGGAAGGTGGGTTTTGGAAGCAGTGTTAACATACTTACTGAAAGCTATCGTTGAACAAGTAGAAATATCAGAGTCTCTCGGATCGCGATTGCCGTATTTCGGAAACGCAGCAGAAGATCCTGAATACAATTCCCTTTGGTGTGTTGAGGCAGAATCGTTTCCAGATGTGTTATACTGAATGCATGTAGTTTTTGCTCCCGGTCAATCCTCAACTTCTCCTGTCCAGTCGCCGTACCTAAAGCGATCTGACCCGCACAGCGTTCGCAAAAAGGAGAATATCTCTACACCTGATATTTATAGCTCTTCACAGCGTCTGGAAGCTGTGAACGAGGTAGCTTTTCATCAGCACCGTCCAAATATGGAACTATCGACCCCATTTGTTTCCCGACTTAACCAGTTCAATGCGACTCCACGCCCCGTGCTTCTACGCGCGACTACTACTCCACTCGGCAGCCTTGGATTCCGAAATCAACCAGAACTTTCAAAGGCAAACACCATATCGGCGGCTTCGTTGGGATATGCTGGCGCTAGTTCAAATTTTCACTCGATGCACTCAGGAATACCAATCCCCATTCGTGCTACGCCTCGGAAACTGCTAGAAAAGCCAATTGTCGCCAACATCGAAGAATTGTGCTTAGCTGAGAAAGGTCCAACATCGAGCCTCAATAAGTCATCTGGACCATTGGCTGATAGACAAGAAGAGGATATTCGTATGGAAGAAATCCCGGTCAGCGATTTATTGAGGCGATCCATTGGCCAATCTCAACACAGTTCCGATAACGATCGCGATCGTTCAACATCAAAAGCGTCGTCGGGTCAGTCCTTGCGTTCAGCAGAGCCAAATGAAAAGGTTTCTCAATCCACTGGAGTATCTACCGACAATACTACGTCCACGATTTTGCTTCCACCATTCATGTCTCCTCCCAGACCGACTACACCTTCGTCGTCACAGAATCCGATACAAACCCTTCCAACGTCGCCTCAACGCCTGCACTCTCGAGCAGCACCACGAAGGACCGCAAGCGTCATTATTGAAGGCATTGCTGATACAATGGGTTGCTCTTCAACATCAGAGAACGAGTACATTGACGATGCATTGCAAAAGGCCCTTTCGCCGCGCCGAGCATCCCGTTCGATGTCAGTTTCATCGCAGCGTGAGTCTGCAAGTCCTGTCTCGAGGCGAACTTCGACTGCTTTTGATGATGCTGCGCGACGCACGGGAGGAAGATCAGTGTTGGAAGTTCGTACAGGGACGCGTACTGGGGCTTCGATGACGGACCCAAAGTTGCCAGTGCTGGTGGAACCAGCCCAGGATTCTCCTGCCAGGTTGAGCACAAGTGAGACGGAACTTGGATCTATTGGAACCAGAGATGATGTGAATGCGGAAATAGATGCTCGACTTGTCGTCGGATCTGTTCCCACACAATATCTTTCACCCGAACCAGAAACCAGCGAAATCTCGGAATCACAGAATGCTACCAGAGATGAAGCACCTGCGGTTGCCCCCCAGAATCCTCAAACAGAGTCCGCGGAACCAGAACCGCTACCGAAAGATGCCGATGGAGGAGCTAGAGTTGACAGGTCCGCCGAAATGGAGATCGATGCATTTGAAATGATGATGTCGCAGCACTGTGAGGATCGTTATGAGGCCGACAGTGCTAGTGATGGTGAAGCTAATGAAGAGCGCAGCGTAGTTCGCAATAACAATTCACACTCAATCGATGATGAAAGTTCTAGCGAAAGTGACGAGACCTCCAGCGAAAGCAAAGTTGATGAAATCGAATTGCCGCTTAAATCTCGCTCTCCTGCAGACAACTTTGTCCAAGATAGCGTTGGTACAAACAGAGAGGGGGATCTCCATTCATTGGTGGATGGTAACGAAGCAAATCATGAGCAAAATCCAACCTTGACGTCATTTGCGGACGATGCTCATACCGAGCGAAATAGGGCTGGGAGTTCTTATGAACCACCCATGCTCGTCAGTGAGAAGGGAACGCCTTACGTAGACGCTGATCAAAACATCGTGAGGGATTCCTTAAGCCTTTCATCTCCCCCACGACAAGTTGACAAAGATGAAAGTGATCATCATCTCAGTGACAAACATAACCTGCCTCCATACCAGACTGGGGTATCATCTAGTTCGACAGACGCGATTCCATCATCACCCATGAGCGCACTCGAGGAACATGCGGCATGGGAATCGGAGCACCCTGGACATAGGGAGGAGCAGCAACCGGAGCCCCCAGGTTCCGCTATCCAGATGGTTTCTCTTGAGAGTGTATATAGGCAGGATCAACAGTCAGCACCGTATGCGACAGCTTTGACGACATTGGCGACATTTGAATCACTCTTCGAACAACAAATTGGTGGCGACTTGACCGACTCAGCAATTTTGCCTCCCACAAATAACCATATCGTGGTTGACGATTCTCATCCGCCCTTCATATCGGACGATGGCAAGCTAGTTGAGTTCGTGTCAGTTAGCTTTAGTGCGACCGGTCAGGAAGAACCAGGCGGCCAGGAAGAAGCAGGTGGCCCGCCCTCCTGTATGATGCCGGAACCTCCGTTGTCGCAGCTAGTTGGCGATGTTGCGTCAGCAGATTCAGTTGCAGACACTGACGTTCCGATCATGAACTTGAAAGTTGTTGCAACACAGTCATTTATGGAGCCAAGCCAGCTCGATGTTTTCTCTTTTAGCGAGCTCAGTGCCAACAGAAGTACAGATCACACCAATCAAACGAATCACCAGCTACACCAAACATTGTCCCCGACTCAACGAGCGATAATGGCAGAGTTGATAAGAATTCTAAATTGAATATGTTCAACGACTTCGACGGAGACATGTCGCGAGAGCATGAGCCTGTTCAGTCTCTCGCAGAAGATTTTTCGAAACCGGAACGCTCAACTAATCTTACCGCGGACACACACGCTGCTTCGAGGCAGGCGAGCCAAATCAGTTCGGTAGGCGACTCCAACGACATTCTCGACGTCCTCCACCGTGAGCGTCAGGGCTATTCTCAGGGGATTGAACCAAGGCTGGTTGAAGAACCTTCTTCAAGCAATGAAGAAGCTTTTCGATGTGGAGAACCAGACAGCACATTATCTGGACAACAAGTGACATCGGCTTTCGATCAGCCGAACGCATTCTTTGTGCCAGACTCCGCTGAGCGTAATCAGGCACACTGGTTATCTGATACTCAGGTTGCGCGAAATGTTGTACTCGTGAGGAGAGAACTTGTTGAGGATAGCGTTGCATCACAATTTATTGTTGATGAAGAAAGCGTGATTTATTCAACAAATCTCAATGTTATTCGAGAATTTCCTACGTATCGTCGACGGAGCTGTTCACCTATTCGGGAAGCGGTGAGAGATTCTCAATCTCCACCTCCTTCCGATGGATTAGTTCGTCTCACTTCCACGGCTCGCCAATTTGTAAGTGGGCAACCATTAACCAACGACGGTGCAAAAGTGAAACCAACAGCGAATCACGACCATCAACCATCGCCACCAGATGAAGAACCTACAAAACATTTGGCTGAGACTCGGCATGGTAACCTCCCCGCGAAAGATTTCAGCCGAAACTTCGTCTTAGACAAACTTCCCACCGACCAGCTATTGAAACCCCACCAGAACGATGGTTTCAAAATGTTGCAGACGAACCCAAAGAACATTAGGGATCCTTTGTGGCACGTCCAATTGTCAAAGAGCCAAAGTACCGAAGAACTTCCCAACAAACGGCAACGTGTGCTTCCTGTTGCCGTGTCAAGTTCCCAATCCAGTTTTGCATCGGTACATTCTCCACACGACGGTGAAGGTGCATCACCAGCTATCTCGTCGGGTGGTTCAATCCTCCAGCATCAAAATGCCAGCCACCAAGCGACACCTAATGGAGTGACTGCCTTATTAGCTGTTAAACTTCCGGAAACTACAGTACAAACGAAGAATATGTCCGGCGGATCAAAGGGAGGAATAAGCAGCAATCAGATCCCAACGCCGGCAAGAACCGATTTAACGCTATCAGCTGTAACGAAAAAACTTGAGGAAAGGGCAGCTACCCCAAACATGCAGTCAACTACAAATCCAAGCACTTCAGCGACCTTCCAGGAAGCTTCCAAAAAGCGCAAACTCCCGGCCAGCTTCAAAGGGACTGGAAAAACGTATGTTCCCCCAGCAACTGTTCAGCCTAGAAAGGAGCACAATCAACGTCGTGGCGGTTGGATTATACAGAAGACGGATTCAACAAAAAGCGACAGTACTGCAGCATTGCCGAAAGCGGCGTTTCAAGATGATGTCCTCCAGAAGAGTGCGACCGGCCAAAGGTTTCAGCAACAGCGTAGTGACGGTGGATCCACCTCTAGTGGACCTGCGAATGCAAACAAGAAGACAGCAACAGCTGGACAGATTGCTAAACTGACTGACAGAACAGCCGAAGTAAAAAAGATGAATGATGTTGCATCTACACAGGCGCTCGAACACAATGGACTTCCAGCAAGGACGACAGCTGAATTGAAACGAAAACGATCGGATCTCCTTTCCCCAGATCATAAACGGGCGAGAGTTGAGATGGAAACATCTTCGGATAACGCCGAACACCAGCCAAAAGCAAGTGCAGCAGGAAATTCGAAAGCAACACAAGGTTTGGCTGGTAAATCTGAACCTGCTGTGCAGATTGCAAAAGCAAAGGATCAAGCGCGAGGATCACCAATTGGACAAGCTGACGAACAAACGTTGAAGTCCTTGCTTGGACTGGAACCAAGTTTGGGACTTGCAATTCGGAATATTTTGAAGATGAAGTGAACAAATGTATACAAGTCTATCTACTCCAAGAGCTGGTTCTCAGTCATGACTGGAAACCTCGTTTTCGAATGGTCCAATAAATCTTCTCCAGCGTCTTCGCCTTCATCGTCCGTGGCGCGTCTCGCAACTTTTCACCACAAAGCCTTCAGTTTTTCTAAGAAAAAGAAATGGCCCGCAAGTCGCTGCTTTTCGTCCTGCTGCTCGTCGTTACCCTCTTTGTCGCCTCGGCATCTGCCGCGCGTGAACCGCCAAAGGATCTCCGCATCGGAATCAAGAAGAAGGTGGCCGAAAATGATTGCCCCCGCAAAAGCAAGAACGGGTAGGGTGTAATCGAAACGTTGTGCAATGAACCTCTTCAGAATTTGGTATCTGATCGCTTCTCTGGTTGATAGTGACCGTCTTTCGATGCACTACACTGGCAAGCTCTGTACGCCTCCGTAAGATCTCCCACAAATCATGGCGCTGACTACATTTTGAAAAGGGCCTACCGGCGAGAAGTTTGACAGCAGCCTCGACCGCAACCAGCCCTTCGAGTTCACCCTCGGTCAGGGCCAGGTTATCAAGGGTTGGGACAGGGTAAAAAACCTTGCACATTCACAAAACATTTCCATGTGGCACTCAACCTATTTGCCATCTTTCAGGGTTTGGTTGGAATGTGCGTCGGTGAAGTCCGCAGACTTATCATTCCCGCCCACCTCGGCTACGGCGACGCTGGCGCAGGAGACAAGATCCCTCCCAAGTCCACCCTCATGTTTGAGGTCGAGATGATCGCCATCAACGGCGAGGGTGCGCCGAATGCCGAGATCGGCGGAAAGGACGAACTATGAACTGTTGTTACAACAGTCACATCAATCCTGTGTCCACCATGATTTTGTGTGTGAGCGAGTGTGTGCAGCTCCGAATGTTGGGGACGAGACCCGCCATTGCATTTGGAAACAATCTACATGTATTGCCTTTAAAATACAAGTCTTCCGAGATGAAACAAAGACAAACGAGTCGACCATTTGAAGTTATCAGCACTTGTCTCACTTCTGCCTGTTCCTGTTCGTCAGCTTCATGCCAAAGAATGCAAGTCCCATCCACATCACCACCACCAAACTCAAATACACAAACGCCAGATCCTTGTGTGCATAATGATACCCATACCTCAACTCCCCGACAATCGTCTCATTCTTGATCCCCATCCCTTCGAACCCACTCTCCATGCTCGCCGAAGCACTCGAATTCGCCCCGCTCGCCTTGACATAATCCTGCACCGTCACCCCCACAACCCCGGTCCTGTTCCCCTTCAACTCGTACCAATCCCTCGCCTCCATCTCCCGAATATAATACGCCTCGATCGCCCACCGCGGCGCAGAGATCGCCCACAAAGCCTGCGCGGGCTCGGGGTACTTTCCAATGTCTGCAATCGACGGCGACACCCCGTTAAACACCAGCGCCCACACAAGCACAAACGCCGTGCTCCAGATCGTGACGGACCGGTACGACATGATCGACGACAAAAAGTATCCCATCGAAAATGCTGCTGCGTAGAGCAAAAACACGTCCAATGCGAAATAGAGAATGCTGCCGCGGAGAGGAAGCAGGATCAGGAGCGTGCAGCAACATGCAATGCTTGCAACAATGATGCGTGGAATGTCGGCTACAATCTTGGCGATGAAGTAGGGGAAAGTGGGCATCCCGGCTGCGGTGTCGCGCCAAAAAACCACCCGCTCGCGCCCGAACGTGCTCGCTCCAACAGAGATTCCCGCAAACAATGTGCCAATACAAATAAACTGCCCGACATTGCGAAGAGCGTCTGCAGGTTCGACACATCCTGCTTTCTGCAGTGCTGGCGGAGCAGAGAGACACACCTGAGTCGGCTGCAGCCCAACGTAGTCTTTGTTGTCTGCAATCTAAAACAAAAACATCCATCAGCAAACTCATCGCCATAAATCAAATCCTCTCTTGATACTCACAATACTGATAAACCCTCCAACCATCACATGTACAATCTGGTCGAATATGAACAGCACCGGGCTTCTGAAATTCTGATACGTCGCCCTCTTCAAGCACAACCAGAATACCACGAAAGGCGACGCCGTTCTCCGCCCAGACTGATCGCCCCTCCCAATCAATCCGCACGTAATCGCCGAGAACGCCTCCTCCCAAACATCCACCATGTACACCCACACATCATGGAAGTAATCCGAGACCGCATACCACGCCGTCTTGAACGCATTCGGTTTCACTTGTGTACCCACGGACCCGTATGTGGGCGACATCAAGTTCTGCTTCGTCTCCTCCTCCCTCGCCTGCCTCCTCGTCTTCTTCCTCATCAGTCTGTTTGCAGCCCCCGTGCCCCGCAAAGACCCCCACCGCACCGGACCCAGTAGCTCCGCAGTGAGCCCAAGAAGCGGGTCGTTGCCTTTACATTTCGCGTCCCAGCATCCAAACAAATACGAAGGCTTAAACACGCCGTCTGACGGCTCACTCGGCCCCGCAATACGCTTCGTCCGTCCCGTTAGCACGTCCATGTAGAAATCCGGCGGCGACGTGCTCGGCGGCAGTGGGAACCCAAGGTGCGCGAAATACGCCGGCGCTTCACTCGCAGGCCCAAAAAACACCACCCCGCCGCCCTTTCCAAGCAGCAGCAAGTCGTCAAACTGCGCGTACGCAGCCGGCGACGGCGAATGGATCACAGCGGCCACGGTGAGCCCCTGCTTGTGCGCGAGCTGCTTCAGGAGCTCACACACCTCTTTCGAGGTACTGCTGTCCAACCCGCTAGTGGGTTCGTCAAGGAACATGACCGACGGCTGCGCGACAAGCTCCATGCCGATATTGACGCGCTTGCGCTGACCACCCGATATCCCACGTACTTCCTCGTCACCGATCGCGCTGTCCATCACGCCCTGCAAACCAAGGAACGAAATGGTTTCCAGCACAGTGTTCTTTTTCTGCTTGTACGACATCTGAGTAGGCAGACGCATCAGCGCGGAGTGCATCAGGATCTGTCGCACCGTAAGCTCTCGAAGCTGAAAAGTGATAGTGATAAGCCAAACCAAACTAGTAGCAATGCAGGCGCACTCACCATGACATCCTCCTGGGGCACGAATCCAATCAGCTTCTTGTAGTGAGACAGTTCATCGTGCTTTCCGTTAATGAGCACGTTTCCAGTAGTGCGCTTCGCCTTGCCCGTGAGCAAGGAAATAAACGTCGACTTTCCAGCACCGCTGGGTCCCATGATGGCACATAGGCGTCCGGACGCCAATGTGCCGGACACGTTCTTCATGATCGCAGTGCCGTTGCCGAGGGTTAAACCCAAGTTGTCAAACTTGATGTCGAACGTGCGGACATTGGCAGTCGGCACGCTGCCGTACTTATCCGGCTCCTCATCGCTGCTACTGCCGTCGTCGTCCGACCACTCGGTGACATCCGACTCGGACCCCGAGTCCCCACCGCTGATCACAGGCACAGCGAGGTACCCGGTGCCTTTGTTCGGGCTGTACGAAGCGCTATAACCCTGCTGGTTCCCCATCGCCCTGGCCGCGCTCTCCGCCATCTCAACTTGCTGCCTCTCGACCTCCTTCCTCCTCGCCTCTTCCTCCTTCCTCCGCGCCCTCTCCCGCTCCCTCTCCTCCTTCCTCTGCGCCTTTTCCAATTCGATCCCCGCCATCCTCTTGATGTACTTGCGACTCTTTGTGCCCATGACCAGCGCACGGATCCCAAAGATCAGCAGCACAATAACCAAGAGGCCGCCGAGGAACGCAGCGGCATAGTACCGAGACGCGTCGGAGCTGCCTTCGGGGCAGACGGCGAGGAAGGAGCACGCTATGGGGGCGATCGAGCCAACGGGGCAGTAGTACCCAGCCGGACAGATTCTGGCGACACCGGGAGAAGGGCAGTAGTATGACGGGCAACAGTACAGGGGTTCGAATGTGTTTTCGGGGCACAGGTAACCAGGCGGACACATGACGGCTGGTTTTTCAGTTGTGTTGGGCGACATGCAGAAGAAGCCAGCGGAGCAGCTCCATTGTTTGGTGTGGATAAAGTTGCACGTTTTGCCCGGGTATATCTAGTGCAATAAATAAGGATCAATGATCTTGCGAGAAAGAGTGTTCTGACACGATTGCACGCATGACCCATTCGATCACACCCAATCTTTCCGCTCCCATCTTCCATGACCCATTCCATCGCATGTTGTCTTTCTTCTTCTTGCCATTCCTCTCTCTGTCTCTCTCTCTCTCTCTCTCTCTCTCTCTCGCTTCTCTCCCCCAATCATCATACCTCAGTTCCAGGAACAGTCCTGAGCTCAAGAGCATCGGACACGTTTGCACCTCCGAGTCCCCACGACTGCAGGGCTAGAACTTGCTGAGTCGTAACGTTCTGCGGAACCGACATGTTTGCCGGAACTGTGTCTAGGGCAGCCGCAAACACGAGGTTCGAGATTGTAGTGGTAGGCGATCCAGCAGCAGCAGCAAAAGTAGAAGTTCTGGTGGTAGTATGAGTGGTCGTCGTATGCGGGACGGGTTGGGGTTGCGGCGACTGCTGAGCGGGGGGAATGTTTACTGGCGGGCCAGCGGGCTGGTTGTGTGCATAATAGCGGGCATTCTCAGCAGAAGCAGGATTGTGGTGGACGTAGTGGTGGTGATTGGCATGGTTACGATACCGAGCAGCGGCATCCCCGTCGAGGTTTCCGTTCCTGTAGGGCATTCTGTTCATCGTGAGATGAGATTTTGTAGGGAATTTCTATCTTTTGGGTGTAATTTGCTAGAGATACAGAACACTAAGCCACATTGAGAGACATCAAAACTGTGTGACAACTTACAGGGAATTTCTACCCTTTGGAGGTGAAATTTGCTCAAGACACAGAACACTAAGCCACATTGAGAGACATTCAAAAGTGAAACAACTTGTAGGGAATATCTATCTTTTAGGGGTGAAACTTGCTAGAGACACAGAACACTAAGCCACATGGAGAGACATCAAAAAGTGTCTCAGCTGAGCACTGGAAATGAACATTGCACGCGATTTGGCATTTTATATTTTATACACAAGACACTACTGCAATACAATAATACGCTGTCCATCATATCATGCAACCACTCCGACTTTAGAAGCCTTCGTGGTGCTCACAACGTTTCCTGCCCGTTTCCTTCCTCTCGTCTTCCCTTCCTCGACAAGTTTCTCTGCCTTCTTCATCGCTCGCTCTGGCCATCGCTCAAAGTACATCTGTGCATGCGTAGCTCTTGCGTTCGCAGACTTTGATCGCTCGTTAACACGTTTGACGCTTCGTGTCCCTCGTCCACCGTCCGCGCGAAAGTCGCCAGCTGCAATCGCAACGTCGTCGTCAAATAGTTCGCTCCCATCGTACTCGGACCCGGATCCACTGTCCGAAACATCTTCATTGTCTGAGAGGATTCGTTCGACAACATCTGCAATATCTTCACTTGGAGTGTCGTCGTAGTAGTTCATGGGTTGTTCGCTCATGTTTGTTGTCTCAATGGCTGCCATGATCTCTGTCGTTGAATTGAAGCTGTGTTGCTGCGGCTTTTTCTCGGATATCTTGTAGTAGACGAGTGCTCAATAGAACTAATGAAATGCTCCACCTACCTCCGTGCGACCCACTTTTTATAGCTCATGGTAGTGGGAATGCTGACCAGGGTGGGACAAGCGGCGCAGTTCGTGTTATTAAGCAAAATTTGTCAAACAAATTTTTATCCAGAACCTTCATGGAAGTGCCAGTAATTACAGAAACGCACACCGAAGATTATTACAGTTTCATTTTCTAATTGCACGAAACAAAACCTAAATTGCCTCAAACATTGGTCATCAGACCAACACATAGGGGAGCGTGCATGTCAGATGGCAAAACAAAAATATCACTAAAGAAGGTAAAGAAAAACTCTGGACGACAAATCTGAAACTGCAAAGGCGTCAAAACAGGACGAGAATATAAATAGAACAAGTATACTTAAAAATCTGAATGAGAACTGAAAGGCAAATTAGAGGTCCTTAAAGCAGGAGCGAAAAATGAGTGTGGCGGAGAGATTACCAAAAGGAGAACCATGCAATGAACTCAATTTGAGGAGGCACTGAAGAACCAGAAACCACGGGGCTAAGTTTGCAGTGGTGGGATTGCGTACTGGTTGAATATTGTCAATGGCAAAATCTAGTGGAAGGTAAACCTGGGATATCAACAGGCGGTAACATGAGGTCAAGTTGCAAATATTCTGAAACATGAAGGCAATAGAGATGATAAATGCGACAATTTTGGAAAAAGCTTCCGCGGAAAATGAAATAGACATCCAAGATGGTATTATTGAACGAGAAGTAGAAATGAGAAAAGCGGAAATCTGGGAGGTGCAATGGCCAAGGCATGAGGGTGCAGGGAATCAAGGGGAGCAAAGCTACCAGCAATCACTCTGTTTTGGGATGTGGCAAGTTGGCAAGGTGATTAGCGACAATGTTAGGGAGTATAGCATGAGAAACGTATTCGATTTTGGAAAGGGACAGGGTTGGGGCAAATGCTAGAGCATTTTGATCTGAGACATGAACGGACTGAATGAATCATAGGAGTATCATCCGCTCTCCAACGATCAAAACAATCAAACAGAAAGAGAGCGAACAAAGACGCACATGCTTTAGATAGGCCATGGGTGATTGTGGCAGAAGTATCCAAGCCAGAATGGTCAAAAAACACACCTAAGTTGCGAAACTGCTTAATAGGGATCAGCAGTCCATGAATTAAACAAGGGACGTCAGGAGGAGGTGGCAGCATCTGACAAGAAAGAACAACAGATTTTGCAGAGTCAATGGAAAATGCTGGCTGTCTACAAACTGGTCACAAAATAGAAGCAATAATGGCTGAATCATCAGCACAAGGGATGGTAAAGGATCAAGAAAGGTGATATAAGCGAAAGACGTAAAATTGAACTTTGGAGCAATCCACCGAGAAGAGGGGAATGGCTAGAAAAGCAATTTGAAACAACAGCCTTAGAGGGATCAAGCCAAGGGCAAGCTGCTCTCACACCAGGAGAAATGTCTTTGCTCTGCTGAAAGGCTGCCAGAAGGTAGAAAAGTCAAACATTAAACATTGATAGTAAAACAGCAACAATAGGAAAGGAACCCTCCCGAAATGAGTGCAGAGCAAACTAAACATCGGGGAGAAAAGAGTTTTTATTGAACACTATTTTATTTTGGGCATAAAATGTGTAACAATAAAGCTTGCTACCACTCTTGCAACTGCCCGGAGAGCCTTCCGACTGCAGACTGGCCTTCCCTGCCTACTGCCATCCACAAAGGTGCCGCGCTATTCAGAGCGCTGGAAGGCCATCAACAAGCTTGAAGTGATAGAAAGCACATCTGTTTTGGGGCTGCTTTTCATTGACAACAACTCAGCTGAAGCTGAACCAGACAAGGATGACCTCAGATTCTGTGAAGACCTATTGGAGGAGGCAATCAGTCTCTACTATCACAACACAAGGAAACAAAAAGTTGAGCCCAAGACAGTTTGACCAAATGTGGATAAGTGCACAAATAAGCCAAACCCACTAGGAAAAATCAGTTTCTTTTAAAACAATAATATTTATTTATTTTGCACATACAATGCATAACAAAAAACAACACCCAAAGTGCCTTACAAGTGGTCATGGACCAGCACATAGGGAAGCGCGCACAGTATAAGGAAAAGCAACAAAGAAAAACAGAGAAGTTAAACTCAACCCTGTGGCACCCAGTGAGATACTGCTAAAGGTGCCAAAAAAACAGGTGAGTAATAAATAATGAAAACAAGAAAGCGTTAAAGATCCACAAATGCAGGGCCAAAGAGGGAGTCTGGAGGAGAAACTTTTAATGGCAGATCCATACAGTGAAGCCAAATCTTGCAAGGTTCGCTGGGTTGACAATGCAAAGTGGACAGAGGCTATCAATTGCAACATCAAGTGGAAGCTGTAAAACAGGAACAGGAACAGGAGGCAACACTAGGTCAAGACAGAAACATTCTGAAACATGAGATCTAGAGAGAGGTGCAGTGCGGCAGCGACAACACTGCTTGCGGGATGATAAAACAAACATCCAAGACAATACTGCAGGAGCCTCAAGATTGACGAAATAGGGAAGCATGGAGGAGCAATTGCTAGCGCATGAGGGTGGGCAGAAGCAAGAGGAGCAAAGCTAGCAGCTATAGAACCATAGGCAGATGAGGCTAATTGGTGAAATTGATTTGCAATAACATCAGAAGGTTCGGGAACTACAAAATTTGCAGCCGGGAAGAGGAAGGGATTGTTGAAAGGAACAGGAGAACAACGAAAACGCTTTCCCTGGTGAAGAAAGAATGACAACATAGAGTGAATCATATCAGGGGCATGATCATTCAACCAACGCTGAAACATCTGAAACTGTAGATATTGAAGCCAGAACTGAAGGTCAGGAAACTTAAAATAAAGCAATCCCCCAGCAATTGGAAAATGAAAGGCGAAGAAATATACACAAACTTTGGTGAATAAAGCAAACAGCAACAGAGGGAAGAATATGAACCAAATTCAAGCGTAGGTCGAATAAGATGTTTCAGCGTTGGTTGAATGATCATGCCCCTGATATGATTCACTCTATGTTGTCATTCTTTCTTCACCAGGGAAAGCTCAAGCGTAGGTCGAATAAAAGACAAAAACAAATGAAGAACTACAACCAGAGAATGAGAACCAAACATCCTTGAAAAAAAAAGCAAAGCAAAAGAAGCTGCACCCGCTTTGGCAAGTTGATGGGAAACAGTCAGTGAAAAATCAAATCCAGTATCTCCGAAAAAGCAACACAAATAACGAAATGAAGGCTTGCCAGCCAGGGTTTGACCATGAAGAAGCGAAGACAAATTTGCAGGAATAGGAATTCTTGTGAGAATTACAGACTTCAAAGGAGCAAAAAGAAAAACCACAAGCTTGGGCAAACTGTTCACAAACAGAGAGAAGAACCTCCATAGCATCCAAAGTAAGTGTAAACATAGACAATCATCTGCAAATTAAATTGTACAATATATAAAAAAATCAAAAATTGGTGCAAAAAGATGCAATGAGGCACGAGCTTTCTCTAAGCGATGATCAATAGTTGCAGCAAGATCAAACCCTGCAATAGTAAAATAGTGACCAAGGTATCTAAATGAAACCTCGACAGGGAGGGCAGAGCCATGAAGGTTCAAGGGGGTGGGTAGCAGCTGAGAAGGCCTAAATCAAAAGTATAATAAAAAATAGCACGCAAACGGAAAATTTATTTATTTTTTTTTGAACTTCATATGTATTTATTTACAATCAATACATATCACCCGCTGGTGAAAAATGTTACCTGGGTAGCTCAATTGGTTAGAGCGTGAGACTCTTAATCTCAAGGCTGGGGGTTCGAGACCCCCCTCGGGTGTGAGTTTTTTGGTCAAAGCATCTAAACAATGATTGATGTGTATCGCGAATATCCACAAAAAATCGAAGTGTGATAATTTCATAAAAACGTGGTTAAAAAAAACTTTGTACCAATAGCCCAACAAAAATCACCTTAAATAAAACATCAACGCAGTCCACTCAAATCTCCTCTTGCGACCCGGCAAGCTCAAAATTTCAAAAACCATTTTGAGATCTAGCAAATCTTTGCCAAAGATGGAGCGATATCCTCTACATGTGATGATCTGGTGCAGGTGGGGCTGCAGTGTTTGGGAGTGGGTGACTTTTCGTCCACATCGTTATGTTCTGTTGGAGCGGCTTTGGTGTACAGCGGCTGGTTGTGTTGGGGGAATGGCTTTGGGCATCCGTGGCGGGAATCATGATTGCTGGGGACTCACGACAGACGGAAACTCTCAGGAGTTGGGCTTCTGCAGCTGAATATGATCAGAAGTTGGTAGAGAAAACCATTGTTGCTGTTGTCGATTTCAATGCAACGTTGGTTTGCTGTCGTTAAGCTCCATGTCTGATGCAAACTCCCTGGGCAAATGGGTTCAGCCGTCTTTGCTAAAGATTACAGAAGATCGGCATCGTGCTTGTTGCCTATATGCTCGTTGTTCGCCTGCTGAGATACCAAAACCTGGCTAAGATGCGGGGCCCTTCCGCTGCCGCTGCAAAGCTCAAAGCGGCTCCACTATAAGCCGCGACTTTACGGCAACAACAGGTAAAGGAACCCCCTTGAAATGAGTGCAGCCCAAAATAAACCTTGGCAAGTGGCATCATCAGAAGCATTAATGTCTTAAAAAACAACATCCATTGTGACTTTTCATGGATTGCACAGGGAATACATGCCTGAAGATCAAATACACACTCCAATCCCATGAGCAGCTGAAATCCAGCTTGGTAGAATCAAGAGGGCACTGTGAAGTAATTGCTGACAATAGAAGCAGAAGAACGGCGCGTTCAAAATCTTGCGAGCAACACAAGGAAGCTTGACGGGTCGGTAATTAGTTATATCTCCAAGTGTACCACATTCTTTGGAAACCGAGTGAAGCAGATTGGTTTTTAAAACAGCATTATTTACTTATTGCACTTAAGTGCGTTCACGTGGGGACGTCATCTGGTTGTCAGGGAACGTATTTACTTCACTTTTTGTCGCAAAACGAAATAGACATCTTCCAACATCATTCGCTCGATAACTTGTGACGACTCCAACTGGTCCGGTGTTCAGAACGATCTAGCTGGTAGAGTGCGCGCTTCGCATGCACCGAGGCACAATGTCCGATTTCCTGCTTCTTCGATGAAAGAAGATTCTCTAGACAAGATTCTCAGTGTGTTTTTGAGTTGGTGTTATCGTTTACGTATTATTCTCTCGGTAGGTGAAACAAAGCACAATTATCTTTTGTAGGTTTTGGGGTTTATTGAGCCAGACGCATAAACAGCTGAATTCAACAACAATCTTGCTCAGAACGGAGCAAAGTAACCTCTCCCTCGTCCCCTGGTAAAGTCACTCTGTTAGTTGTGCATCCAAAATATGATTTCACAACTCGTGACTAACCTGAATCCGCCTCGTCCGCCTCCACGAGCATAAGGTGAGTACCCTCTGAACCCGCCCCTGTATCCACCCCTGTACGGCGCAACTCCCCGTCCCCGTCCCCGGGCTGCCATTCCCGGCACGTTCGTCCGCTTCGAAGTCACCTGCACCAACCCACACGACATCAGTCAACGTAATCACCCAAATTACAACCCACCATCACGTACCTTGAGCAAACGTCCCTTAAAAAGCGACTCGTTGAGCATGAGCGCGTGCGAGACGCTGTCCGGACTCGCAAATTCAACATACGCGAAGCTGAGCAACCAAAAATGTTATATAAGTCGAAAGAAATGCGATGAAACTAGTACCCCTTGGGATGACCGGTGAACTTGTCACACAGGATCGTGACGCGATTGATCGTTCCACACGCTTGGAAATGGCTCTGGATCTCCTCCGGTGTCGACGAGTAATCCACCTATTGCATTCCACCACATGTCGATCAAAAAATTCGATCAAATTTTCCCAACAGAAGCTCACATTTCCAACGTAGATCGATCGGTTGTCCACCTCCGTCCGATTATCTGAATCAATAACCGTCAATGACCAAACATCAAAATCATCAACTTTGGTTATCCACACCAGACATTTGCATCTCCTTCTCCGCCTGGTCCTGCATCTCCCTCAGCTTTTCCGCCTCCTTCTCCATCTCCCTGACCCGCTCCTGCATCGCAGCAAGCTCCTGAAACACCAAGAGTTGAGATCAGGATAGCAGTAAAATCAGCAATTTTATGCGCTCTTACGGGATCGTAGTCGTCCCCTTGCTCGGCACTCTCAGCTCCTTCAACATCACCGTCACCTCCAAGAACGTGTTCATGCTCGAGATCGTGGTCGGGCTCCACAACGAGGTGTTCGTCGTGCTCGAGGTCGGCCATTACTACAAAGCAAGTGGTTGAGAACAATTATATAACGAAGCAGAAGTAATCAAATTCACGCCCAAGAAAATAAACAGACCCCTGCTCTTTTCTATTAATCTAAAAATGGAACTTTTTTCTTCGAGTTTTTGAACTTTTAGCTTCATGTTTTCTTCTCTTTTTCTCCGAAGATAGCATACGTACTTCCCAGACCGGAATCCTGCTCCCTTCATGGCCATAGCGGTCGTCTCGCTCGCGCATCTCGAAGCAACTTATCCAGCGAATTTCCATCTCATCGATTCCCCAAGGACAATGGCAAACCCATTTCTGTTTTTTCAAAGTATCTTCCCATTCCTACTATTCCAGTCTTTTGTCGGTATAACAACAATTCGCACATTAACCTTTCCATTTTCTTTTCTTTCCCTCCTATTTCAATCCTCCAATTACAGCCGTCCGTAATCGGCCAATTTCGAGTGTGTAGGGTTGAAAAAGGGAAATGAAAGAGCGGGAGATTCATCTGCCCAAAACGATATATTCCATTATCGCAAAGGAATACAGAGCAGAAAACTGAAATGGCGAGCGATCGAGGTGGAGTGTGCGCGCAATAGCAATTCAAGGAGAAATCCACGATCGTAGGGTGAGCACCAAGCACTACTTGCCTTTCGCGACGGGGGTTGAGTCTTCCCACCTGAAAACAGGTCAGCTATGCCCTGGTTTTGCCGTGAATTTGTTGCACTCACCGAGACTGGCGATTTTTGGGAGGTGGCTGGCGAGTGGGGACTTTTTTAAGAAAAACATCTAGGTGTTAAAAAACAGAGTCGTTTTGCAAGCAGTGTTTGGTCTGTGTGCTCTGTGTGATCCACAAACTCGCTTTCTGATGGCTTTAAGCAATTCGCAAATGTGTGAAATGAATGCTGCTTTCATTCCACCATGATCCACCCCATCTTGCTGATCCTCGGCGTAGAGGTCCTCTGTTAGTGGAAAAGCTCTGGTCTTGACTTGCAATGGAACTCGTCAGCAATGAGATCTTGCCAGCAAGACGTGCTGTCCAACAGAGGCTCATTCCACTGTGTTTTCACCAGGCGAGGCCATCGAGGCGATCGTGTTTGACTGGGCTGTCTTTCTACCACTGATGCACGTCGAAGTCTTCGCAATGGGCAAAGAATCCAACCCCGCAGTCCTCCAATGGTGGACAGAGAGCCGTCTCGAGCCGCACCACAGCACGGGCATGGAAGGCAGCACACCAGTACAGCAATGGTGGAAAGACAGCTGCTTCGAATCGCAGTACTCTACATACTCTCTCGACGAAGTGAGGGACTTCGGCCACATCAAAATGCTGAACTGGTGGCTCCAAAGCGGCCTCGAGCTCAAATGGACGCACTGGGGCGCTCAACTGCGCAAAAGCGAGAACAACCACACCGCCGTTCTACAGCTAATTGACGAGCTCGATGTATTTCTCTTGTGAAACAGACTTTCCAGTTAATTGGTTGCCTTGAAAGCTCCATGCAACAATGATGAACGTTTCTCAATCGGCTGAATTCTCCCGAGTATCAAATTTACCAAGTGATGGCATGTTGTCAAACGTTTAGTGAGATTCTTTACTCATCATATCATCATCATCATGGCAAAAATCCTGTCTTTGGAGGAACTCGCGAAGCATGCCACACTGGCGGGCTGCTGGGTCGCTATCCACCGCACCGTACGTGAATCGTTATGCTCTAATCTCCATGTCTATTAACATCTCTCCCAATTGCAATCCTTTAGGTCTACGACCTTACTCCTTTCGTCAAGGAGCACCCCGGCTCCACTCGCCATGCGCATGCTCAACACACTGTATTCTTGACCCACCGGAGCACAACAACCTGTCCAGCCAAAATTGCACAACACTCCACCACTCGAACATGAAGGTTCATTCGCGCACGCCGAAGTGCAAAATCGCTCCATTCAAGCTCGAGACCAGCAGCGACACACATCACTCCAAGACGTCAAAGTGCCAATTTTCGCTCGCAAAGTCCAACGAAAAGCGGCTCCTTGAGCTCAAGCCCATTTTGACGCCACCACTCTAGGAACTTGACTGACCATTTTGAAGGGCCTTGTGTTCATAGCATTTTTTTAAAGGTCCACTTGACTTCGAGACCGCTGTCTTTTGCACCATCGGAGCACGTCGAGGTGTCCGTTAAGAATATGGCTGCGTCGGTGTGTAAATCAATGGCCGCGATGATTTGATATGGAGGTTCCACCAGGTCAAGTAACAGCCATCCCATCGTCTCATGGCACAACGAAGAAGCATATATTGAATAGCAATAGACGATATCTCCTCTCCAAGCAGAAGAAACGGGATAGAATATTTGTTCAAACAAACCTGCCTTCAACAAAAAGACCCAAAAGCACAAAACAAGATGAACTCTGATTTCAAAAGACGCTGTCATATATCATGTGTTAATTGACTCTCGGGCGGTGTTCCAATGACGATTATCAAGGTTCGTATGAGTAAACCTGTGCGCGCCAGGTTCCTCCACAATACTCATATTCATCTCCCGAGCAGCTTGTGGAGCACTCAGATTCCGGCGCCGTACCAAGATTATTGTGGAACGTATTGTCGCACCAGCATTCACCGCCATACTGAACAGCCGCCAGCGGGTAGCCGCGACTGTTGCATGCATTGATACACGTAGTGGCAGTCATCGGCCCCGTGTTGAATGTATACGCCGAAAGCAATCGAGGGGAGCTCTGGTCCTTGTAACACCCAACATAATGCCAGTGGGTCGGTAACCCCGTCTTTTTGATCGCGTAATGAGCGTACGTCAGCGTGTAGTTGTTTCCACCGCAAGCGTCGCCGGGGGATTGAGGACACGGGTACGTTGTGCAGAAGCTGTCGTCGACCTTGGTTGGGCTTCCAAGCAGGTTGCTCCCTCCTGTGCAGAGATACCCGTACGAGAGTCCCGCGAATCGTAGATCGCGAGATTGAACGTCAGAGAGGCAGAAGTTGGGAGTCATCGCAACTGAGGAGGGATTGGCGAACTCGTTGAGAATGTTTGGCGAAGTGTTGGGGGTATAGCAACCCTTGTATTTCCAACCACTTTCCAGACCCGTTTGCTTGATCGTGGCCTTTTGTTTAACCCAAGTCAGTTTCAATCAAATACACATCGATATGTAACTCTCACCCCGGCGACTCCGATGGAGAAAGGGATGATCGCAGAGAGGACGACGATATGGATGGCCGATGCGAGGATCATAGTGATAGGTGTTCAACTTGGTGAGGATGTTGAGGAATCAAGGAGATGGTCCGATTTGAAGAGCACTGAAGTTTCTTGGATTGACAGGAACTTTGATGAAGATAATACGCAAAATCGTTCCGCCTTTTATCCAGTCGAGAAAGGGAGCCACCCTCGAAGGCATCCCGCAGACGTGTATTATGGCGTTTATGGCTGATCGAGTGAGACATCAACGTTTATCAGCGTAATGAAGCCTTGAATGTGCCACCAACTGCTTTCCGCATAATTTATTACAATATTGATGTTGACCTTTTGAGAGTGAGCCAAACGGAGAGTTCCCACGTGCACCCAATAATCGTTCGTGTAGAAGGAAGACGCGGCGCTGTGGATCACGGATTCGGAAGAAACATAAACTCATCAGGAGCCCAGTAGTTCGGGACACAGCTAGGAGTATGAGAGATTGCAGGCGACTGCAATTCGTTGACAGTTTCAGTTTCTGTGTGGCCGAGGAAGAATGAAAAATAATGTTTTGTTATTTCTGAACGGCAGAACCAAACCAGACGCGGTCTGATAGAATAGCTTCTTCGGTTTCAACGCCATGCTAACTTTGAAAAGAGAACAAGACTTCATCCTTCAGACCAGCCTCTTCCTCAGGAACGACGCTGCTTGGAATGCGAGCATGCCGTCCTTTCCACGCCGACTGAGCTGCAACAGGATCTTGTCGATGAGTTCTGGAGGCAACGTCGACGTATGGGAACAGAAACACAAAATTGCTCAGTAAAGGAAATATGACACTTGACTTCTCTCGATGCACATAATTTGGAATCTTTTTGGAGTGCCGAGGAGTTTTTCACATGAGAGTGCTCGATTTTTTTAAGTACTGTCTGATGTTTGACAGCAGATATACTGTTCATGATCCAACATAGCTTCGCTGATCGTGCCATTTAGGAAGTTCCATAACTGGGCACCTTATTAAAACTTGCTTGCCATATTTGTCATCCTTGCAGCAATCATTTTCCATGACCGAACGAGCTACACTGCACATCGGGACTCCACCACTGACGCCGGGTCCGCGAGTTTGGGACCTCTTCCCCATCCCCCGAGCAGCAACCAAATCTAGTTGAGGGAGACTGATAGATGTTTGGCGCTGACATCCATAATTGTGAAGAGAATACTACCGTTATCGTATTAATAACACTATTCGAGCGACTTACGCACTTTATCCAGGGATATGATCCCTGGGTCAGTGTTGACATAAGTCAAGAAGCGAGGATCCGGATCACACCGTACGTCCTCAAACACAGAACATTCCGCCCACGCCCTGAGGATCTCCACAGCATCGTCATCGCCAAGGATTCCCGTGAATTGCACACTAATCCACACAAGCAACGGCGCAGATGTCGATATCGCCCATCCCGATCGAGAAGTGAGTTTCCTGCAACCCGAAAGATCGAGCTCCCGCAAGGAAAGTTTCCCGATCGCGTCGACAAGAGCCTCAACACACTCATCCGTAAGGTTCTCGACTGATCGCAACAGAACGGATTCCAGCACACTGCACGATTCAAGTGCCTTGAAGAACGGCGGTGACGCTCCAAACTCCGTCGACGACAGATCAAGTTTTCGAATCTTTGGCCAGCGCACTCTCGTGATCCCCGCCCCGGAGGGAATCGCTCTCCTCGTCCTAGGCGCCGAAACAACCAGCCTCTCAACATTCCTCAACGTCCCTGCAAGCGTATTCGAGACCATCTCGTCGTCTGCGAAAACAGTATTGACCAGTCTGAGTTCTTTCAATCCCGCCAAAAACCGCGCCGAATCGTTCGGTGACACATGAACCTCGAACACCCCGCGCGCAAGCGACACCCCCTCGATCCACAGTCTCCGCAAGCTGGATGTCTCAAATTCCGGGATCTGCTCGAGTTCCTCGTCCGTGCGCACGATGATGGGTGCTTTCGGCGGGGTCCACCACATGTCCGGACGTGTTTCGACGGCTTGGCCGCGCACGACAAGGAACTCGCATCCGGAAGAGATCACGGTGCGCACGATGCGTTCGAATTCGCGCGGGGGCACGACAGAGCTCTCTCCGACGGGGTGGACTTCGGTCGATCCCAGCAGCTTCAGTTCCGAGATTCTGAAGGCGGGGGCTTCGTTTGCACAGAGAGTGTCGATGAGTTTCGAGGCGGTCCCGGGCTCCAAGTGTTCTCTCAGCTCGATCTTCACGCTGCGGAGATATCGAAGGGTCGGAATAGCCGCGATGAGAGTCCAGAAAAGGTCCATGAATTCTTCGGAGGGGTACTGTGGATGCAAGACCAGTTTAACTGTCGTTACACCAGAGCGAACGTTACTGTTATTGTTGTGCAAAGCAAGGATCTGCACAGCAGCCACGGTATTGCGCAAGAGATTGAGCATGGACGATTGCGGCTGTCGTCCAGGGAACCCAATCTCTATCACCACGGTCCTTATAAAACTCGTGTAATCAAACAGCGAACGCTCCACTAATGAATCCCAATAATTAGCCATTGAAATCAGTTCTCTCACAAGTAACAACCAAAATCACCTTTGGGGTTCAAGAGCAGGTCGATCAGACGCTCTGTCTGCTTATCAGAGTCAATCGCCACCAGCTGTCTGAGCCTTCGACTGTTCTCATTGAGGATACGGAGGTGCACGCTGTCGCGCCAGAGGATGGGGAGGGCATAGGAGGCCCATGTCTTGCACACAAGGCTGCAGGAAATGAGATCCTTGCGCTGGAACTGCAGAGTTATGGATCATGCATTAGCAAGAGATAATTCCAGTTGAGGATTGAGCTACCTGAGGTGGTCCAGCAGTTGAATCGACGATTGCCCTGAACAGTTCGTGCAGGAGGTGCGGGTGTGAGGCCAAGACGACCATCGGAACTGGGCACGAGGTGTTGGGGGTGGATGTGAGGGGGGGTGGAGGTTCGAAACTCGCAGGTTGCAAAATGCCATGCACTCAACCACTGACACGTATCCTTGACCTACATGGTGTGTGCCTTAAAATATTCCCCACTGGCAATCAATTCCTCATCCGCAGATGGCCATGTAGCAGTACTTCGAAGTACTTTTCTTCAAGATACCTCTTACATTCAACTGTTTGGTTTGAATTCTTTATAAACAGAACAAAAATAACGAGAAGAACTGGGAGCATACCACACTTTAGCAAACAAACCAGTAGAGAGAAGAAACACATGTAACAACCGACGGAGCAGAAGATTGCAAAAAACATCTGTAAGTTGACATCTTAAAACAAACATGAAAATAGCAAAATGCCAAAACGTGGCAGTTCATGACTCAACATCATTTCCACTTAGCAAAGTTTTCTATCATGAAGGGGACTATATAATCCCATCATCAGTGTCAAGAAGATGGGACAAATTTCTTCGCAAAGATCTCTTTGCAGTTGACAAATGCTGAACTTTGAAACTCGCATACCAAATATCCATCAAGTATGTTTCAAAACCATCTCGTGTATCAAAATTGCTAAAGAGCACTATTGAAAGAAGTTTCTGAACAGACTTGTTGGTTGTTAAACGAAGCTATAATTTCATCCAAAATTGACTAACATAACACCTCTTGTCAAATGTGAGTTTATTAAAAACGCAGAAATTTAGCTTTGTGAGATTGAGGGGTATTGCAATCTCAACAACGGGAAACTGCTCATTTTCTAGCGTCCAGCAAATGATGCAATGCTGATAATAAGGTCAGCTTCTATTTCCACGTTAAAGTAAGGTGTCTGAAACAAATTTGGCACGATCTCAAGAGACGCTACTCAGTACTGATGATTCATTGACATTTTGAGCATAAATAATATTGACTTTTGTGTATGACATTCTTATACTAGTGAAGATATGTCAACTCAAGGCATGTGGCATCATTGTAAGCAAGCCTTCTTTTAATATCATCCAAAATCTCACGAGGCAAAAGGGATTTTGTGTTATGCTTTCCATTTATTCCAAGCTAACTGATGCAATAGTGATACATTGACATTGGTTGATATTTCCTTCTCAAGTTCTCTATAAGTGTACCCATAATTGGCAAAGACTGCTAAAAAATTGAGGTAATCAAGTATTCTTTGTCTTATCTTCATACTAGGCAGAGTCTGCTTCCATATATTTACATCCTCTACTTAGAAGCATATCAGCAACCGGATAGTTGATTGCTTCTACAGCCTTTTCAAGATACTGATTCAGTGATGTCACTGGAATCGATGGGCAATTTGAAAGCAGGAAGAACTGTATCTGATGCCCTCTTTTGTCAGCTTTAAAGCTTTAATGTATGAGAGAAGGTGGGCTTGAACTCTGGTGCCATCTAAAGCTGAACATCAATAACACTGTTCACTAAAATTGGCTAACATATAAGCAGAATTGGAAATTTGCCCAACATGCTAAATCAACAAGCTGAAGCACTAACTTGTGATTTTCAGCATAGATTGCACACTCCAATTCTTTGTTCAAATTAAGTAATTGAATGATACCGTGGTCAAAGAAGGGCTGAGTGTTGGAGCATTATTCCACTCGATAGATATGTGCAATGATTCCTCCAACTCTTCGGCACAGTAATACAGTATTGATTGTGAGAAATAATGAACTCGGCAACTTTGGTGCTTGGGCAAGCAACTGCGTCTCCAAAGAGTTTCGTCTTTCCGATAGGGTGCTAAGATTGAATGGACGTTTCATTGTGAGCTAGGAAAATCTTCTGGATTGTCGCACCAACTACAGCCAAAGCAAATGCATTCCAGATTCAGAACTGCTCTTTGCCATGAATTTTACGGGAACTCAAAGCAGAAAACAGAATTAGATCTCATGATAGTTGATCTTCATTATTAAAACATGTCATCAATCATCTGTCCCCAAATTTCTACCTGGTTCCATTTTCTTTTACAGTTTACAACATTGTAATCTTTTAATAAATACCCTGTGCTGACGTCTGCCATCCAAGACGCGACGAAGGCACACCTACCCAGTGAAACCCAGGCTCACGTCGGCCGGTACTGCTTGAGGATCGACCACACCTTTCGAATCATCGTTATTTAATATCTGGACAAATGGTGCGAATCCTGGGTCCCAGGTCCCAACCAAAGCTGATCATCAGTTGCGACCACATTTCATTCAGGGAAACAGCCAGTCTGGCATTGGTGGTATGCCGGGTGGAGGACCCGGAAAAGATAGTGACAAGGTACATTAATTGTCTCGTTTTGACATTTCGATCCAAAAATTGCTAATACCAATATGACCTTCAGAACAAGAAGAAGGAACAAAAGAAGTGGGAACCGCCGCTTCCTACTCGTGTCGGAAAGAAGAAGAAGAAGGGACCCGATGCCTCCACAAAGCTTCCACCAGGTTAGCTGTTTTTGTGAAGACACATCAGTCTCGTATTTATTATTCTGCTTAAAGTATTCCCAACAACTCGCTGCAAGTTAAAGTTGTTGAAAAATGAGCGGATAAAGGATTATTTGCTGATGGAGGAGGAGTTTGTGATGAACCAGGAACGGCTGAAGCCTCGGGAGGAGAAGAACCTGGTTCGCTAAAATTGATCATTCTTCTTATTTGAAGCTGGCGCTAACATGATCTCTGCTGCTGTAGGAAGAACGATCTCGTGTGGACGATCTTCGTGGAACCCCAATGCACGTCGGCACGCTGGAAGAGATCATCGATGACGATCACGCCATCGTTTCCGCATCCACTGGCCCCGAATATTATGTCTCAATTATGTCGTTTGTGGACAAGGACGCATTGGAGCCAGGCTGCTCTATTCTCATGCACCACAAAGTAAGTTGAATGAAGGATCCTTCTATATTTCATTTATCTGGTCGCTCTCAAATAGGCATATTCTGTCGTCGGTGTTCTCTCAGATGATACAGACCCAATGGTCAGCGTGATGAAACTGGAGAAGGCTCCAACCGAATCCTATGCCGATGTCGGTGGTTTGGACCCGCAAATCCAGGAAATCAAGGAGGCCGTCGAGCTGCCTCTGACGCATCCTGAGCTGTATGAGGAGATGGGCATCAAGCCACCTAAAGGCGTGATTCTCTACGGTCCTCCTGGTACTGGCAAAACCCTTCTTGCAAAGGCTGTAGCGAACCAGACATCGGCAACGTTCTTGCGTGTCGTCGGATCCGAGCTCATTCAGAAATACCTGGGAGATGGACCGAAACTTGTGCGAGAGTTGTTCAGGGTTGCAGAAGAGCACGCCCCCAGTATCGTGTTCATTGATGAAATCGACGCCATCGGAACGAAGCGGTGGGTTTGGAGAGGAGGAAGAGATTGTATCGTATGTTGATGACTATATTAGATACGACTCGACGTCTGGAGGAGAGCGTGAGATCCAACGGACAATGTTGGAGCTCTTGAACCAGCTGGACGGTTTCGACTCGCGAGGAGACGTTAAGGTGAGAAAAGGTCCGCTGGGGGGGGAAATCTTTTGCTCATTTGAACAAATTTAAAGGTTATCATGGCCACGAATCGAATTGAGTCCCTTGACCCCGCTCTGATCCGACCTGGTTTGTAGAAACGAAAAAAGCTTGTACCCTTGGACTAAAATCGTCCTCAGGCCGTATCGACCGAAAGATCGAGTTCCCTCTTCCTGACTTCAAAACCAAACGACGCATCTTCAACATCCACACGAGCCGTATGACACTCTCAGACGATGTTGACGTAGAGGAGTTTGTGATGGCAAAGGACGATCTCTCTGGTGCAGATATCAAGGTATGCCTCACTTCAGATTCCGTGCATCTAGCGTTTCGCTAATTGTTCTCGGAGGCAATTTGTACGGAGGCTGGTTTGTTGGCGCTCAGGGAACGCAGGATGAAAGTTATTGGCGAGGACTTTAAGAAGGCAAAGGAGAAGGTTTTGTACCGGAAGAACGAGGGAACACCAGAAGGTATTATTGTTACACAATGCTTTCCTTGCAAGGTTGTGCTTATGATTGTGCCTAGGTCTTTACCTGTAAAGAAATCGCAGTTGCACTCCGTGGATCGTCCCGGACTATCCGCTTTCGCTTGTTTTTTTGTGCGTGATATCTGAAAAGTTATGTGCAAAACAAGCGCTTTTTTGTATCCTTCAAAATAGTATTTGTTTAATGGAAAACGTTTGTGATCTCTGATTGTTGACAAGTCGAAAAACTTGAAGAATTTCATCAAAATATCCAGAGAATAGCATTGTCCTGGGATACAAAACAATCGCTTTGCTTTGAATTAGAGCCTCACTTAAGTTTCATAAGCGGTTTGTCTTTCTACTTTCATGTGCTCTCATCCATATCGTCCCAAAACACCTGGAAAAACAAACTCATGGAACTCCTCTTTACAGTGCTCTTCCTTTTTAGCAGAATTCCGTGCCTTGCACTTGGAACCTTGCTCAAACTGATGTAAATCCTGACTCTCAAGTGTACGCTCCTTTATCAAATTGATTTTTTTTTGCTTCTGAGCGTACGTCCATTCAGTTTAATATTGCCATTGTCCCCCTCAAACGGAATCGGGACAAGTTTCTTTGAATTTGCATATGAAATGATCTCGTAGGATGCCATGGTCCCTCGAATACAGCTCTGCGACCCCGACAGCAAACATCCGCAATTACTTGTACCTCTCCCAGTGTTTGATTCGGAGGCAATCGATGCAGCTATAGAACATTATTCCCTTCCGATCGGTGGTCTCGCGTACTTTGATGATTTTCATGTCGCCGCGTTCGTCATAAAACACCTTCAGCTGAAGATTGTTCTCCCAATCAAAGTATTGCCAGTTATTTGGTGGAAGTGGGCAGCTGCATTGCGAGCACTTGACACCACAGTGTTCGCGGGCACGAGGACCTTGCTTTCACTGGAGATTGGAAGTTTTGTAAACGGAGAGCGTGCAATTCTCAGCACCACTAACCTCTGATATTGTTTTGTCATTGTGTCGTGGGAATCCAATAATCACTTCGTACCAAAGAAGATCCCTTGGATGGAGTACTGTCTTATTACCCATTTTTTTTTTTTTGTACACATCGAAAAGGTCATGACTATTGCGAGCCAAAATGGTCATGTAGAAGTCCTCCGTTGGTGGATGGAATCCGGACTGCCTGTGACCTATGATGCGCCGGCTGCAATCAAATGCGCGGTGGAGAAAGGCCAGTGGTGGTGGGAAGAGAGCGGTTTGGACTTGCAATCAATGGAATCAGTCCGAGGGCTTGTTCGATCTGCCGCTCGATCCTGCTTTCAAGCCGGACTTTCAGGAACTATGTCGCCTGGACGAACGCCCCGTTTATCGAGCGAAAACCAGTCCACCTCGTCATCATCTGCGAGAAGGACTCGGAACAACACCCGTTTATCGCACGAGAGCATCTCCTCGCCAACTTCTGCGAGAAGGACTCGGAACAGTACACGTCGTCCTCTGCAAAAAGGACTCGGAAGGGGGAAAATAGGGTGATTTTCTCAATAAAAAATCTCAGCTCTCAGGGGGTGAAACATCCGTCTTTGCAGACGCTTTCTTATGCCTGATTTCTGACATTGCTTCAGCAAGTTTAAAATCATCTTCGGAACGTTTTTGTGGTTCAGTGTGTAATTTTTGACCTTGTTTTTCTTGGTTATGTTCTCCACTTTCTTTTGTTGCATATGACCACATAATGACGATGATGAGGAAATACCAACAGCGCGCAGCATAAGGAAAAGCAACAAAGAAAAACAGAGAAAGTTAACTCAAACCTGTAGCTATCCGTCAGATACTGCCAAGGTGCCAAAAAAACAGGTGAGTAATAAATAATGAAAAAAAAGAAATTGTTAAAGATTCAAGCATAGTTTCCTTCCGCAGTGAAGATTATTTCCAGTGATCAACATTGACTTATGGTCCCAGCTGTAGTCAGTGCCGGTATCTGTGAGTTTTCCTTCATAGTTCCCGATAACGTATTCAGGTGGTATCCAGTGAAACGGAATCGCTTATTAAATCAACTGCAGAGAGAGTAGTAGGAACCCAAACATGACAACGGCAAGCAATGCGACTAGCTGCTGATACCCATTCAAGGTGAACATTGAAAAGAATGATCTTCTTTCTGACAAGTCGTCGCTGTTGGCGAATTTTACTGAAGCAGAGCTTGGCATAGTGCTGGATGCCGCTGATGAATAATGTAGTGAATCGGTGTTGTGGGAGTTGGATATACTGTTAAAAACCAAGGGCTTCTCCTGGCAGCGGTAGGGCATTTTAGCTGTACTGTAGCTAGCACAACAGCTCCAGGTACCGTCTCTTGGCCCAGTACCTGTTCTCTCAGGTGTATGTATATGCCTAATAATGAGACAGGCTGTACACTACACCCAAGCTGGTCAGGCAACCAGGGAATGCTGTGTGTTAAAAACTGGCATATCAGACTGTTCGCTATATGGGTTATCCTTTGGGTTGTCTTTTTTCTCTTTGACCTGAGAGTTTTTTTGGTCAATCCCTCTTCATTCTTATTTATGGACTTGTATTTCATGTATTTATTTCCATGTTTGGCAGGTTCTGTGTGGAGTGATGGGTGGCATTTAGTGGGGGAATGTGGTGTGGCTTGGTCCTTTGAGTTGATGTGACCAGTGTCTTTGACCACAGGTATGCCCACACGCACTGTTCACTTGAATATAGGAGTTGATGTTACTAATGTCTTTGACCACATCATTCCCTGGTTGCCTGACCAGCTTGGGTGTAGTGTACAGCCTGTTGGAGTATTAGGCATATACACACCTGGGAGAACAGGTACTGGGCCAAGAGACGGAACCTGGAGCTGTTGTGCTAGCTACAGTACAGCTAAACACGCCCTACCGCTGCCAGGAGAAGCCCTTGGTTTTTAACACTGTGGTCAAAGACATTGGTCACATCAACTCCTATATTCAAGTGAACAGTGCGTGTGGGCATACCTGTGGTCAAAGACACTGGTCACATCAACTCAAAGGACCAAGCCACACCACATTCCCCCACTAAATGCCACCCATCACTCCACACAGAACCTGCCAAACATGGAAATAAATACATGAAATACAAGTCCATAAATAAGAATGAAGAGGGATTGACAAAAAACTCTCAGATCAAAGAGAAAAAAGACAACCCAAGGGATAACCCATATAGCGAACAGTCTGATATGCCAGTTTTTAACATATACTCCATTACTTTGTGGTTGAGTAGAGTCGATCCTGAGCTTCATACATGCCATTCAACCATCGAACGTATCCTTTTATAGAGATACGGTTGATTACTAAACTTCTGTTCCCAATAATTTTACTCTTGATTACTAAATCATGTTGAATGTTGTGGTAGATCGGCGTAGTAGGAGTAGAGTATACTCCGTTCGAACGTGATTGAGCAGAGTCAATCCTGAGACTCATACACCCTATTCAATCAGTGTTGCATACTCTTATATAGCAGTATGGCTTGATTACTGAACTACTGTTGATCAGGCTGATTATCAATGGGTACACCTGGTGCCGTTGGAGCAGTAATACTCCAAGTGATTTCAAGAAGATCTGGTTTTGGTTGAGACCCGACAAACACTCCTTCATGAAACTTAACGTGCTTGTATTGATGATATGACATGTACTGTAATTAATATTACCATATGTGGTAACATCATAGAAGTCAAGTACGTACGCTCTTTCACGATCATAAATACATATCACTCTTCCTGAGTAAACGACTGTTATCAGCTTAACAATTATAACCAACAGGTCTCTCTCATCCCGCATTGAGAACTCCTGGACGTCTCCAGTCTATCTGTTATGTTGTAGTGTGTTATATATGGTTGTTAAAGTGACTGCAGTCCTGTAACGTTCATAATCCAACAGCCGCCTTCCCATTCGTGTTTTTCGTGTGCAGCACAATTTTGAGTTTCGATATGTTAAAGTGAGAACGCTTGCGGTATGACACCACATCTGCAGATATCACATTAAAAATAACAATGAAGTCAGCTTGTGTTTATTGGGATAACATTCCTATGAGATTCATATCATTGGCTCAGAAGATTGCCACGTAGTCTATGCCGGTCGTTGGTCACTAGTGCGCCTGCACTGCGCTACCCTTGTTTCCGAAGAGGCTCTCAAACCACCCTTTCGGCTCCACCTTCTTCTGCTCCACAAGAAACTCCTCGACCGCAGTCTTATAGTCATACTTGTGGAACTTTGCCGTGCTCGGCGTAGTCTTCACGATCGCAAACAGCGCCCTAATAAACACATTCCTCAACGCACACAGGAACCCGTTTTCCAGGTAATTGATTACCTCGACCCCGCGGTTCGCCTCCACCATCATCTTTGCACGCTCCGACCGCATCTTTTCATACGCCTTCAACGCCCCCGCGAGCCTCTCGCTCATCGCACTCTGCGGCAGATCCTCAGGACTCTCCACCGCCCTCGTAAGAAGCTCCGCAAGCACACCGACGTCCTCGAGCCCACAGTTCGCCCCGAGCCCCAAATCGGGCATCATCGGATGCGCCGCGTCCCCCGCGAGCGCAACGAGTCCCTTCGTCCACGTATCGATCGGATCCCTGTCCCGAATCCCGATCCTAATCACCCGATGCGCGGTCGGCACCAACTTGACCATCCACTCGTCAAACTCCCCCTTCCTTAGAAGTTCCGTAAGCTCCTCAACAGCCTGCCGGTCGCTCTGCTGTCCCCAGCGCGACGGCTCCATCTTCTCGGGCCTGTAAGCGATCGTCCAGATCGACTCCGTTTCAGAGAGACCGTACACGAGCGCAGAGTGGCCTTTGCCGATCATCCCGCGGTTGAGGTTCCGTGGAACATCGGGGATCTCGGCGTGTGTCAAGCCCATGACCATCTCGATGCCCGTCCACCGAAGCTCGGGGCTCTCACCAAAGACCGCGGCTTTGACTGCAGATCGCACGCCGTCGCATCCGACGAGGACGTGGCCGGTCTCGACGTGCCCGTCTTCGAACGTCGCGGTCACGCTGCCGTCGTCGGATTGCGTCACGTTCGTTAGACGCTTGCCAAAGTGCACGGGGATCCCTTCGGCGCGGACATGCTCCATGATGGCCTCGATGAGGTTGTGGCGCTTCATCCCGACCTGGGGCTTGCCGTACCGGTCCTCGAATGCCGACTTGGTGTCGATGTCGATGATCGGGTTGCCTTTCTCGTCTGTCACTTTGAGATGGTCAAGACGCATCCCGGCCTTGTACACGTCGTCAAGGAGCCCGAGACGCTCAAACACGTTGAGACCGCTAGGTTGCAGCACGAATCCGCCGCCAACGTCCTTCCAATCCCCGACAGAGTCAAACACGACCGGCGCAAAAGTCTCCCTGCTCTGCGGTGCGCGCTTGAGTGCAAGTGCGAGGAGTGGTCCAACGGTTCCAGCACCGATGATGATCACTTTGATAGGTTCGTTTGGTATGCTTGCCATGCTGTCGGAGAGCGCCAGAACTTTCAGTAACCGCCAAGGTCGAAAAAACTATGCCACTCACTCTTGTTGTTGGTTTAGGTTATCTGGTGACACAGCAACCGGTGTATGCCAGCCCGTTTTATATCCTTGAGTCGGGCCGCTCTCTGCCGACCCAAAAGTTGAAAACCTCTTCCCTGCGTTCGTGTGGCCGTGGGGAAACGAACCAAAGGAGTTTTTAATCACCGAAGCACGAAAATTTTCATACAAGAGCGTGGGCCGTTGATAAAATGCGTGCCACCATTTCAACTTTCAACGATATGATATCTATACCAAGAAAACCCCCCTCGCAAACGTGCGGACTTTAAAACACCGGCTTCTTAATCATGCGCACTTTTCCAAAAACTTCCGATGCAAAGCTCTCCACAAAACCCTTCCACCTCCTCCTCGAACGGTAAGAAAGTCGTCCTGAAATGCCACGTCCCGTCCTCCTGTCCAAATCCAGATCCGGCAATCATGCACACACCCGTCGCATTCGGGAGCTCCATGCAGTACATCTCGTCCGGCTGCACGTTCTTGGACCGCGCACGGTAGGAGTCGGATCTGTGGGAAGAGGTACGTTGCTCCCTGGGCGGGATTGCATGTGACTCCAGGGATAGCATTGAGTGCGACGGCGATATTGGATGCAAGGCGCTTGAGCGATTCTGGTACAATGAATTGTATTAGTGAAACCAAAAACTTCAAGGCTGCATGTCGTGCTTACCCAGAATGGTGCTCACTTCTGACTTGTACGACTCATAGGGGCATATCGCCCGGCACAGGAGGTCGAGCCATTAGGTCATGACGTGTCCTTGCACGAGCGGGCAGAGCGATAAAGATGCGACTTTGTAGAAGATCCTTGACGCTTTTGTCGATTCCTGGATACAAAATCGTAAGGTTCTTGGATACAAAATCGTATGTAGTTCTCTCCAAACTATACCTGTGCACTCAAAGTACCACTCCACTTCGGCAACATTCACCAATCATTCCCTTCGAGACGCTATTGCACGAGATAAGCTCGACGGAATCGTACTCCTGCCCTAGGCTATGCAAAAACATTGAATACAAAAAACTGTGCATAGATTAGCTATGTGTCATTACACACCTCTTGAGCACCTTTGAACGAGTGGGACGGAAGACTATCAGGCATGTAGATACTTCTCTGGTACACTTCGTCGGCGAGCAAACGAGTCTCTCCTTCTTAACAAAGTTTATGAGCTCCTTCATATTGTAGAAGGAGAGCTCTTGACCGGTGGGGTTCCCCGGATTGATCACTCAATGCGCGCACCTCGATCCCTTTGCTGCGTGCACCGGCAAGAGATTCTGAGAGCGACGAGACAGAGACCATTCTTCTCATTGAGTTTTAGGGTGCGAGCTGGACTCCAAAGAGCGTGATGGACGCACTGTAGAGCGGTTTGCGGAATGGGGGTCATCGAGAGATTCAGCAACGAAGCAAACATTGGTCAGAAGTTCAAACAACTTAGCCCCAACTTTGTCGTGTAATGTGGGATAGATTGTTTGAAGAGCGAGATGGACGCCCGGGCTCGCACCGGCGGTCAGGAAGAAGTCGTCTGGGTTCGCAGGTATCCATCACGTTCTGATATACGGGTGGATAAGCAAAGGCGTACACATCAAGTAATTCAATACCACACCCCCCGGCCATGAATGCGGCGACGTCTCTTTCCTGACAGACGGGATCCCCTGTGGGTGTGAGTACGCGCCAACTTTTCCCGATTTCACCCAAAAGCTTTCGGGCACGGGCGATGGCATCTTGCGGGAAAATGTTAGCCGCGCGTGGGTTGCCATCCGGTCGGGGTATTCATCGAGGGCGGAAACCTGTCGGAGAAAGTGATCGGCTGCTGGTTGAGCTGCCGTGGATTCCCGATGTTGCAGTTGGTGATTTTGGAGAACGGGAGACCATTTGCCTTTGTGGCCAGTAGTATATGAGATCAGAATCGGAAGGGTGACATAGGAGTAGAAGCCCACATTTCTAAGTTCCTCTGCGCTAATGGCAAGAGCACCGCGCACAGCGTACTCAAAGTTCTGGATGGGGGGCTCTCAGATGCAGCGGTGAGCACCTTGGTGTCTTGTCGTCGTCATCTTCCTTGCGCGGATCTTGTGAAACTATGATATGATTCTTCCGACCTTTACTGCCAGTTTTATTGTGACGTTTCGATCTCCCTATTTCAAACTGGTAATAGTTTTTAATAATAATTTTGTAATTTTCGATCTCCAATCCTTGCTCACGTGTCCAACCTGTCAGAAAATCAAAATTCGAAAATTGATAATCCCAAATGCCAAAGAGAGCGCGGCGTCCCATCAAGCGGCCCGTCGAGGCTGCCGATGAGGACATCGACTGGCGCAAGGGCGCAAGCATGAAGGAATGGCAGACAGAGAACGACATCCCTCTCGACGAAGAAGATCAATGTATTTCAACAAATCAATTCCTTGCCAGATTTTGTATCTAAACCATTCTCTTCCCCTCCAGTCCATGCCGGTCGCGAAAAAATGCTTCTCGACGGCTCCTCTAACGCTCGCGTCCGCGGCATGCGTCGCGCAATGCCCGAAGACGAAGACCAAGACCAAGAAGTTTTCGGCCTAGACATTCCATTCTCTTCCGACGAAGACAACGATGACAATTTCGACCAGGACGACGATGAAGACAACGATGACGACGAGTTTTGCGCCGAGGAGGAACTTCTCGATCGTCTCGAGAGCCGTCTCAGAACCGTGTCGAATCTGGACGACTCGGACCACGATCGCTCAAAGAAGAAGCGCACCGAGCCCGAAAAGGGGATCGACCGCGCGTGGGGGAAATCCAAAAGCATATTTTACGACGCCGACGACGCAAGTGACGACGATGAGCTTGCAATGGAGGAAGAAGCCGAGGCGCTTCGGATCCAGAAACGACGGCGACAGGCAATGCGCGAGGAGGATTTCTTTGAGGACGACTCGATAGGCGCGCTTGTAGCCAAGGCTGCGTCTGGAGCGACAACTTCTGCGCTTTCCGACGCGGCGAAAACCGTCGCGTTGGAATCGTTGGTGGAGGATGACGAGGCAACGGGTGAGGCAGCGCTTGAAGGGGTGTCCATTGAAGAAAGGGACACGTTGGCTAGAGAACTTGCCAGTGACGCTGTGGATATGGCGACTGAGCTGAAGGAGCGATGGGAAGAGTTAGAGGGTGGTGGTGAACTAGGCGATGGTCCTCTTAGAGTTTTGCAATATTTGAAGTTGAGGCACGGTGAGATTCTTGAAATAATACGCAGAAAAATGTCTCATGCTTTTGTGGCCCTAAGGAATCCTCACGAACTACCTGATGAATATTGCGTACTACCTCTCGATCCGCTCTAACCCTTCACTCCTTCCAGCTGGAACCGTGAACACCGTAAAGACACATCCCGTCACAAAAACGCTCGTAACGACTCGATCGCTATTGGATCGATTGGAGCGCACAGTCGAAGGCAAATATGTTTTTTTAGCGCAACAATCGAGCAGCTTGCCCATTCCATTGGCATTTCAATTCATCTTTCAATTGGATCGAGTTGAGATTAAAAATACATCTTCAACAAAATGTTTACCGAAATATCATGCACATGATTTCATTCCATGCGGACTGACCAGCAAGATCGAACGTGGCCGAGGTTTTGAAATCCTCGGAAAGGTCAGCGGCTTTTATAAGCAAGCAAAGCGGGCCCATTCGGTCGAGAAGTATATGTACGTGGCGAATGCGGCGATTGATAAATACTTCGAACTAAATATTATGCTCGACGAATTACACATCATTTTTTCTTAGGATCCAATTTTCCAAGCTTCTTGACAATTGTATCGTCTACTTCCTT
The DNA here is from genome assembly GCA_025526935.1 of Cladochytrium replicatum. NCBI lineage: Eukaryota > Fungi > Chytridiomycota > Chytridiomycetes > Cladochytriales > Cladochytriaceae > Cladochytrium > Cladochytrium replicatum. The sequence continues at coordinate 292,155 of JAHLKD010000055.1, read as the reverse complement.
GACCTTCTTCTCAAATGTCATTCGAATCTCATCCAACTTTGATCCCACCAGATTCGTCACCAACCCCTTCAGCTCCAAAACCGCTGCCTCGTGCCGAGCTGCAAAATTGTTTGGTTAGCACTACTAAATCTGGTTTTAGTCTGAAATGAAGTACTTTGCGGATCAAGGGCCTGAGCTACTTCTGGGGGAGCTGTAACCGGCTCGTTTTCTTTCAGCTCCATGATCTGGGGCTCGATAGAAGTATTCTCCGAGACAGCTATGGTGTTCGAGACTGGCTCCTGTTCGATAGGTGCCTCTTTCTGCGCATCAGGCGGGCTGCTATCTGTCAGCTCAATTACGTTCGCAACGGATGTATCTCCCGTATCATCCGGTTCCACGGCACAGTTGTCTTCGCTGCTAGTGGCACCTCCGATCGCTTGGGTTTCAGCCTCAACAGCAAAGTCGAGTTTCAACTTCTTGGTGAACACATATTTGTACATTAGGTAGTGCCTAAAGTATCTTTGGGATGCCCATCAGATCAGCAATTCGACCATGTTTACGACTCATACGTGTTGAGTGCATAATCCGTGATTAGCTTGAGATCATCCAGAGAAAACACTTTCTGGGAGTAGGGGGGCCGGTTGACTGAATGCTGGAGAAGAAGAGTCTTGAAAAAGTCGAAATCTTCAGCAAGGTTTATAAAGCTTGTTTCTGTTCCGCAAAAGGGAAACGTTGAGACCACATCACCCCATAGAGATGTATTCTGTCCGACCTGTGCACCGCTCGTGTGTCTCCAGCATGATCGAGAAGAAAGCTGAAGCCTGAGGCGGGGTCAACCCATTCTCCTTTGCGAAGCTTTGTGAAAGTTTACGATCAAGAGACTCAGGAATCAACCTTGAGAGCATGGTCACCTCAGCAGATAGTACAGGAAATCCATGAGGATCGCAGTTTTATCGTTCATTTCAGGATTCAGCTTCATCACGCTCGCGATATACCTAAAAAACGAATGTGTAACGATTTAAAGATTCCACCCATGTCTGCAGGTCCCTACAATCTCCCTTTCTCTGGCGTGCGAAACTCGTTGAAATCATAGATGTGCTTCATCGACAAGTGCTTCCTGACGGACTGTTAATCAATTCAACGCATCTGCTTAGATCCAGTACTCACCACACTCTCGACTGTGCCTATCGGACCTAGCATTAAACCAAGTGGATGATGATCTTATTTTCCAAATACCATGTGTTCTCGGCTAATCTTTTCAAACACGCAAACACGCGTAGTTTCTGTGGCTTTCCCCCAACATCATCCCCAAACGATTCGATTCCTGATGTCATTCGAATCCTTCGTCGGTTCGGGGGCAGAATGCTCCACCGGAAACAACTTCTCAAAGCTGGTCAGCCACCTCGAGAAGGACTCGGCTGCGTCGCAGGTTTGTGCATGCATCGGTTATTCATGATGAGCACTTAGTAAGCTTGACTTACCATCCGCATTTGGCAGGCGTTCAGACCGGTTGACCCGATCATTGCAGGGCAAAGCTCCGTAAGTGATGAATTTTTAACTGAAGTTTTAGAACTCATTCTCCGGCTTCTTTGCGTGCTTGGTGAATCGCACCAATTTTTATCCGACTTAGCGACCTGGTCGACAAGCGGTGTTCAATGAATCTCGAGTAAGTGAAGAGAATCGCCTTAAATTATCAATAATTGAGGATTTACGCTTTCTTTAGTTTGTCGATGAATTTCTGAGCAATGGGCCACCGGCAGCAGTACAACTGACGCATTTGTCCCACCACTCATTGCCGGACCTCGAGAGGCACCTCGAGCGACAATTTTCCGCTCCCGCACCATTGCACCCTGCAGGTATAGCTTGAAGGATAAGTGAGTATGTCGAATGCAAAGGATTCATACTTGTTATTCAGGATGGGCAGACGAGTTCGGTCGATTCCATGGAGGTGCAGGTGGCAGCGGCAGCAACGCTGAATTCGAGGAAGTTTTTAACAAGCACGTTGTAGCGCGTGGACCACCAGCTGGTAAAACCCAAACAAAAATCAGCTTTTAGTGGTCCATTCACTAAATTTTCCGAGTGAAGAATGGCGGGACGAGTTCATGCAGAGCCACGGCGGCAGCCTCTCCAGCATCCCAGCGGAGTCCTCTCATCCTGAACTCGAACGTGCCTTCCAAGAGCACCACAACGCTGTCCTGGAACAAGAATGGTCCAAACATTTTGAAGAGGTTTCTGCGACACTGACTTCAAAAGGCAAGGAACCGCTCACAATTCCCTCCGGAAACGACGTCACAGATTGGGCTGCGCAATTCGACAAGTTGAGGGCAGAAGCGGGCGAGGACGGAATGATGGATCCGGAGTTTATGGAGAAGTTTAACTCGCTCTGGAGCGACATGGTCCAACAGGACAAGGAGCTTGGTGCAGCGAGAGATTGGGAGCAGGATTTCAACAATGAGTGGTTACCTTCCCATGCCGAGTCGATCACGGATCCCGATCCAGTCACCGCGCCGCTTGCACCCTACGTGTTTGAGAAGGAGAACCCGTACCTCGCGCATCCGGATCCGTTGGGAGTTGGTTTGCGGATGATGGATGGCGGGAACTTGAGTGAGGCCGCTTTAGCTTTCGAGGCTGCTTGCCAGAGAGACGAGAGAGACGAGCAGGCGTGGATGTATTTGGGTCTGTGTCAGGCTGAGAATGAGAAAGAGGAGGCGGCTATCGCCGCGTTGCAGCGGTGTGTGCAAGAGAACCCACAAAACTTGAAGGCTCTTATGGTAAGAGAATAGTTACCGACAACCCTTGTTAGATACTAAGGAAGTTTTTTATTTATCAGGCTTTGGCGGTGTCCTACACTAATGAGAGCCAGGATATCCAAGCCTACACCACCCTCGAACGATACATCAAAACCCAGTATCCTTCTATTCCAGTCCCCACCTCCGTTTCCCCGCTCTCCGCCATCGACCTCCAGAAACACGTCACGAGCCTCTTCCTTGAAGCCGCGCGTCTTGGACGCTCGCATGCTGCCCAGCCGACCGTGAGCACGACTTCGACTTCCGACGACGTCAAAACAAGCGACATCGACGCCGACGTCCAAGTCGGACTCGGTGTTTTGTTCTACAACTCTGCAGAATTCGAAAAGGCTGTTGACTGCTTCCGTTGTGCCCTGAGCGTGAGGCCAGGAGACTACGTGCTCTGGAATCGCCTCGGTGCCACCCTCGCCAACTCTGGGAACAGTGAGTTGCTTTTTGATAGTGTTAACTGGATGGCTGATAGAAATTCAGGCGAGGAAGCTATCTCGGCGTACCATCAGGCGCTGTCGATCAAACCGACCTTTGTACGTGGACGGTACAACCTCGGAGTATCGTGCATCAATATAGGCGTGTACGAAGAGGCTGTGGAACACCTCCTGGGTGCTTTGGCACTCCATGTGGTCGAACCACCCGCGGCTGGTCCTGGTGTCGCCGGCGGTGCTGATTTCCCAGGGGGAAGGGGCGGCTCAACGGAAAACAACGTGAGCGTAAACCTGTGGAACACTCTTCGACGCACTTTTGTTCTTGTAAGCTTTCCTTCCTGTCGTTAAGCGATGGTGTGCTTAATCACGTTTCTGTTTCTTCAGATGGACCGACAGGATCTTGCGGAAAAGGCGTACGCTGGTGCGGATTTGGGACAATTCCGAGGGGAGTTTGAGTTTTAATGGTGGGATATACATTGATTCCGGTCACGGTTGATTGTAGAACTTTTGTGCAATGGTTTGAACCATAGCACATTAATCCGTCATGTATATTGGCTCAAGAATCACAACACCGGATTGTTCTAACCTGCCTGTGCAGAGTGACAGTGTGAGTTGGATATTGAACACAGCACTCAGCACAGCAAAATGCAAACGTGGCCAAAATATAAATCGGCGCACTTTTGTTGTAATATGTTTTCTGACATTTGAAGCTGTAACCGGCTGAAACACGGTACTCGTTTGTTGGTTTGAATCACGGACTCGTTGGTTTGATGCTGGAGCGAATTTGGGACAATTTTCGCGGAAGAGTTGTTTGTTAAGAAATGGAAAAGACCCTCAAAAGCGGACGCAATTCGTAATGTCAAGTGGTGACGGATCTCCTGTCCATTGGTTTGAGCCGCAGTTTCATCAATTTGTGAGCAAAGCAACAGTGAGCCCAGTTTTAGAGTTTCGGTAGTTCAAGGGATTCAATCCAAACTTTGGTACACCAGGTTGTGCCGTGGTTGGACCTCCGGATACGGTGAGCAGATCCGACTTAACCTGACCCTTCTCCCATTTCGAACCGCATGGCACGCCCTCGACCAGTATTGGGAACGAAAGCTCGGGCACGTCCGCAGCACTTCTGAGCTCCTACCCGAATAGTACCACACGAGCAACAAGCCGTGTCTACTGCTGAACACAAAGCAACACGAGGCTGTCAATGGAAATAAGTTCCCGAATAAAATCAAGTACCTCGCAATCTCTCACGAGCACAATAATGTTTTAGATGGGTTCGTGCGAGAGAGGCTGGCACTGGTGAGCACTCACAAGCTGATCCCGTGGTCATTGTGCATGAGCTCGTTCTGGTCAAGGCATTCGATGTTTCACAGACAGTTATCCCTATTGGAGTTCGACCGAATACCCAATTATCGAAGGGATCATATATGGGTGGCCGAACTTGAGCGAGCAAAGATTTCTTCCAGTGGCCTCTAGAGTAGGATGTTAGAGGAACATTTGATTCCGTTTTCTGCCACACTGCTCTTCCTCGTTAATTTTGAGGCAATCACTCCTGTAAACAGCTATTGTCGCCTTTAAAAACCACCTCAATTTCTTGCTCCCATCTTATCTCAAGTTGGTGGGCTCTCATTTGGTCGCATTCAACATTGTTTTTCTGTTCTTCCTCAGTTAACTTCGTCAATACCGGTTGTGACATTCAAACAGAAAAGCGAGATGTCAGCAAGGGAAGCATTTGTGTACCCACGTTCATATTGACTCTCCAACAGTTCCTGAAATGTCTTCTGGAACTGGTGGAGAGTCGAGGTTTTTAGATTGAGAACCTGGACCGATAACTATTGTCAGCGGGGAGTTGAAGTATATAACTCAGACAGCCCTTAAAGTCAATAACAGCGAATGAAGGAGATTGACGAGCCAAAAGTCTTCGAGGTAGTTCAAGTTGTTGCACCACCACTTGGTGGATTAGCAATAACTTCGGTCAGTTTTATTTCATTCGACCTCCAATAAAATGGTAAATGGTCATAATGAGGTTGCAAGGTGGATTCACGTTCCTGCTAGTTCAGTATCCCACTTTCACTTCGCACCGCAACTTTGTTAGCCCAAAAAGAGAAACATTTAGCTGCTTTTCTGGTGAACTGAAAGGCTGGCCAACGAGCACACAAAGGAAAACCATGGGTCAGAGACTGATACGAACATGTCCGAATTGAGGCAATGGCAAAAACAAAATAATAAGGAAATGGAGAAGTCAATGCTCTCCAGCAAACTGGATATCAAAAACAAAAGAAATGAGATATTTTTGGGAATCACGAACGATTATGCGGGCTATGGAGGGAAATATACCATAGCAAACCAAACCTCCAGCTATAAAGAACCTCAAATGCCAATGATCACAACAGCAAAACTGGAAACCAAAGGATATGTGCACCGTAAAAACCAACCAAATCAGCCTCCCCAAAAAAACCTTCGAAGATTTCTTCCTTCTTCACAATTGAAAGCGATTTACTTCTCGGGCTCAGCGGCGGCGGGTTTGGGGCCTGCACCGATCTTTGCCAGAATGGGGTTGACGAGTTTCTCGATCTGCTCGATCACGTTCTGGATTGCGGGGATTTGGGTGATGGTTTCGACTGTGCCGTTGACCTTGGTGACAATGAAGCCGCTCCCGGTGTGGACGGTGTCCGAGACGGACTTTGCTGTGGAGGAGATGTTCGCCTGCGTGGTCTCAACGGTGTGCGATACAATCTCGTAGGTCTTTTCACCTGCAGTATTAATGTCAGTGACAGAACACTCAAATTTCTCGCACGCATTTTCGTCACCAGCATTCCATCTGGTTTCATCACGCTGACCTTCCCTTTCCCTCTTCAAACGTGACATAACACTCTTTTCTTTCATTAAACGTACCAACGTTGATGACGAAAAGGGGGATGTAAGGCTTCACTGTGCCGACGGGGTCCTTCTGGAGGGCCTTAGCACCGTCGATTGCGGATGTGACTAGTTGGGCGACCGGGGAGGGGGTGTATGCAGAAATGGTGGTAGTGGCGCCCGAGACTGCAACCTTTCCAATGTCGACGGTCTGAGAGACCTTCTGCGCGGCAAACTCGCGAGTGGCAGCGACGTTGTCGGAGATGGCCTTCTGTGTTGAGGTCGCAGTCGAGATTCCGGACTCGATGACCTGAGTCGCGGTGTTGATGGCGTAGATGCCGATGTTCTTTGCGATGTCGGGGAGGTAAGCAGAGCCGGTGTTGACTTGAGGAATCTGAGTTAGATCTAGGAATTGGAGAAGAGTCGGAGAGATATTTACCGGCGTATGAGGAAGCGTCCTTGACAACCTTGGGGACGTAACCGTCAACAGCGTTCATGACGGCCTCAGCAGCCTCGACAGCCTTGGGGTTGATCTCGTTGGGCATGGTGATTTAGATGTGAGAGATGAGAATTGGAGAGAGAACTTCGGATCTGGATCTGGGAGGGCGAGTCTTTAACAAGAGAGGGGGGATGACGTAATCGATAGTCGGGATTTAACACACCGTAGGACAGGGACAGTAGCGGGGGAGGATCACGTGGGAATATATTTGAATTTGATTGAGTCTCACTGTTACATGTCACACACGGACACGCAAGGGACTCACGGATGGAAGGGGATTCTTTCGTCCGTCCAAATATCGAAATGAGCTTGTTGGCCCGCTGTTTGGTAAAACCCTGAAATCCAGTTGCTCAGCCCACTGTCCGAGGATTAGCACAATCTTGTGATCCTGGATTATGCATGCTTGAACGGTCATGTTCATTTTCTCCAGTGGTTTCTTGAATTAATGTGGACCTTCGACGCAATGGATTGGGCGAGCGAGGATGGGCACTTTTGGGTCTTCGAATGGTGGCCAGAAAGAGAGCTTCCAGGAATTTGCATTGGTCTTGCGAGGCGATCAATATGGCAAGTCGGAATAGACATGTAAGAGTCCTTGAATGGTGGAAGGAGAGTTGACTGGTGCTAAAATGGAGTAAATCTGCGTTGGATTATGCAACCAAAAATGATCATGCAACCAAAAAATGATCACATAGAGATTCATGAGTAGCGGAAAGGGAGTGGTCTCGAACTAGAGTGGACAGCCAGTGAAATTGCGTTGGCGCAACCTGAGGTTGTCAAATGGTGGGAGTAAAGCTGCCTTAATATTTGATTATTCGCTTTATAAAGTCGTCACCACGCTTGTTGAGACCAAATTCATCACTGACCTGCTTTCTCAGCAAAAACCAGAGATCATTGACAATATCCTCATCTCGAATTGTCCATATGCCACACTATCTCCATGGACGACACCGGCGCACTTGGCCCCTTTGATCTATTGAACTCCGAATCCAAAGGCATATGAGGGCTATTCAGCCAGACTCAGAGTGAATACAGAGCTTTCAATGTGGACAATCAGTGCAAGTCCAGTGGGTTGGAAATGAAGTGGAGCACTTGTGTGATCTCGCTTGGGTAGTCGTTGGACCGTGGCTTTGAATCACAATGAGTCTTCCAGCAGAGCGAAATGGGGTACATTGATGTAGGAAGGCAACCTGTCTCACTGACATTGAAGCTGACGTTGAATAAGATGTGTTTGACATAGATTTTTAAATTATGTAGAGTTTGTGGATGTAGACAGAATAGATACTTCTGTGGGTTAAATGACATGTTGCATATATGGACGGACCCAGGGTTTCTGCGGTTTTTCAAACTCTAGCTGACCCGTGAAGTGGTGTGGGCACGCAAGAAAAAGTGATTTGGTGGATGTCAAGTTTTCTCGAGGCTTGCCAGTCCTTTGGTGCAACTAGTTTGGTAGGACTTAAGAATGTTCCCACATTTCTACCAAATCAGTCCTGACAATTCATTTGGGCCACATCTCTAAATACCAAACCAGGTTTTGACTATTTGTTTGGTCATGCTAGTTCAAGGTTGCTTTTCTCATGTTGGGTTGCCTTTCTTGTATAACGTCAAGAACTACCGGATCATGATGTTCAAAGACAACCACTTTGCTCTACAGATATTCTGTAGTTGAATGCGCAGGTGAGAGTAGACACAGAATAGTGGGATTCAAGTGGACTGAATCCTGGACTAACACAGCTGGACAAGGCAAGCAAGATTAGGCATATTCCAAGGTTCTCAAATGGTGGCCTGAGCTGTTGATCCTGATTTGCTACTTCCATAAATCTGCTTTGCTCTTCTCTCCAATGAATCGCAGCAGTTCAAACCTCAAGACCCCTTCATTGATCCCAGGATAGAGCTATATTTCACAAATAATCTCATACTTCCCTGGTATCACTAAACTTTCCCTGACTCTTGAGGTCACAAACATAGTTTCAAACAAGCTGCGCCTTCATACCATGAAGAATGCTTTCCTCCATTTTTGGTGGTGGGTGACAAAGAATCGGGCAGCATCAAGCAGTTATCTTAGACAATACTGACGTATAGATGAAGAAGCATAGCTTTCAAATTGGTGTCCTCTAAGCAATTTAAGGACAGCAGCAGGTAATCAACCGGAGTCGGTACAATTGACAGCCACTCTTGACAGATGATGTTGTCCTTTCAAAGGCTCCAAGAACTCATAGAGATTGATGAGAATTGTGAGTTACTCTCTGATTGAGGAACCAGAACTTCATAACTTGCCCCCTAAATTTATCAAGAATAACTACAACATCTTGGACAATTGAAGCAGATAAAAGGAAACTCAGTAACGCAAGGTGTACCATCACTATGAATAAAATGTCAGGAACATTCTGAATGCCCAAATGTGCACCAGCACACGAATGCCAAGATTCATCATGTTATTGAGCGGACAAAGTCTGATGTACCAGAAATGCTTTAATTTGAGATGCAATGATACCGGAGTGAATCCAAACTAAAGTAGCTGATTTCAAAGCTCGGTGACTTCTACTTGACTTTACTAGCTTTACAACTTCACATATTATCTACAGAATGAAACCCTTCAAGTAATATTTTATCTAAAACACAAATTTTCGCCCAACATTGTTTTATTCCAAATTTTATCTCTCGATCCACGGCTCTTCCTACTGGAACCACTGCTTCAGCGCATTTGAATACCTACTCTTTTAGAATCCTATACAACTGACTGCAACATGCGCTCCTCGGTCATCGCCCCGCTCGTGGCAATCGTGCTCGCTGCAGTCCAGGCTAACGCCTCGCCTATCGTACGTACTTAACCGGTGCATTGCGTGTTCTAAAGCTTACAACCTTCTTATCGCCAGTTTTTCCGTCGCCAAGCAGTCGTATTCCCTAGCACTTGCCCGGTTGACCCCAGCCCGCCTGCTACGTACCCTGGTGATGGTATGTATTTGTGACTGCCTTTGTTGGGACAAGAAGGCTAATATCAATTGTAAAGCTCCCCCTGCTACCATCACCTCCATCCCGCCGGTGACCACCACCACCACTACCACTGTGCCCACCTCGGAGGTTGTCACCACCACTACTACGACTACGACCACTACAGATGTGCCGGTCACCACTACGACCACTACAGATGTGCCGGTCACCACTACGACCACAACATTGGAGGCGTCGCCCACTACCACTACCACCACTTCTGTCCCAGCTTCTTCGATCACCCCCACTTCGGAAATTCCGTCTTCCTCGGCTACCTCGGCGTTCCCCTCGTCGTCTGTGACCACCACAACTACCACGTCGGCGGTGCCCTCGTCCTCTGCGGCCACCACCACCTCAGCCGTCGTCTCGTCGTCCTCCGCTACTGCCGCGACTTCGTCGTTACCCTCGTCGTCTGTGACCACCGTGACTGCGGTCACCTCGGCCGGCGCTACTTCTATGGCCCGAACTTCCACTTCATCTCCATGCACAACCACAGCGGTGTCCACTCCGGTGTCCAGTCCCACTGGTACGCCCACCGTCGATACTTCTACTCCCTGCACCACCACTACTGTCGCAACCACTTCGCCTGGTACAGTTCAAGGAGGTGACTCTACTCCCTGCACCACCACTACTGTCGCAACCACCCCCACCGGAACAGTTCAAGGCGGTGACTCGACCCCCGCTGGCGGCTACGCTACCAGCACCCCCAATGTCAGCGGAGTTGAGACCACCGCTCCCGCCACGATCCCCTGCGAAACCTCCACCCCCGGCGAAGTCGAAGGTGAGAACTCGACCCCCGCCGGCGGTGCCCACCCCGAAGGCGGATACGCGACCACCGGTGAAGTCCAAGGGGGAGAGACCACTCCCTCTCGAACGACCTCCCCGTGCGAAGGGACTGCGACAGTCGAGGGCGGTGACTCTACTCCCTCTGGCGCAGGCTACGGCGGCTACGGTAGCTACGAGACCACTCCCGGAGAGGTGGAAGGTGAAACCACCCCCTCACCCGCTGGTGACAAGGACTCTGCGTACCTGTCATCCGCCGCTCAGCCTAGGGCCATTGTTTCGTTGTTTGCGACTCTCTTTGCAGCTGTCGTTGCGGTTTGTTTTGCCTAAAGCGGTAGCGCTTTGAAAAGAAAACTTTGTTTGTGAGCTCTGTTTCTTGGGGAAGAGTGGGTGCGATTTGTTTTTTGCAGGTGCTCGTCGATGGCGTGTTGGTATCATATTCGAATTTGCTTTTCTGTTTAGATTTGAGAGCGAAACGTACACATTCGTGATGCGTGAAGAACATCACATACTGTGGACTTTTAGATTACACGGTGACCTAAAAAAACAACAAAGTACAGTGTAGAAGATGACACTGGTCAATGCAATCCACCATCCAACTTTAACACTGAAGAAGGGAACTGCTCCCCCGTATAACCTCGCCGTGATTGTGCAGATCCTGGGTTAGTTTGGGCAGAGCAACCGCGTTTGGATTTCAGGGTTGAGTGTTACCAAGAAGCTGGTCCACAAGCATATTTTCTGTGGACGAAGCCAGCGAGCGCGGTCTCGTCCATGTCTTGGATTTAGGACAAAGCAAGCACGAATGGCCACGTCGAGCGGTCTGGATTTGTGATGGACATCTACTCCATCAACGAAGCAACAAAGCATGGTCATCTGGATGTTTTGAATTGATGGAAAGAAAGTAGTCTTGCTATCAAGTACAGAACGTCCGCAGCGATGTGGGTCAGCGAGAAGCACTCCATGGTGGAAAGGCGGTGGACGGGGTTGAAATTTGACGAGCGGTCGGAAAGTGAGCGGCCTGGATTTAGATTGATAATAGATTTGGCAAGCCGGGGAGAGCGGGTTGGAGCGGAAATGCAATTCATTATGCAAAGCAGAGGGGTAGACTCGATGTTCTTGAGATGTGGAAACAAAGTTTACTGGACCCGAAGTGGACATGGTACGCAAATAGTAGTATGATAGATTGATTGATGCACGCAACTGATGACTCTTGTTCCACAGCTATTACTAATATTCGAATAATACTCATTCTTGTTGCTCGGATTTGTCATCTAAATATGACTATGGCCCGCTGTCCTTCTCTTTCGCTCGAATTGATCGATTCTATTCTGGTAGCCCTCGCAGAATGGGCTGGCTGTCCACGTCTGGCTTTCCAAGCTGCAACCTCTCTGCGACGAGGGCACGTACAAAGTCTTCTCATCCACCACATCATTTCCATGGACAATGCCAGCGCGAGAGGCTTAATCGATCCATTGGAACTCCATCTAAAGCACACCTCTCGATGTCGATGCACTGTAAACGCGCTCAATTCTGCAAGTGGGAAGGGCCATGTCCATGTTCTCGATTGGTGGTTGACGAGCGGACTGAGTCTCAAATACAACACTCTTGCGGTGGAACTGGCCTGTAAGAACGGCCACGTTAAAGTTCTCGAGTGGTGGAAGAGAAGTGGGCTTAAGATGTGGTATTCGGAAGACGCGATGGACAAGGCGAGCGAGATGGGGCACATCGAGGTTCTTGATTGGTGGTTGAACAGCGGGTTGCCGTTAAAGTATGAGCTGGCGATGGATCATGCCAGTAAGAACGGCCATATTGACGTTCTCGAATGGTGGTCTTCAAATGGGCTCGATTTGCGTTGGACCGAGTATGCTTTGGACGATGCGAGCAAGAACGCTCATTTAGACGTTCTAGAATGGTGGGAATCGAGCGGATTTCAGCTTGACTTTTCTGAACGCGCGATGAATGAGGCTAGCGAGTATGGCCATGTAGAAGTCCTCGATTGGTGGCTTTCGAGTGGGCTGGATCTCAAGTGGAGCTTTAGAGCAATGGATAACGCCGGGAGAAACGGTCACATCAAAGTCTTGAACTGGTGGCGCGACAGCGGACTCGAGATGAAGTACATCGAGTTCGGACTCGCTGCGGCAAGTTCAGAGGGACACGTCCATATTCTCGATTGGTGGAAATCATCTGGACTTCCCTTGATTCTGTCTGAAAGGGCGATGGATTGGGCAAGCTCCAGCGGTCATATCATGGTTCTTGACTGGTGGAGGTCCAGTGGACTAGAGCTGAATTGGAGTCATCAGGCCATGGACGGCGCAAGTGAGAAAGGTCATATCAACGTACTTAACTGGTGGAATTCAAGTGGTCTGGAACTGCGCTGGAGCTCAGACGCATTGGATGGAGCAAGCAAGAACGGGCATATTTCCGTTCTAGATTGGTGGAAGCAGAGCGGACTCGAGATGAAGTTTAGGAATCCGATTGGTGAGGCGATCAGTGGGGGCCACGTGGCAGTACTCGAATGGTGGAAAGAAGGCGGCGAGGAAATGAAATGGACGAATCTTAGGTTGGACGATGCTGGCGTACCGGTCCTAAATTGGTGGAGGGACAATGGTTTGCCTATGGAGAGCACTGGTGCTCTACGTCATTCCAGCCAAAAGGGGCTCATTGATGTTCTTGAATGGTGGAGATCCAGTGGGCTCGAACTGCAGTACGATCACCGGCCAATGGATAATGCGAGCTCCAACGGGCATGTATCTGTTCTTAACTGGTGGATGGCCAGTGGTTTGGAACTACGGTGGTCAGAAAGTGCTATGGATGGTGCGAGCGCCTTTGGCCATATTGATGTGCTCGACTGGTGGACAAGGAGTGGACTTCAATTGAAGTGGTCCGCTCGGGCTATGGACGAGGCAACTGAGCTCGCGTATACAGATTCACTTGACTGGTGGCTGGCAAGCGGCCTGGAATTGCAATGGAGCCCGGATGTTTGATTGCTCGGAAAGAAAATGGATACACGGTCGTTCTTGACTGGTGGCGGAGAAGTGGACCATCGAGGTTGAAGATTATGAGAATACCGATGAAGACAGTGAGGATACCGACGATGACGACGAAGATGAAGGCAGCAAGGATGCAGACGAACATGGCGAAGGTGAGGATAGTTAAGAACCGCCTGGAGATTCATGTAGGTTTTATGCCTGAAAACATTGCAATGAAACTTATAATCCAATGTCTCAACTCGATTCCTCCTGTTTTTTCTTTTGCCGACCCTTCCATGTACCATTTTTGACCTCAAAGACCCTTTTCTCCACCAAGCTCCTAGGATCGTGCGTCCAAACACAAAGGTCCAAACTTGTTCCACCTTCCTTCGCTTCGCCCATATCACGCCCGCGAACCGCCAACGCCGCCGACTGTTGTTCGGTGTAGGACCGGTAGATCCAGGTGTTCGCTGTGATTGTTGTAGCAAGCAAAGAGTTTCCGGTTCCAAATACTTTGATGTGGAAGTCTTGAATCTTTGGAGAGGTAGGTAGTTTCTTACCCGTGAGAGCAAGGAAAGCTTGAGAGGGTGTGTCTGGTACAACTTGGACTTTCACACCAACCGGGTTGCGACCTTCGAGGTTTCGAGGATCTTCACCAAGGAGAACTGAAAGTGGTCCGCCGATGTCTAACGCAGGATCGCTTAGATCGAACAACGATGCACCTCGGGCTTTTTCGCGCGGGCCTCCAATTTTGTCCAGGATAGAGAGGAATTTCTCGACAGCGGTCTGGCATGCGACGGCACGACGGGGCACGAGTAGTACACCACAAACCGAGCATCGTTCTTTTGCAGAGTTTGATTCGTCGTCATCACGAGCAGGGCGGAACATGGTAGATCGGATCAATGGGAGAATCGGGGCACGGAGTTCCGCTTCGTATTGTGCAGTAAGAGCATCGTTACCAGTCAGCGATGTTGCCGGAATGTTTGAGAGGTCATAGAGGAGATCTGAGGCGAGCAGGACAAGTGTCGTTACGTCGAGGTTGACGACATCCGTGAATATTGATGAAGCTGGAGAACATTTACCGAGACAGGCGAGCGGAGGAAGTGCAGGGGAACGAACGCCCCCATTCGATGATTGCTGTGGGAGTAGAATTATGGGAGACGCAGGCTCTGCCGGTGTTGATGCAAGAGCTGCGTAAGATTCGTATTCTATTGTTGCACCAACTTTCTGCAGGCCGTCAATGATCCGTTGATCGAGGTTGAAGGCAGATTCGCCCGACGGTGGGATGAAACAGAATCGAACTTCTGGTACTTGGTAAGCGACAAGATTTTGAGTCGCAGCATGGAGTAGCCGTCTTGCGACATCGAAAACCGAAGGTCTCCCTAGATTCTCATCTTCATCACTGCTATCACTCTGACCTACGTCCCATTCAGAGTTGGTGAACGGATCATCAAATTCATCATCGTCATCACTTTCCTCTTCTTCAGCATCAGCTTCTGCTTGAGCCGCATTGAGATCAGCGACAGTGGACCTCATGCTCGACGCTTTCACCTTGATCCACACCCTGCCGCTATCAGTGACAACATCGACACGGACTCTGTCACGTTCTCCCGTTCTCTGATGAATGAATGCGAACGGTTTGAATACTGCCACGGGAGGAGTTGGACGAGATGGCGATCGCGGAAATTTCACGAGCTCACGCTGAAGAACACTCAGAACAGCTTCCAGGTTGGGTATGTTAGAGCAGTCGAGATGCATCGATCGAACGGAGTTGGTCGAAACTAGCTTCAAAAACCAAAAAGAATTAGCTTGTAAACAAAACATTTTCGCAAAATGCTCACATTCTCAATAAAACGATGCTCAGCTCTCACAGCGGTGCGGAATTTCCCGATCCCTTCGATACGGGGATACATCTTAGCACAGGCATCGATCTTTTCCAGTAAATAGGCTGCCCGTTCCATAAGCTCGATTCCTTTCAGGTGAACAGAAGAACCCATTGCTACGCAGCCACGCAAGCCTCAGTACGTGCCACACCGCAGCAATATCCGTGAACCACTAGCTCGGACGCCAAATGACTGAGGACAAACTGCACGATTTGGTTTGCTTTGGCATCGCAAACAGATGTACTTGACGCAATCCCCTCCAAAGCGGATGTCCAAGCTGCGAAGATTGCTTTGAATGCAGAAGCGGAGGGTGTTTCAACTATCTTGTAACGTGTTGGTGGGCAACTTATGTTTTGGCACCCGCGGGAAAGTGAAAGGCTCAACCCAACGGGTAAGAAGGGATGAATCATTACTGGTATGGTTGATCATATAGTTTTAGTGTATACTGTGTGGAAGGTCGCATATCTTGCTCCAGTTATGTTGACGCATGCTGCTGTTATGGATCGCTTGGCTGATCGTGCAGGTTGGTACGTCATCAACTTTTCGGCAAGGACGGGTAGTTCATTGAGACTCATAAGATTTGATGCCACGATTTCAAAAAAGGAGAGATCGCTATCGCGTTGAAGGAACATCCGAAAGGCTTCATTCGACATAGATGTGTCCATAATATACGAGTTGGTCTGCTTTAGCTATTCAACTTGTGCGCTGGCTGTTGGAGAGGTCCTGGGAAGCAAGGATGAAGGTTAACCGGTGGTATGAGTGGAAGGTGTAAAGATACTGCACACGTTCCAGTACTTTTATGTTACGCAGCAATGGTTTCCACCACACTTCACTGATCTCTGTTTGAGGGAATTTGGCGATAAGTCCCTACCTCCACTTGAACATCGTCGACAGGAATTAGACAAGAAAGAAGTCGAAGAAAGAAACCGATTCTGCACAAAATGTCCAGCATACAATTCGTCGTCGGATTCAGCGGCTAGTCTTGACAGTAAAAACGACAGTAAAAAGGATCCGCTCAAACACTGAACCTGGCGAAGAGAAAGATAATCAGCAAGAAGCAGAAAGTATCCCCGGCTGAAATGTACCAACTCTTCCAAACCGCATTGTAATCAGCGGTTATTAAACACCTAGCGACTGCGAATCCGACAGACGTTTTCCCTCTTTCTTCGAGCAATCTTTATTCAAAGCACATCCTTCCCTGCCGTAAGCACGGAACGACCCTCATTCGTCATACAACCACAAAACGGAAATTTTCTGAAAGCATACGACAAGAAAGGTGTGCTAAAGACAAAGGAGATGAAGGGAGACACAGTCGTGCTTGGTGTGAACAAGCAGCATCCAGAATTTGCTTAAGAATGGCGAAAGTGAATCAATTGAGGCAATGCCACGATATTACATTGTCGAAAACTGCGCTGAGAAGATGTAGGTAAGCCAGTTTCTACATATCCGCCCGCAAAGTCTCAACAGCAATGTGCAAAATCTAAAGGGCACAACAAGACAACATTCCGATGATGGACGGAAAACACGCGATATCTGTGGTGAGGAAAGGCTCGGCCAAGCCAATACAGATTCTCGTGGAGCGACGCAACGCGAAGTTAGTTTCACAAGTTAGTTTCACGAGTTTCCGTTCTCGAGCTTTTCGCATTTGCTTCGGTAATGAAGATCGCATGTGCTGCGAGCACTTCGGGTTGGTCCTACGTTGCAAAGTTGGTTTCCAACCAGTCTGACATTAGAATGTAGTGGCTTCACACCCTGGTGCGCCAAAAGTGGACGAGGGATCGGCTATAGTTGAGCCTTTTGGAAGTTGTGATTCAGGGATCGAAAGTCGCGGAAGTGTCTAGGGCTCTGAAGGACAAATATTTGGTGCCTTTCAACAGCGGACAGAAATCGGTCTCGAGATGGGTGGTCGTTACAGACAAGCAATGAGTAGGCAATTTCGGAACACACCATTTTGAGCTTTAAATCTGTCATGTTATACTCCCGTGGAACGCAGCCTAAGGTTTATTTGCAGGCATCATAAGAAAAGGGACGCTTGTTTTGCATCTGAAATCAATTAAGTCTTAACAAACATTATTTGTCCAGCTCTTGGAGCTGGATGGTGGTATCTTGCTTCGCTGGTGCAATTAAGCGGACGGTGTCAGAGTCGTCCAGGAAATGATCCATATCGATGTGTTTTCCAGGAGAATCGTAACCTCCCGATAGGCTGGCTTTGGTCGATGGAGTGGAACCTGAACCAAGCGAGTGCGACGGTGAGGCAGAACTATTATGCAGACGATTCTGTGGCAAAATCGCTTCATTGCCAGCGACGGCGTTGTTATCGACCGTGAGGTAAGGACGGATCCTGCGAGACAGAGCATAAATGAGACATTATATCCACGATTCTGTTCTGTTAGCCCTTTACCTCATGTCAAGCATGTGGAGCCATCCAAGCTCGGGCTTCCTCAAATCGGCGGTGTTGGGCTGCATTTCCTGTTCTTCAACATCCCCATGGTCGTCCAGCTCTTGATACATCTGGCCCTGATTCTTGGTTGTTTGAATTCGTGGCAAGCCTTTCAATCCGTGTGCATTTATCTCCTCCTCAGTTAAAACACCTTGTTTTTCGGGGTCGACCGCCTGCACATGTCCTGCCAATTTCTTCTCGATAAGCTCGTGGGAGTTTGCGGCTGCAGCATCTTCTGGTCTTATAATCTTGAGACCTTTGAGCATCGCAGGTGTGAAACCTCCAAAGATCATCACCGTGAGCACAACGGTCATCACAGTAGTTCCAAATATTTGGCCCTTAATATCGGCGTCGAAAACTGGGTGCTCGGAGAAACTCACACCAAGTGCAAAAGCGACAGCACCTCGAAGACCAGACCACCAGATCAACGTCGCGTGGTTCCAGGGTACCCTTGAGCCACCCGGGAGAATCCACCCAAGACCGATAAGGAGAAATACGTGGCAACGAGAGATCATGATTGTGAGCTAGAAAGAGTGTCAGATCCGCTGGAGGAATGTGTCGTTCGATCTTACAAACGAAAATACGATCAAGACCGGATCATAAACGGTTTGACCGCCAAAAGACAGAAGCCCGAGACCCAGGTAGAGAAACACGAATCCTTCGCAAGTACTGGACAGAAACCTGAGCAAAACCTATCCAAACATATGCATTTTGGCCTCTTTAGAACACCAAGTGATATCGAGCTTACCTTGACGGATGACTTGGCCTTCTTAGTAACGTTATTCATTGCATAGTATGACATTCCTATGCCGCAAAAGAAAATGGATATGATACCAGTTAGAGACAAGATATCGGCAAGGAGGTATGAGAGGTATGCAAAGATGAACAACATCGTAGTTTCGTATATCGGCTGGTCGTGCATGAAGCGGATGTGTTTCGTGAGAAGAGCAAACAGGACCGCCACAGCGAAACCAACTATAGTTGATCCAATAAAGACTCCCGCCGACTGCAAAACAAGTATAAAGAATGAGGAAACTGACAACCTCATCTTGGGATCCGCAAGGTCGGTGAAGAATCTGAACAAAATGATCGATACCGCATCATTCAAGGCAGATTCTCCGAAAATAAGCATATAGAGGTTTTTGTCCACGTTTGATGGTAAGAGAGAAAGAACTGTAACCGGGTCTGTTGATGAAATCAAGGATCCGAAGACCAGCGATTCAACAAACGACCAGTGGGTTTTAGTCAGCTTTGAGAAGAAGTACATCAACGTTGATGTTAGGAATGTAGAGAAGAGTGCACCGACGAACGCAAGGGACACGATGGATCGCAAGTTCCGAAAAAATGCAACCTTCTGAAGAGTAAAGCCAGCCTGGGAACAGGTTGAGATAGCAAAAGTTAAACTTCGTTGCTGTCATACCTCGAAAATGATAGGTGGGAGAAGAACCATATAGAAAAGGTTTGATGAGAGCTGGATGGTCTTCGCTTGGTCGTCACTGTCAATAAATCGCCAGACTGTTGCAACAAAAAGGCCTTTGATCATAATCCAGTCAGAACTTTTGATTGGAAGCAACGATCAGGTCTTCCGTACCAAGAATAATGGTTACGGCGGATTCACCGAGATAGTTGAACTTCTTGTGATGAAGAAATCCGTTTATGTGCATCGAAACTAGAATGAGCGATAGCATCACCGCCGCGCGCATGAAAAGCTGATGAGTTCCATCGCTTGCGTGTGCTAGGTCAGTGCTTCCTGCGGGGTGTCCTCCATGATCCGTATATTCGTCAGTTGTTGTGACAACTTCAGTTGCTGTATCTACTGCGGCGGTAGCAGCAGCGACAGCAGCGGCGATGATAGGATCAGATAGCCCCATTGGGATGATAACCAGAATAGTAGCTTGGTGTGGGACGACAGCAGTGTTGTTTGTATTAATAACATAGTAACATGGGGATATAATAGTTCTACCAATCAAGATATAGTCGCATATAATGCTATTTGGATACCATGGATCGAATACATCGATGTCATCTTGCGACTAGAGGCTCAGGTGAGTGACTAGCTTGTTGCACACCTTCTTGTAGTTCCACACTCCACCGCTTAAGCGCTTAAAATGTAAACCCAAAAGATTCGTCCGCGGTACTTTACACAGCTCAATTTGGAAGGCGACGTAGTTTCTACTTAGGGAAACTGGAGGAATGTTGGTGGTGGAGATATGTTTGGTGCTATTTGTGAGTGACCCACTACTGCCGATTATGGTGGTAGAAGACGATGAAACATTTTCTGCGAAATGGTTTTAAGCTCATTGGATCCAGAAGATCGCGTTAACTTACCTTCTCTGATAAAGTTCATAGCTCCATTTGGCATGTTCAATGAACTCCCTTGCACTTCCAAAAACAGAGAAACGTCCAGCTCGCAAGTTATTGCGAAATTACTATCCACCACATAGTTTGCCCCATATTCTCCGAGAACACGGCACACCTCCTCGATGATCTCGTGTGGTGGCCTTGCACTTGTTGTGCTGATGTTGAGAAACCAACCACTCATCGCACGCAAGTCTTCGCGCATTTTCGACGTCCCGACTCTACCCCCTGTTTGAGTCTGTGTTGAG
This sequence comes from Cladochytrium replicatum, assembly GCA_025526935.1. Lineage (NCBI taxonomy): Eukaryota > Fungi > Chytridiomycota > Chytridiomycetes > Cladochytriales > Cladochytriaceae > Cladochytrium > Cladochytrium replicatum. Next base: position 271,929 of record JAHLKD010000055.1, on the reverse strand, counting down.
GGAGCGGAAAATCGACGGTTTGCGGCCCCAAAAACCGGTGTTGGGTTCTGTATACTGACAGGTGGCGGATAAGTGGGAGGTATTGTGGCGGTTGCGCTTTCAGCTTTGTTATCCACAATATCCATAGGTGTTGGGCCATTGTTCAATTGTGCACGATGAGAAGTTTGGAATTGATGGACTGATGGTGGAATGTTGGTCGCGGGTGGAGGAGGAGTAGGTGCATAATTTGGCGGCGCTGGTGTTTGAGAAGCTGATGTTTGGACCATCGGAAAGGGGTCACGAGCAGAGTTAAGTCTTTGATGCACACTGTCTCGCAGTGAAACACCGTCAGCTGGCCACAGAGTTGTTTGAGGTTTCAAACAAGAAAATACTCCCTCTGGGTTGGATACACGACGATCCGACGCATCAAAATGGGATGGAGGATGAGTTCCAATGTCATGCTTCTCTCTATCTCCAACGTGTAATAGTCTCATGGATTCTGCAACTCGCTCCGCCAAAGCCGCATTGGAGACCCGATCGTCAATGGAATGCATTGATTGAGTTATGGGCTGAGAATGCGTGGCACCAAGGTCTCCGAGGGACCTGTGTGCACTCTGCTGCTTCCTACGCTCCATTATTCTCTGACGATTTTCTTTGTGGAGCATCTCGGCAAGCAAAAAGTAAGTCGAACGAATGGGATGTGGTTTCGATTGGTCCGCATATGACGAAAATGCGGCGTGGATGTCCTCCAGCTTATACCCAAATGACTCCAGCCGATTTACGATGTCTTTGGCCAATCTGGAGGGATCAGTGCAAATAGGTCTTTCGGGTAAGTAGTTCGGCGGGGGGTGGTCGTATCCTTCGTTCACCCACGGGTGTTGGAGAATCTCATCTAGAGTTGCACGCTTCTTTGGATCCACCGTTATCAATCGTCCTATTAAATGGCGAGCATCTGCCAACATCAGTGAGCACGAGATAATGTTGGAGATAAGTATTTCTAACTTGGCATTAAATAGTCTGGAATTGTGTAAGACCCGCTTGCAATCTTCTTGTATAATTCCTTCATATTTTCGTCGTCAAAAGGGAGGTGCCCACATAAGAGTGCGAACAATATGACTCCTGAACATTGGGATGAGAAAAGATTTGTTGGAAGTTCGACTTCCTACCGAGACTCCATATATCCACTTCAGGGCCTTCATACTTCTTTCCAAGAATCATTTCTGGAGCTGCATAGAAAGGTGAACTAGAGAAAATGAGATATGTAATTGCTTTGACAGTTTACGATGTTTACCCGCAAAATGTATCCAACAACCCATCCGTGGTGAAGTTGTTGCCAAAGCCGAAGTCAATGATCTTGATGCACTTCTTATCGTCCAAGAGGAGATTTTCTGGCTTCAAATCTCGGTGTATAACAGAATTCTGAAGAATTGACATGAACATGGGGAACATTAAAGCTACTCGTGGCTCGCTCACTAGATGACAATAGTCTACCGCCGATAGAACCATTCGGAAAAATGCCCGAGCTTCTTTCTCTTTCACTCTCTTGTGCGCAACAATGTAATCGAAAAGCTCTCCACCAACTGCATATTCCATGATGATGTATATAAAGTCATCGGTTTCGAGTATGTCGTAAACTTTGACGATGTGGGGATGGTTCAAGAGCTTTAGGAACCTAATCTCTCTCTGAAGACGAGCGATTTGCTTTGGCGACTGAATCTGAGACTTTTCTATCATTTTAATTGCCACCTTTTGTCGATAAAAATGTCAACCAAATGTCCTTCATTCAGAAACTACGATATACCTTCTCATCCGTTTGGATATGGCAGCCTAATTTGACCTTTCCATATGTTCCTTGACCTATGGTTTTCTCAACTCTGTATGGTCCCACCATGATATCTGGTTGCGGAGGTTGCTTCACTCCTGAAGATTGTTCTGTGCTGTCGCCTTCTCTCATTTTAACCAGCTATTTTATACTAGCTTATTTCTTTTTGTCGAGCAGCGATTCTTGTCCAATTCAACCCCGGAACTTGATTGGAAGAGCAAAAGTAGCAATCCACGCAATTACCATATTTGGAAAGCACGTGAGGAGTCGACAATTTCGGGGATCTAAAAATGTTTGGAAGTTTACACTTAACACTTGCGAATGGTTTTATCTCAAAATACGCCTGTAAGTATCTTGCAACGACGGAAAAATTTGCTTTACGTTTCTTCAGAACGTATCAGCCAACTTCTTGTCCTGGTCATTTGGACAACTCGTTGTTAAGAGCCGTCATTAACAATGCAGTCATTCAAGCTTTAGGCAGCATTGATGGGGGTAGTATCCACGTCGATATACTCTCTTGCCTCATCACAGAAAGACTGTGGATAACAAACAAGGATGAGCGCAAGGAAGTTCCTGTGAGCATTGACGCCGATAGTTGGACACGATATGAGTATGTTTACAAAACCTTCATAAGAACTGTCTCATTGAAATTTTAATAGATCAGCAGCTCCATTGCGTGGAGCCCTCACATTGATGTACAGTGACCTCTAGAATCGACCGTGCCAGGTGGACACGTTGGATGCCTCACCATTCATTGGCTTGCGATAGCCGAGAAATGTTTCGCTTTTAAAGTTTATTTACCACATCTGTACAGATGCGAACTTCTACAAAAAATCAGAAACATAACGTCCAAAACATGCTCTCGTCGTTGAAATGCTCCTGCAGTAAATCGAAAAAGTCAGGGTTATTGTCATCTGGAATGTTGACTAATTGCACAAAGGCAATGGTTCAAACGCTGTTCCGATGAAAATGAGACTTCAAACAACGATGGAAATATGTCAATGCACTTACAAGGATCCAACATTGTGTCTTTGTGTGAAGCTTTGATCGTAAAGGTTTGTATATTAAAGTATGTCGCTAGCACTAGCGCCGCACGCCGACCGGAAGGTTGGGAAAGACATGCTGAGCTTCAGAGAGCAACGCTAATACCAAGGGTGCAAGGTGATGGTTGCGTACGGCCTCCGCAACTACAGTAGCGTCCGCCAACATCTTGTTACAGTTCCCTTTGCAGCCAGGTTGCCAGTTCGTCTGCAGCGGAGTTGGGACAGGCGGGAGCCCACTGATGTGAGCTAATAACCACAAGGGCCGATCACGGATGTTGGGCAGCCATTGGTAGAGGTAGAGCGGAGTCGATGGCGAAATTAGGAAGGAGCTTTAGGCAAACTAGTTTCCTAATCAAGCAATAGGGCATCAGGTGAGAGTCTGCACCAAGCTGATGTAAAGGAGGATCAACTCGATGTTAGATAGCAGAGACTGTATCAACCTTATTCAAAGGTTCAATTTTATTGTTTTTTTGCCAAAAGGTTCTAACGCGATACAGAGATACGCTTTCTGAAAGTAAACCACGACTATTAGCACACAGAGAGAAGAGTGTTGCAGGTTTGCAGCGTGAAAAAGTATCCAGGGTCCTTCACAGTTCTCGTCACAAATCAAATCAAGAGGATCTCGCAGCAATCAACCTGCGAGCGACATTGTCAATGAACTCTTTGCTGGTCACCCAGTGTTCCCTCTTCATGCTAAATGAACAAAAAACAATTCAGTTACCCGGCGTATGAGATTACGAAACCCACCTTTCACCGTGAATCGCAAGTGAAAGATCCTTGGTCATCACGTTGTCCAATTCTACGGAGTCGATGCACGCCCGTTCAAGGTCGTGGGTGAACTTTGCAAGCTCACCGTTTCCGTCGAGTTTCGCACGGTGCTCCAGACCACGCGTCCAAGCAAAGATAGACGCAATCGAGTTTGTGCTATAGATAGCGAGAAACCCCGTTAGCCATGATTTACCAAAATCAATCATCCAAACCAACCTGGTCTCCTTGCCCTTTTGGTGCTCACGATAATGCCCTTGAAAAGCGTGTATCAGCGAATGATGTTTAGATATTAATTTATCGAGCTCAACTGGTGACAGTCCCATGCGCCGCTTCAGACTCGACAGTTCGTCCATCAGGGGTGATCAGAATTGAGGTCATCAATCCAAGCGAGCCGTAGCCCTGAGCCAAAATGTCCGACTGCACATCTCTAAGCATTCGAATGAGGATCCCAATAATTGAAATTCAGCTGATAGATTACCCGTCATAGTTCTTGGTTGCCCACACAAAGCCACCATGAGATTTGAGCATTTGGGCAACCATGTCGTCGATCAGGCGATGCTCATAGTAGATCTTGTTCTCATCGAAGCGTGCCTTGTACTCACTTTAACTTGTTAGTCATTGGGGAACTTCAATTACCATTTCTCTTACGTCTGATAAATGTTCTCAAAGATGTCCTTGAAACGCCCGTCGTAGCGCTTCAAGATAGTGTTCTTTGTACTGAGGAAGAGCGGCTGCTTCTTGGCCAAAGCCATCTGGAAACAGCTGTGCGCGAATCCAATGATAGACTGATTAAGCAGAGACAGAACTATATCAGCATGAATGACAGAGTTAGTCTGCACTTTGCGTACCTCGTCCAAGTTGTACATTGACATGGCAACCCCTGGACCCTTGAACTCAAACACTCGGAATACCTTGTCTGGCCCACCAGACTGAGGTTTGAACACCATTTCAAATGTGCCAGCCTCGGGGACAACGATGTCGGTCGCACGATATTGGTCGCCGAATGCGTGTCGGCCGATCACGATGGGTTGGGTCCAACCTGGTACGATACGGGGAACGTTATTGAGAAGGATCGGCTCGCGGAACACCGTTCCTCCAAGAATGTTGCGGATCGTCCCATTTGGTGACTTCCACATCTCTTTCAGGTGGAATTCTACAACAATCTGATGGTAAGACAATCAAACCTCAGCCCATCTTTTGTTTCTGAAAAACCTTCGACACGCTGCTCGTCAGGGGTGATTGTCGCGCACTTGATTCTGCAAGGTTAGATTAAGCTAGATTCACCTCTCGTGTGAAGTTGTGAACTTGGTCCACTCACCCAACATTGTACTTCTGAATTGCCCTTGCAGCATCAATAGTAACTTGGTCGCCCGTCTGTCACAGGCGTCAGCGACTCCCCGTGAAGACTTCCAAACCATCTCTCACCTTGTCTCGGTACTCGATCCCAAGGTCGTAGTACTTGATGTCCAAGTCCAAAAAGGGAAGAATGAGACGCTCCTTAATCCATGCCCACAGGATCCTCGTCATTTCATCACCTACAATTAACATCCACAAATGAGTCATTCACAATCAGACTACGCACAAGCTCTGTTCCACCATACCATCGAGTTCTGCACGGATCCGATAAGCAAAGCAATACAACCTTCAGTAAGCACATTGTTTCGAACCACATCACATGCAAAACATGCTTACCCACAACGGGGTTGGCAACCTGCACTCGCTTGATGGAAGAGGACGAGTAGCGATTGAATGCAGGGCTGATGCATGCAGCCTGCGAACGCACCGCCAATGTGTGCGAGCGTGGAACAGGCTTTGCAGCGGATCGTAGGGATGCCTTCCACATATCACTTGCAGAGATTTTTCAGGGAATTCTTTCGGGTGATGATCAGCTGCACAGCACACAAAGATGGGGTCTCAGCCACGCACGGGTGGGTGTTCCATTATAGAAAAAGTTAGTCAACCTTGCAATGACCGGGAGCTCGGAACGGAAGCTGAGCGATTTGGAATTGAGACGGCTGCGTGTAGATCAGCAGTTCGGTGTCGGGTAATTCCCCGAGGAATCATATTCGAAGATTAGCCTGAAACCTAGAAATTGCAGAGCATTCGATGAGGCGATGAAAAAGATGAGGCCACACCGATGCAATGCACACCTCGAGGATTTCTTCGACTCGGTGGTGTCTATGGACAGGGTGTGGGAAGGGTTTTCCCTGTTCGTGAAATGCATGGGATCCCAGAAAGGGTGAGTGGAAATGCATTGGTGGACTTATGATATTCTGATCAATTTATGTAGGCAAGAGCCATCTCGGATACAAAGAGCAGCATCAACATCGTCTTCATAGTTCAGACGGTTGGGGTACTAAACCAGCTAAGAGAATAAATGAACCTATCGATTCACAGTGAATTCGTGTTGCGATATATTTCAAGCCATTTGCCGAGCGCATAGATTGTTCCCGAAGTTAATCGCTCAGCATCGGCCAGGATCTCCACATCCTCATCCGGCGATGAAACCAGATTTGCAAGGGGTACCGACCCTTTCTTCCACTCACGACCATCGAAGCATAGCGCCGCAACGCGGATGTCCTTAGCATCAGCATCTCCGTTCAGGAGAGCGTTCACCGCGTCGGTGTCAAACCATGCTGCCACATCCACTTCATTCACCTCAGGAGTGAGCATCGAGAGCAGTTCTTCTCCAGAATAAACTCCATCAAACGCTGCCTCAAGATACACCACTTCATGTCTGCGTTTCGGGACTCCCATTTCCAGGAATGGCGGGAAGACAGACTCCCAGAGTCCGAGAACGCGGCAGTTTGGCGAGAACATTGCAGGACTTTGTGACATTTTGACACGATGAGCGGAAAGTCGAATCCCTGTCTCCTCTTCCATCTCTCGAATTGCCGCCATATCCAACTGATATTTACAAGAGATCGGGTCAGTATGGCTAATCGTATGAAGTTCATAAAGACCCACAGTTTCATCTCTCTCAACCCGGCCGCCAGGAGGCACCCAAACTCCCGGAAATGACTGAAATATAGAGCGTTATTAAAAAAATGCAATTCTAGTAAAATATGGGTGTTTCCGTACTCTCATGTGCTTTGGCCTTCTAGTTAACAAAACTGCTGGAGTAATCAATTCTGAAGATATTCGGACGAGTGCGGTTATCAGAATGCACGCGCTGACGCTGACCGGAAGATCGGATACATGAACACCGGTGCGTTCGGCAACTGCGAATGGGCATACTGTAGGATGCGCAAGTGGGGCGATCGTGGAAGTGTGAGAAAGATCACCCGGCAGTAGAGCAGGATCCGCGGAGATGTAGAATGTGTTATCATTGAGCACGAAATGTATGTCGGTTTCGAGTTGATTGGGGGGCCTCTGTGCTGATGATGTCAGGAGCTTGTATATGTGGCATTGTGAATGGGACGGGGAAGATGTGATGAGCTTGAAATCCATTTCCTCTTTTCAGGGGCTTGGTGTTTGTGGATTTAGAAAACAAAAGATACGGCATATCAATACATTGGCTACTCCCCAAACATACACTCTGACGCTCGATTTTATACCACATTGCGTCCTTCGATTACAATACCAACGCGACTCTCTGGCAACCTGCGCCTGGCTACTCGCTCTGGAAATCGTAACTCTTTGTTCTGGCACTTATCACTGGGCAATGTGTTGGAACCGCGAGCCCTCCTTTTAGCGATACTGAGATTCTGCCGTGTACCCACGACGATCGTAGGCGAGTTGAAGAAGGGTTTATGTGCTCTTTCTCGCCTCTCCAATATCCTTTCCCATCCTGATCGTGATTTTCTACAGGGTATACGTATGGAACGTAGCAGCAGTGGGAGGCTGCCACCTGCGTCTACCATGCTCAGTGCCACAGTCAATCCGAACCGATCACTGCGATTGCGAACGACTAATTCTTCTGCATTGAGTCGTTGAAGTGCACGTAAGCGTCACACTGGGATACTCACATGATCTCCACACTTCAGTCGACGGACTGCCTTTTCACGTTGCTCTCGTGGACCTACGATTCAGGATGAAGTCCCTAATCAGTTTTGTTGTGTTAAAAATTATTAATCAGAAAAGTCCATGGTTCGTGTTGTCGGATCACAACACGTACATACATATCCACTGGACGAGTCTGGGTAACAAGCAACAGGCCGCAGTCGATATATCCGGCGTTATGATCAAAGGTGGGAGATAATCAATGTGCAGGCACTTTGGTGGTTGAACATGTGCAGAAATGCTGCAGTCACTTCAGTATCCAGCATCATTGCAACGCTGTGCCTATCTGCGAGTAATAGAGAACGCTTCTCGGTGACACTGTCCTTCCCTCCATCTTCCCCTCCCCACTCCAACCAGGGCACTAAAAGCCACATTCCCACCCGTTCATCACACCACCGCCGACTTTACTGCTGCTGGCTGCCGCTTCCCACCTCCGTTTGCAGTCCTTTTGACAGGATTTGTTTTCGCGTGGTCTATCCACGTCACAAGTCTGTGGACTCACTCCAGGTCTCCGCCTAGCGAACGGCGACGAGCGGCCGTTTCACTCTCTATTCTGTTCACTCCAGTCTTGGAACTTTTCGATAACATTCTCTCTCTGCTTTTGTAACAATCGCGATCATTGGATCTTTGGGAAACTCCGACGGTCCACTCTGGTTTCACGTGAAAGGTAGTTTTCTGTTCACCTAACCCCAACCAGTATGCCACAATCCTTGATGTACAAGATCACCTTTACCTTCCTGACTATATATATTGATTACTGGGTTTCTCCAAGCAAAGTCATTTCTGACAAAGGTTTCCCTTCCTTAGCCTGCACTTATCCACTCTCTCTGTCATCATAACTTCTGCCGGATTAGCATCTGCATTGTATACGAACGTTGACATATTAAGATGATCGGGGATCCGTACGTTACCATTGGCTAGTTCTGTTTTCTTTCGTGCTAACAGTGCTGGTAGCTTTGATGACAGTTGCAGTTCTCGGGTGGCCGCTCCGCATTTGAAGCAGGTAGTGTGCTGAATCAGACCTGTTCTACCGATTCTTCAAATTAAGTTTCTTTTCCTTCACTTGCTGATCAAGGGACAGTCCAACAAGGAGCCATACGAAAAGGAGAACCATGATCCAGGCACCCCTACTGGCCCGAACCTTACACCTCAGAAACGCAAGATGCCGGAGGAGCAAGCTGTCTACCTGGAATCTGGAAATAAGAGACGCAAGTTGAACGGTAGTTGTTTGCTCCGAGGCAAAGAAAAACGCTAACACACGTCCGCCTTTCCTTTCAGTCAATCACGACCAAGGATTCAAGGGCTTCGCGGTCGCGCCTACCCCTCCTGAAGGATCTGCCTCCCGTGACGGCACACCGATCACTCTGAGGTCTCTCACCATCTGCGATCTCCAAGCAGCAAACCTACCTACGCCTGAGTCAACTCGCAAGGTGTTCGGACGCGCTGGTCGCGATCAAGAGAAGGACGCAAGCTCGGTTACGTTACTCCACTCCACCTCGTTCAGTGAATATGGCAAGCTTGCGTCGCGTCAGCTCCGCCGTGCCTCTTGGGAAAAGACGCGCGAACGTCTTGTTGCCAACATGGGGGCGAACTTGGACGAATGCGTTGTAAGCTGTTCTAGACACTTTATTGAGTCAAAGTGCTAACATAATAACAGAGGGATGAACTTGAGGACGAATTAGACCAGCTTGCTTGTATGGAAGATCGTGAATCGGTGAGAATCCTTGATCCTGAGTGGGTAAACAAGAACGCCTATGGTAACTCGTGCTCGCGCTGGTTCCTGGTGAACTGGATGGCATCAGTAAGTTAGCCGGGCAAAGTGTCTGGAACGCAGCATGTTTAGATATTGCAATGTTGCAATGTAGATGAGCTGTGAGCAACTCCTTCAGCGAACTACTTTTCATATCGCTGTCGAACTTATGGACACAGTTGGCTCTGCGGCAGCACAGAAGGGGGTAACGATCGCTCAGGACGACCTCCAAATGTTGGCCGCAAGTTGCTTGACATGGGCACACGCAATTGAGGTTGACTACATTTGGCGTTTGCAGCTCGAGATCTAAATTAGACCAATGTAGGAATATTTTCCACCCGCTCTGAGCGAATATGTTCTATGGGCTCTTGTCGACGGCAACACTGATAACGAAGCCGCCCAGGAAGAATGTCGCAAACTTGGTCGCATGATTACCAACATGATTCAGGTAAGTTGATCGTTCTTTTCTAGCTCGGGCAGTGTTCTAACATGCTGTGTTGAAAAGTTGCTCGGTCACCAATTTACGGTTGCGAATCCCACTGCTTACGAGCACTTGCTATTAATTTTCCGGCGTCATCTTCAAACGTACCGTCATGATGAGAATGGTGTTCACGACAAGCACCTGCCACCCGCATTTCCAGAGCCCATGTTCAGCACGTCGGCCGACTTTCTCGACTTTGCAACCGCGGACAACGTTTCATTGGAGTACCCTCGAGCCGTTCTCGCTGCTGCGGTGTACGACCTTGTCTCCAAACAAATTTCCTCGCCTAATTCAGACGAGGTCTTTGAGTTCCGGACTGGATATTCTCGGCAAGATATCGATATGTGCACTGAGTGGCTCGAACGCATCTGGACCACCTTCGAAAAATACTACCAGTGTGCTAGCGGGCTTCCTCAGTGCAGGCAACCACATTTAGCAGTGGAGTCGTCCACGATGGTAAGTCTGAACATGAATAAAATGGTTGGCGAAATTTAGAACGTCTTTTTAGATGGATATTTGGCAGGAATACACCCAAGGGCGAACCCTACTGTGAATAACGTCTGTAAATCAACCAAGATTGTATGGGAGGATGAGACTTTCGAATCGGAAGGATCTCGTCTCCATAACCTTTTATTTATATTTATTTCTTCCCTGTTTTACTTCAAATCTTTCAGTTTCAGACGGAATGGTGTCTGAATCCCCAGCATCATCAGTGTGCCTAAACGAGAAGACCAACTGTGCATAATTTATAGCTTTCGACCACACACAATTCCACCTGACAGACATTTGTGATCTTGATCCTCCCCCACTGGTCACATGACTCGCGCGTCGTGTCACAAACCGGCCTTAGGACGACCAAGCAACCCCACAGACACCATCCACTCTCTCGAGCACGACTTTACTTCAGAATCCCTCGATTCTAGAGCTACGAAGTCTAATCCATCTTATACTCATTGGATTCGAATTTACGAATCGCTTTTCATCAGGAGAACATCAACCTTCTCATGGCATTGGATTTTCGGCAACAATTCCGGTCCCGCCTGGACCAAGTTGCGACATTTATTTCGGAGGAATGCAGTAGTCCTCCAATGTCGATCGAGGCACTCCTCGACACATTTCTAGCCTTGTGGGCGGATTGTAGGGCGGCGAGCAATCAAACGGAGCACATTTCAGCATTCGTCAGCAAATGTGAGAAATGTTTGCTTCCTTCTTGTGTGGGATGGGAATATTTCTGAGACCGAGATTTGCAGATGATCCCATTATCAGCAATGTGCAGAAGCTACGGGTAAATCTGCATGATTTTGAGCTGGTGAAGACGCTTGCGACGGGAGCGGTCGGGAAGGTAACGGTGGAAAACGCTATTTTGATTTGTGAATAATAGCTTTAATTTGTAGGTTTGTTTGGTCAAGGGCAAAGCAGATGGGAAAGCATATGCCATGAAGATTCTAAAGAAAACCGATCTACTCACACGGCGAGAGGTAAAGTGACGTAGAGATTTGTTTATACTGTTTTTCAATTGACTTCTTTTCCAGGCGGCTTTTTTCATGGAGGAACGAAATGCACTTGTATTTGCTCGATCTTCGATATGGATGACAACTCTCTTTGCTGCATTCCAAGACGAGGAGAATTTATATTTGGTCATGGAGTATGCATCGGGTGGAAGCCTGCGATCCTTGATCAACTCGAAAGATGACCCGATGAGCGAAGACGAGGCACGGTTTTACGTTGGCGAGATGCTTTTGGCCCTGGAAGAACTTCACAACATGAATTATATTCACAGGTGATTCACATTGGAGGAAATAATTCCAAATGAAGGAAAAGATGCTAACCTGTTCGCACAGGGATTTAAAGCCAGAGAATTGCCTCATTGATTCGACCGGTCATCTCAAACTCGCGGACTTCGGTTCATGTATGCGGACAGGTTCAGATAGAAAGGTAATTTACAGCTCGGACAAGCAAACATTTTCTCATTCTCGCCTCATCATCTGCAGATAACATCAAACGAAACTGTCGGAACACCAGGTATGCAAAAAATTTGTAGAAGTTTCTGTTTATTTCATTAAGTTTACTTTAGACTACATTTCTCCCGAGATTCTAAGGGCGCTTGAGGGAAATGTGTCGTATGGAGCAGAATGCGACTGGTGGTCATTAGGTTTGTTTTGTTGTTTTCACAGCTGAAATTCGTCTAATCGAATGTCAAGGAATCATACTCTTTGAGCTGCTTTTCGACGAAGTACCGTTCTATGCCGAGTCATTGACAGGAATCTACAACAGAATCATGGATCATGAGGTGTGGAATACTGATAAACCGCTTAAATTTTCTTGACGGTTTCTCTCCAAAGAAACATTTTGTATTTCCTGATGATCGTGAAATATCTGAAGAGGTCAAGGACTTGATCACGAAGTATATTGAATACCAAAAAAAAATGATATCATTTGTGCTGATCTTCAATTTTCTACCTCAGGCTAATCTGTAAGAAGGAGGTGCGGTTAGGAAGAAACGGTGCAGAAGAAATTAAGAAGCATCCATGGTTTTCTGGATTCGATTTCTCGAACGCTCGTCAAAGTAAGTTTTGAAATATCAGCGCATTGAAAGAAAACAGTTCTGACTCTAGCCATACTCATTAAAGATAAACCGCCATTCGTCCCGCAACTTAGTGGGCCTGACGACACGCGATATTTTGAGGACGAGGAGGGAAACGAAATGAAGAAAATCGCAAAGCGTCCCGTTGCTAAGACAAAAGAATTCGCGGGTCAGAATCTGCCATTCATCGGCTACACATACGTGCATAATTCCATTCCTACGGTCTCGTGGGGTTCATTGCTTTATGGCGGGACGGGGCAGGGGGAGGGTTCATCTGGCGGGAACACGGCTGAGCTGGAAAAAGAAATCGCTTCATTGCAACTCGCTGTCAGGGAAGAGGTCAAAAAGGGGAACGAGGCGGCAGAAGCGCTAAACGTTCTCCGGCAAAAAGTGGTAAAAGATGAGAAGGCCAGAAAAGAGCTGCAGGACCGAAGTGGCGAAATGGAAGAAGAATTGAAGAAATTGCAGCGTGAAGTGAGGGAGGTCAACAGGGAAAAGGAGCATGAATCTCAGGAGAGGATGGAGCTTGAGACCAAGTTGGCAAAGGTGAAGCGTCAATTGGATGAGGAGATGAGACGACAGGCGGAGCTTCAGGAGCTGAAAGAATCAAACGATCGTTTGGAGAAGCAGCTCGTGCTTCTCCAAGAAGAAGTTGAGAAGGAAAACGAAAACAGCATACGGCAGAACGCCAATGCTGCGGAGCTTATTAAAGCAAAAGGTGTTCTGGAAGCCGCAGTGGAGAAATTCCGAAAAGACCTTGAGGATTCGGTGAAGGAGCGACAAACTTTATCGACGAAGGTTGAAACTCTGAGTTCTCAGCTCATGGCAGAGACCACAAAAAAAGCACAGATCCAAGTCGAACGATCGCAAATTTCCAACGCTCACCAGGCCGCTCTTTCAGATAACGTCACGCTGAAGTCGACTATCAATGCACAAAAGTCGAAGCTTGACAAGTTGAACGAGGGACTTTCAGTGTTGGAGCGCGAGAAAGCCCTATTGGAAGTTGAGCTGAAGACTGCTCGAAGCCAACTTTCAGATGTCAAGTCTTCTCGAGATGTGTTGGCGGGTCGAGTTCAAGATCTAGAGCGAAACTCTCTGGTGTCACAATCAGGAGCATTGGAAGAGATCACGGTTTTGAAAACTCACATCTCCACGGTTGTGAAAGCACGTGAGGAGTTAACTGACCAAGTTGGTGAACTCACAAAGAGCTTGGCCATCAAAGAGCTTGCCTCGGCAGAATGGCAGAAGAAGTATAACGACGAGTATCATTCTCATCAGACTACTCGTGCACAACTGGGGGCCATCGAAACTAAGGTATCGCAGCAAATTGACCAGATTGCAGCGATGGAGCAGGGACAAACGCATAACGCCGGAGAGCTTGAGCAACTAAGATTGGAAGTCGAAAGTATTCGCGCTGATTTGGGTGCAACAAGTCAATCGTTGAAACAGCGGACTGATACTGTCGAAATCCTCAGCCAGGAACGATCAGCCATTCTCGCCGAACGCGGAGAGCTACGAACCAGAGTGCTCAAGCTAAACGAGAGTTGCCATCAGTCAAACAAACGAGTGTCAGAGCTCGAAGATGCGCTCTCGTCCGAGCGTAAGACTCGTATCGCCCTGGAAAGTACCATCAAGAAGCTTGAGATGGAGAGGGAGGAACTGAAGCGTGAGGTTGATCGACTTGTTGGGCGAGCTGCAACCAGCCGCGACGCACAGAATCAGCTGGAGAGTAGATGCACGGGAATCGAGGAGAAGTTGGCGCTTGAGCAAAAGCTTCGGGGTCACCTTGAGCGTGAGCACGCCAACTTGCTCCTCAAAGCACAAGCTTTGGAAACCGGGAACGCAAATTATCAAAGGCATTTCGCGGAGCTTGAGAAAAAGTTGGAGGACAAGGAAACTATTATCCAGGACGTTGAATATCGATTACGCGAGCAGGAGACCAGAGCGCTCATGTTCCAGGACCGAGCGATCGATGCCGAAAACCAGATCGAGCGGATAAAGCTCGAACACGACGATAAGAAGGTTCACTCAGCGAAGTCTGCAGACAACTTGAAAGTGAAGAGCAAATTCAAGAACGTCTTTTTCCGAAGCAATACTATCCGATCGCCGGATGCTGAGCGTACAACCATCCGTATTAACGACAACTCCAGTGATGATGATCTAAGGAGAGTCAGCGAGCATACAAGAAGGATCAGCAACGAGTCGGCGTCTTGGAACTCCACTATTTCAAGTCAAACGAAGTTGTCAGAGTTCGGTATGTTGCCTCATTGGAATGCATAACTATTTGCTAAATCAGTCATCGATTTGAACCAGTCCTTGAACTTGGTCCCGGCGAAACGTTATCTGGAATGCTGAAAGTTCCGAAGGGCTCAAAGGTCAAGAAAGGCTGGAAAGTTCAGTTTGCTATCATCAAAGACTTTGCGGTGTTTCTATATGAGCGAGAGAAGGATGCCTCTGATGGACTTAAGCCGAATGAAGTCGTCGATATCCGGTAAATTCGTATTCAAATCTGCATCATTTTATGCTGAAAGTTGAGACATTTAGTGCGGATATCTTCATGGTGAAGTCAGTAGCGCAGAATGAGTTGATCCATGTAAATGGAAAAGAGATCGATTGGATTTTTAAGATTCAATGCGGAGCTCGGAAAAAGCACTCTGATATAAGTCCATCGGTAAGTTAACAAAACGTAGATACCATAAAATTTCTACTGACCCATATCAAATTAAGCCGACTAGTATCGCTGAAGCGCAAAAGAAAGTTGCAAAGTTAATTGTCGACATAGAGCTTGAAGAGAAGCTCCATTCTGCGGCAGAGAAGATGCTCAACGTTGCCACCGATACTCAAAAAGATTCAATCATCAAGCAAATCAATGTCTCCAGCACTCGGCTGAATCACATGAAGCAGGAGCTGGAACGCGCACAAAGTGCAATTGCTAGTGCAGGTGGCACAACGGCGACGGAAGCATCTCCACCATCAGTACGTTTGTAGTATTTACATGTGTCGAAGGCTGATGATTTGAATTACCAGAGAGAGGAAATGGTCAGCCTATTCGAAGGGGACATCGCTTCTTGCAAAAAGCTGATTGAGGACCTGATTGAAACCGAAACGAGGAACAGATTAGCTGCGGCTGCGTCAAAGGTCGATCGAAGTCCTTCACCAGACAAAGAGAAGAACAGACTGTCAATGATCCGCCAAAACTCCAATCAATCCATTCCTGATGATCTTGCGCAAATGGATAGAAATTTGAACAAGTTAAAAGGTAAAATCCATTAGTTTTTGATTACAATACTCCTTATTGAATTGCATCCGGGTTAGACGAACTTTACGCATTATCTGGGGTAAGATTGACCAAGTTTGATGGTAAAGGTATATATTCTAATTTTGTTTGCTTGCTTATCAGGACGACTCCATAAAAATTCAATCACTCTTGAAGAAATATGGAGACATCAATGGTCACAGCTTCAAATCCACTCAGTACTTTAAGCCGACAGAATGCGCGGTGTGCCACGAGCCTTTATGGGGTACTTCCAATCAGGCAGTGCAGGGTGTGGAATGCCATCGTAAGTTACCTACCTCTAACAAAACATTTGTAATTTTAATTGGTTTCCCACACTAGGCTGCGGGGTGACCACGCATAAGCACTGCAAAACCTTGATAGATGTATCCTGTTCCGATTTCCAGTATGTCAATAACCTCAAACCGCTTGTGAGTGTCGCCGAACCTATATAATATGACTCTGATTGACCAAACCACGAAAACAGTATTTCTTAGCACAGGATCAAACAGAAAAGCAGAAGTGGATAGCAGGTTTGGAGCACTTCCGAAGAGAGTACGAAAAGACAATGGTTCCTCCGGCGCCATTAGTTAGCACGGGAAGTTCATCTGCTTTGGAGCGTCAGAGAAGCAAGGTCACACTGTCAACGCCACCAACAGGTCGAAGACGTTAGAGCAGAAAATCGAGGGATACTTTTGCTTATGAGGCTGACACTATATTGGCTGTATGTTAACTTTTTTGGAGGTGCATGGTGGTGGTTCTATTTGCTTTCTTGGGAGTGGTCGACAACTTATTTGTATCATTTGACATATTCTAATTATGAACTTGCCCTGACATTGATATTTGTTTTGCTCACCGCCAAACACATATGCGACTTTCCTTGGAAATTAACCACAAAAACATGTCTGAAAGTACTCCGTTTTACAAGGGATTGATCATTTTGGAGTATACTTGGTTGAGGTCGACCTTGAGGCGAATACGTCGAGGAGATAATGTTGGAACAGAACAGTGTTGCAACTACTAATGGGTCAATGAACAGATGATCCATTCTAGATGGTGCTTTTAGGTGTCTTCAAGCCGACCATTCCTTAATTTCCGGTTCTCCTTTGCATGGATAGGATATATTCCGGCCTGTATTCTGCCTTTATTCTTCGCACAAGCTTCATCATTTCATCTGCTTTCAGTCTTAATTGTTCGTCATTGTTTTGCCCTTGCTATACTCTGTTCGCTGAAAATGGAGAAACATCATCTCTATCCTTAGTTATTCTAGCCTTGGTTGTCCTTTACCTGACCTCGAACGGCGGAGGATGCTGGGTTTGCGTCGCCCCTTGTCTTCCATAGTGATCCTGATCCGTCCATTCCAAATTTGATTCTTGACATGTCACGTGTCGTTGATTTTGGTTTCTGATGGGAAGAGCAAACGGACGTAGCTTGGAGGGTGAATTGGAGCGACGGCTCAGTGAGCTGATTGGCAGATATCATTCCGAAACCGCGGCTGCGGGGACAGAGATGATGTGGAACGTGGAGGCTATTCTCGGATTTGTACAAATCAAAGAACCTGGATTGAGAAGAAAGCCTGGACGGAACGTTAGAAAAGCGATTGAAGCAGGTATTCTTTGATAATTAGAGTATAGAAAGGCAGTCCATGCCAACATATGTGCTTCAGCAATTCGGACAATGAAGCAAACCGGGACAACAACTGGGTCGGAGGACGCCGAGTCAGAAATGGATGTAGAGCCTGACATTCCAATAATGGAAGTGAAGGTTTGTAATCAGTGCTGGTGATGGGTCTTCACAGCAGGCGATTCAGAAGTAGAGTCACTAACATCGAGTTCAGGATCAGAATCATTTGAATCGTTCGATGCATCGGATATATGCCCAAATGAAAGATCGAGCAAGTGAAGGTCCTGGCAGTGAGGCAGACGGTGATCGCGGCACACAAGCTCAGGATGATGGCACTACTCCAGCTGCAGATGGCGTGGAGGACGATTCAGCTCGTCCAAAGAAACGGAAATCACCGGCAGTGGGATCTCTTTCAGCTGGAGGAAAACGTGCACGCGTTGATTTAGGAGGAAGGTCGCTTAAGGTCAAGTGGCCAACACCGACAGCACGACTCAGTGATCTGGGTGGAATCGATCACTTTCTGGAGGATATATTGCAACTGGTTGCGATGCCGCTCAAGCACCCGGAGATATATCGACATCTCGGAATCCAGCCTCCTCGGTATGTACGCCTGTCGCAACAATTCAATTGAAACTGACCCTGTGACCAGCGGGATTCTCCTTCATGGTCCACCTGGTTGTGGGAAAACTATGCTGGCGCATGCAATTGCTGGGGTATGTGGTCGGATCAATTTTTCTTATGTTATGTTTCTAAGGGGATGTAGGAAGCAAATGTGCCATTCCTAAACATTTCTGCACCATCAGTGGTGTCAGGTATGTCGGGGGAGTCGGAGAAGAAGATTCGTGAAGTTTTCGAAGAGGCGAGAGAACTCGCGCCATGCTTGCTGTTCATCGATGAAATCGATGCGATCACACCGAAACGTGATACGGCTCAAAGAGAGATGGAGAGACGTATTGTCGCTCAACTTTTGACGTGCATGGATGGTATGTCTTGGGATTTCGTCAAGGACCTGTAGCTTATTGGTCTGGCTGTCAGATTTAGCGCACGAGGCTGAGAGCGGCCGACCTGTGATGATCATTGGTGCGACAAATCGGCCAGACTCGTTGGATCCAGCACTAAGAAGAGCAGGGCGATTCGACCGTGAGATTGGGTTGAGCGTACCAGACGAACAAGCGAGGAAAAGGTACAGCTAATCGACCAGTCGCTGTGTTCATCAGCTGATGCGTCAGTGATAGGATTTTGGAAAAGCTGTGCTCACGACTAAGATTGGGAGGGGATGTTGATTGCGCACAGCTTGCGAAACTGACACCTGGCTACGTTGGTGCAGACCTAAACGCTTTAACATCAGAAGCCGGAATGGTTGCAGTGAAACGAATTTTTGAGACAATGGGTTTCAAGAACCGTGACTCCAATAACGGAACTGTGATGGCGGTGGAAGGAGGAGAAACTGCTTTTGAAGGAGAGATTGCTGGTAAACCTTCCACGGAGAACATCTCTACGCTTGCCGGTTTTCTATCCGAGAATCCCAATGCAATGAGCTCGGAAGAGCTCGAGCCCTTATCGATCGAATTTGATGACTTTCTCGTTGCTACAAAACATGTCCAGCCCTCTTCTAAGCGCGAAGGTTTTGCGACTGTTCCAGATACAACGTGGGAGGATATTGGCGCTTTAGGAACAGTGCGAGAGGAATTAAGAATGGCAGTCATCGAGCCGATTAGGAGACCCGAGTTGTTTGCACAAGTTGGGATCACTTCGCCAATGGGCGTTTTGCTCTATGGTCCGCCTGGATGTGGAAAGACGCTTCTGGCGAAAGCTGTGGCAAACGAAAGCAAGTGTAACTTTATCTCCGTGAAGGGACCAGAGTTGCTGAACAAGGTAGGAACCTTACTCATTGCCACGTAAATCTGTGTTTGACATAAAAATACTCAGTATGTCGGTGAAAGCGAGCGAGCCATTCGACAAGTATTTGCTCGAGCGCAGGCATCTCGACCATGCATAGTTTTCTTCGACGAGCTTGATGCACTGGCACCAACGAGATCAAATGATGGAGATGTAGGTGCAGCTCACAGCCCACGTTTGCGAAGCCTTAACTTTCCTTCATATTAGTCTGTATCAGCATCGCGGTTGGTAAACACCCTTCTTACCGAGCTGGATGGAATGCAAGGAAGGAAGGAAGTTTATGTACTGGCCGCAACCAATCGACCAGATATGCTTGACGCTGCCATGATTCGACCGGGTCGGCTTGACAAAACTTTGTATGTAGATCTCCCAGATCCGAGAGAACGAGAAGATATTTTGCGCACTCTCGTGCGGGAATCGCCATTACACGAAGATCTTAACCTCTCTGCTGTTGCAACTGACCCAAGATGCGACGGGTTCAGCGGGGCTGACCTCAAAGCGCTGGTTCGCGAGGCGGCTGTTTCAGCGCTTAGACGGGCCCTGGTGACAGAAGCGACTGTGGATTCAGATAGTCAGGGGATTTCCGCATCAGGCTCTCCAACAAACATTCGAATATCGCCGGCAGATTTTAAAGCGGCGTACACGAAGGTGACCCCTTCAGTCTCGACAAAGGTAATGTCTTCGATCCCTCGCAAAAATTGTTTAAAAATTGTTTGAAAATTGAAAATTTTATCAGGATCGGAAGAAGTACGAGCTCTTACGAGTGCGGTTTGGCAGCGATCAAGCGACATGATCAATGTTTAATACACAAATGAAACAAAAAATTAAATCCCACTCTTCCTTGATCTGATCTGATCTGATGCCTCGGCTCGTTTTCTTGTGGTTGAACTACGGCCGACTTCGAAGGTGAGTATCACGGCATCGACTATGTATTCAACATCTATTATGGGCTCTCAAGGTTCCCATCTCAAAGGTAAAGTATCTTGCTTGGAACACGTCTATTCCAAACGCTGATCCTGCAAAACAATGACTTTGTGCGCACCAAGTTGGTCTGCACAATTGGCCCAGGTGAGCGTCGCTTTCCTTTTAGCGTTGAGCCTATGAAATTATTTGAAAACTGGTCGGAAAAAAGCCTCGGCAAACAAAGGCATGCTGACCAAAATGATTGATGAAGGATTGGACATCCTGAGGCTGAACATGACACACGCCGACCAGGCGTTCGCTACAGAGGGAATAAAAATGCTCAGAGAATATATGGAGGCAACCAAGACTGCTGCTCAGATCGGAATTTGGCTCGACATCAATGACCCGAAGGTCCGGTATGATCAAACATTGCTTCAACGTGCACTGATGCATCAATTAATCTCTTAATAGAACTGGCGCGCTTCAAGACGGCAAACCTGTCTCCGTTCGCGCCGGAGACGATTTCCTCTTCATGAACGACTATTCTGTAGTAGGCGGTAGCACGAAGGTCGCAACATCATACACGAAGAAGCTGCTCAAAGTCGGCGACCAACTGTTCGTTGATGACGGTTTGCTTTCATTCACTGTAGAAGAGAGACTTCCAGAGGCTGTTCGAACAATCGCTGGCAAACTCCGGTGAGTGTACATCGACATTCACCAGATATCATTTAGCTGATATCCAAAAATTGGGCAGGCTACCTTGGAGAGCACAAAGGGATCAACTTCCCTCGGCGTATCATTGACGACCTCCCCGCGCTGAGCGATCACTTCCGGTGCTCTTATTTGCGCGCGTCAGATCAACGCTGCCGTGATCATTTCAATCACGGAGCTCGGCGAGACAGCACGTCTTGTTGCGAAATATAGGCCGCAGATCCCGGTCATTACCGCCATGCTTGTCGCTCAGACAGCCAGGCAGTTGAACCTGCGCTTTGGACTTCGGATGTACCATCACACCTTTTCACCTGTAAGAACATATTTGTGTATTTTGAGTTTTTTATACCGTTTTTATGCAGGAAACGATTCTGCAAGGTATGCTTAAATATGAAGTAGCCCTTGGAATTTGTAAAACTGGTGATAACAAGGTGTGAAGCTAAATACGCAAGTATCCTTAAAGGTTCTTCTGGATTTCTTTGTAGATGATTGGATTCGTCGAAGGCACCACCACCAAAATGCGAGGTACATTCTTACATAACGATAGTGCTTGCTCCGTGTTTTCTTATTCAGTATTTTTATACAAGCTAATGTGCGGCGTCAAAATAATAAGGAAACAAATACGAACATCTCATACTTTACAAGAGTAGAAATAGAACACTGAAATCGTACGTGAGCTCTGTCATCTCGATCTCCTCCCGATTTCGAAAAGGAGCCCGTGTTTAGTAGTGATCCTTGTCAACACGGAAAGACTTTCATTTGTGAATCCGCTGATGTCCTGCATAACCTCTCCACGAAGGTGCTGTCCCGGAACGAGTTTGACCCTGAAATGGTACTCAAGAACAGCCAGTGTTGTAACGGCCTCGATATGGCTATTTCCCTCCCATTACCTTCGGTATGATTAGAGAGTGCAACTTTTTAGCTCTCCGTGCACATACAGATATGTGGGCTGTCAGCAAACGGAAGGAATGTCTGGTGGATAGACCCAACGTGCAGAATTGAACCTACAGGGATCTTTCCAGCACACCTCGTTAAAGTGTTAAAGCTCGTGAAGAATAGGGCGTTTGTCACAATCAGGTAATCAGTTTGTTGGAAGCGAGGGTCTTTATTTTGTGTTCCCAAGCATGATTTCGTCCTCATAAATCTCTCGGCCTACCCATTCGCCACCAGATGAAATCGCAGAGTTGGAGCTAAGCACAACTTGAGATCTGAAAGTTCCAAGTGACAAAGCGTAACAACGGGACAAAGCACTCACGGGACGCAAGAGTTAAGCAGGACAGTAGTTCGTGCATATCAAGTATCAGGGGAGTTCCTTTTGCCTCTGCAGTAGCTAATTTGATGTTAATCCCATTCACAAGAAGCTGGGATAAGTCATTTGTGAAATAAAAGGCATGCTTGAGATGTGTGGGAACAGCTTCCAGGGTAAGAGTCATCATTTAACATTCCAATGGTCTCACATACTCCCTTTCGGTGGGACTTCCACAGATCAGTTGTGGGGATTACAAAGAGCCCGAACTTTACCAAATCCCTTGAAAGAAGTTATCAGCAGATAACGGCAAAATCACGAAACTTCTTTACATTCCAATCAATTGCAATCTTTTGGGTCGTTTGCCACGTATGAGCCGATTGAAATTGCTTATATGCGCATCTCTGTCTTCTGAAGTATCGACGAATGAAAGGAAGCCTCCAACGATGGGAAAAAAAAGTGGGCCCTCGTTTTGGAAGAGCTAGTAAGCAATGATCAAGTGTGATATCAACGTTAACCGATCACCTGCTATAGCTGGATGGATGTGTTAGCGATGAGAGGCACAGTTGTGCATAAGAGATTTCCAGAAACTCCTCTTCCTCAAAGCGAGGAGGAGTAGCTCTCTGCTGTTAGGGATGTCTGCCAAAGCTCCTTGCACTGTCAGGATCGAAGCAAGCATGATGGCTGGATGATCTTCGAGCAATGGAGTGGCAGATCACAGCAGAATTTTAAGATTCTTGTTCAAAACCAAATGAGACATGGACTCTAACACATTTAAACATAAAAAACTTTCGCTCAAAGTCCATTGCTTGATCGGGGTTCGGAACCGCCCGAAATATTCATCAAGGTGGTTCTTCAATAATAAAATCGAAATAGGCAATGAGTTGTACCATATAGATAGTATGGATGAGAATCGAGCGCTCCAGAATTTGTGCTGCAGTCATCGACTCTCGATTTCAAAGAAAAGTCCATCTCTCGGCCCAGTTGTGAGAGCAGTCTGAGGAGGAGGAGGGAGGTAAATTTGGAAAGTTACGAAAACTTCAGGTCAAGCCAAGCTTACTTTTCCACGAAGATGCTGCCCTGGAATAAGTTTGAACC
Organism: Cladochytrium replicatum; assembly: GCA_025526935.1. Lineage (NCBI taxonomy): Eukaryota > Fungi > Chytridiomycota > Chytridiomycetes > Cladochytriales > Cladochytriaceae > Cladochytrium > Cladochytrium replicatum. The sequence continues at coordinate 248,746 of JAHLKD010000055.1, read as the reverse complement.
TGAAGTGGTGTACAAGCACAGCCAGAGCTGTCATTGCTTCGATCACCGCCATTTTCTTTCCAATGCCTTGAAGTAGAATATTGCTTAGAATCAACAAGATGATAAGGACCGATCACTAACAATTATGGGGGCCGTCGGCAAAGGGAAGGAAAGCACCAGGAACAGGGGGCTCAGTCCAGCGAGACGGATCGAACCTTTCGGGATCCTTCCAGTGCGCTTCGTTAAAATGCAGGCTACGAATTCTCACAAAGAACAGAGTCCCGTCCTTTTAACACGTTCACAGATTGCCAAGAGGGTAAGTGCGTCAAACTCACACTTGCGTTTACAGTGTGGCCAGCCAGCGTAACCTTGTCCTCGTGAAGTTCTCTTACTATTCCAGTCACGACTGGGTGAAACCGCTGAACTTCTTTGAAGAACATGTCAAACTTCGGAGACTCCCCGAGAATGGTGTCGAAATTCGTGTCAGAGAGCGTTAATCTGTCATCTGAACAAAGTGCGCTGAAAAGCGAATCAACTTCCGCTTCCACGTCTTCTGCGAGTTCCGGGTTTCGCGCGTGCTCCATTAGATACCACGACATGGTGTTTGCGGTGGTACTAAGAGCATCAAAGCATTTATGCAAAGCAACACTAGATGGTGAGCAACATACTCTTGACCAGCAAGCATGAACGCCACAAGCTCATCCACAATCTCAGCATTGCTGAATCGGCTCTGAGTGGGAAGTTTACATAAATATCAAATTTGTTGCATATGACCGTACTTTTCCTTCTTCATCTTTCGCAAGTAGCCGATCCATCACATCAAGTTCCCAATATCGTTCATCCCCAGTCGTGCGTTTTGCGGAGTTGATGCGATCAGAGAGAAGGTTTTGCACATAACCGTGCACATTCTCACGAAGCTCTTCTGTATTACTTTCTGCAATGCCAGCGTACTTCCACAGGACCTTCGGGACCGCCACACGTTTCTGAATGATCGAGAAGATTTGTCCAAGGTACGTGATTGCGGGGACATTCTCGCCGTGTTCAAGCATGTGGGCAAGTGCCCCAAAGTCAGAACTAAAGGCAACTTGAGCTCTTATAAAAAGACGACGATCTTGTAAATAAATCGCGCAACAGGTCTGAACACTCACAGCACGTCAAGAGTCAAGCAAGACAATAGTTTGTGCATATCGAGTATCAGAGGCTTTCCATCTTTCTTTGCGGTGACCAGTTTGGTGCTGATCCCTTGAACTAGTAATTTTGCCAAGTCATTTGTGACTTTGAAAGCATGGCGGAGATGCGAGGGACCGAAACCAGGCTGAATCTGTTAGAGTGGATCAGTCTATGCACCAAAATCCACCACGACCAACCTACACCCTTCCGGTGAGCTCTCCACACATCGCTCGTGGGCATTACAAAAAGTCCATACTTCAGCATATCCCTTGGGGCTCACTTTTGTCAGAAAAGAGGAAGCGAACGAGCTATGGACAATTGCTCACATTCCGAAAGACTGTAGTCTTTTAGGTCGGTAGCCCTTTGTCAAGATATACTTCATTAACTCTGCATCGCCTGTCACAACTGCCTGCACGAAATTGATCAGCAAACAACGACGTGTCACACACTCTCTCTCCGCTCACAAGTTTTCCATTAATGGTAGTTTGGATCAGCAAGACTCCATCACGACTGTAACGAGTGAGTTCTGCGTGTCCGTCAATATGGGACTCGCCAGTCTCCATCGAGTCCAGCATCGAAAACAAAAAGCCAACAAAAGGAAGCACAGGAGGACCTGGAAAATCCAAGTTAATGATGATCTCTGAAAAGGTTCATCCGATTTCAAACCTGGTAATGTTGGATGAAGCAAGAAACTCGCTGACGCAAAATTCCCAACCACGAGACGCCGGAACTGTCGGCTCCTCAATGAGAGGAAGCCAAACACAGCAAGAGAAACAACCGCCGCTAAAAGAGAAAACAAGATCGCGGACAGCATTTTGAAACCCAACGAAGTTGATAGTAGAAAGGCAAATGTGGACTCTTCAAGAAGAGACGTTTTGCGCCATCTGCTCAGCCGGACATCCCTTTAATTCGGAGAAGTCCAGGCGAAATATTTGTCAACAAAATCATACAATTAATTACACCAAATCCATAGATGACACACTTGAGCACAACTTGCTTGAAGAACATTTTTATACCACTTCTCCTTATACCCTTGATTCGATCTCAAATTTCAAACCGTTTCGCGGACCAGTGGTAACAGCAGTCTGAGAGAACACAGTGAATTTGAAATTGTCGAATAAAATCGCTTCCATACCTTTCCACGAAGATGCTGTCCAGGTATAAGCTTGAATCTGAAATGACGCACCAGAATTGCGAGCACCGTCATGGCTTCGATGACAGCCATCCTTCTCCCGATGCCTATACAAAAAACAAGTGAGGATCAACGGTAGAATTACGCTGATGTTGCAACAACGTACAATTATGAGGTCCGTCTGCAAAAGGGAGAAAGGAGCCAGGGACGGGGGGCGCGATCCACCGCCCAGGATCAAACTTGTACGGGTCCTTCCAGTTCTTTTCGTTGAAGTGTAGCCCTCTTATGCTGGCAACGAACACGGTACTTTCCTATAATCAATTATTTAGAGGAGCGTGCATGTGATATCGACATGATCATCAAGTCTTACCTTTGGATAAATTACATGTCCATCCAACGTGATCGATTCATCTTGTATTTGCCGCATAACGCCCGTTACCACCGGATGGAAACGCTGAACTTCCTTGAAGAACATGTCGAGCTTGGGCGAACGCGACAATAAGTTCTCAAACACTGTTTCAGAGAGCATGACTTTGTCGTCGGCACACAGTTCCGCGAAGTATGCATCGGCTTCTACTGCGAGACCTTCTGCGTATTCTGGATTTCGCGAGTACTCGAGAAGAAACCAAGTCATTGTGTTTGCAGTTGTGCTAATTTATGGACTGTCAATACAGGGCGATTCGAGTCAAAGGAACCTACTCTTGACCGGCCAGCATGAATGCTACGAGTTCGTCAACTATCTCCGCTTCACTGAAACGACTCTACACGAAATAGAGAGTTTGTTAGTAACAGCAAATTTTGATAACCTGAGTGCGCCCGCACCTTCCCATTTTCATCTTTCGCGAGCAATCTGTCCATCACATCAAGATCGCCAGACGTTGTAGTTCCAGTTGTACCCTCGCTCTTTGCGATTCTCTCTGACAGTAGCCGGTGAACGTATGCGTGGACATGCTTCCGTACCTCCACTGTGTCACTCTCTGTAATCCCAAACAGCTTCCACATGACCCTCGGAATAACAGACCGTTTCGATATGATGGTGAAAATTTCCCCTAGATACTTAAACGCGGGGGAAGTTTCGCCATGGTCCAACATGTGGGTCAGTGTTCCAAAGTCGGCACTGAACGCAACCTGAGCCCTATTGTGAAAGGATGGTCAAAATCAGTTTTCAGAAGTATAATGGTTCTAATACTCACAAGACGTCTAGAGTCAAGCAGGAGAGCAGTTCATGCATGTCCAACACCAAAGGTCTACCCTCCGCATTCGCTGCTACAAGTTTGGCATTGATACCCTCTACAAGCGTCCTGGAGACTTCATTCGTCACATTGAACGTGTGACGGAGATGTGAAGGGCCAAAACCAGGTTGTATCTTTTTAATAGTTAAGTGACACTCATAAACGCCATCGAGTGTACATACTCCTTTCCGGTGAGTCCTCCAAATGTCATCGGTGGGCATCATAAATAGGCCATTCTTCATTAGCTCTCTGATATAAGAGCAGGTCACCTCCACCCCCCAAGAAAAGAAACATAGAAACACTTACAGTCCAGTTTTCTGAATTCGATCATTTCGAACACCCTTGGCCAGAATGATCTTTGCCAAATCCGCCTCACCAGTCGCAATTGTCTGGGTTGAATGGATCAGATCAGGCTGTATCAGAGTTTCATGTAAACCCACAGTTCTCCCAAACACGCTGGTTTGAACTAAGAGGGTGCCGCCTTTGCTATATCGAACGAGGCGGTCAAGTGTGTCGTGATGAACCTCGCCAGTTTCCACAGAATCGAGCACAGAAAGAAATCCTCCCAGAAGCGGAAGCACCGGGGGACCTTTAAAATTGTTATGCGTTCATAAACAGTCAGGTATAAGTAGTCGTCACGTACCCGGTAATGTCGGATGGGGAAGATATTTCGTGGATGCAAAGTTTTTCATGATGAACCGACGAAAACTTCGACTCTTGAATGTGAGCGTGGCGACACATGCTGCAATTAGCCCGATGAGTATCAAGAGTGTGGCGAGCATCTTTTTGATCTCAAGTGGTAGTGGTAGGGATCAAATACACGTAGCCGGGCAGTCTCGGAAAAGTCTGTGCCACCAACACGTTGTGTGTGGGACTGTGAGATCACAAATCACTGCTGGTGCGGTACCAAGAGAGCTGTGCACCTTTGTATTGCTGATGTGAACTTGTAAATTCGTTTCTGCCACCGGAAGAGCCACACAAAAGTAGTCCAATCGACCCATGTCCACTTTTGCGAAAGCAAGTCAGAGGTGGTTTCAGGATAACGGGCAATTTTCTCATAACTTCAATGCTTTCTTTCATTTTTTCAAATAACAAAGTAGTTGAACTTGGTGTACATTTGCATTTGAAATACCACATTTTTGCCCTTATCCCATTCTCCTCCTGTCCGGAAACTTTTCTTCCAGTATTGTGAAGTAATGAGCCTGAAAAATGTTATTCAACGTCTAACGAGTCTCGATTTCAAATAGGAGCCCATCGCGGGGGCCAGTAGTGACGGCCGTCTGTGGAGAGTAAGTGAGCCCTTTGGATGTATTTAATGATACAGGGAGTGCTGTACCTTGCCACGAAGATGTTGTCCAGGGACAAGTTTGAATCTAAAGTGACGAATCAGGATCGCAAGAACCGTCATAGCTTCAATAACGGCCATCTTCTTCCCGATACCTTAAAATTGAGACGATTGAGGGAACGTTTAAAATAAACCAAAAAAAACTTAACTCACAGTTGTGCGGACCATCGGCGAACGGAAGGAATGAGCCGGGTACGGGGGCCTCAGTCCATCGGCTGGGCTCAAACTTGGTCGGCTCCTTCCAGTACTTTTCGTTGAAATGGAGACCTCTGATACTGGCGATAAACAGAGTTCCCGGCTGAGATATTGAGAACAATTCAGGGAAGATGTATCGTGCAAATTCACAATCAACGTACAGTCGGACGGATCGTGTGTCCCCCCAAGACCAACGAATCTTCGTTGATCTCCCTCTCAACACCTTGAACGACGGGGTGGAATCGCTGAACTTCGTTGAAGAACATGTCGAGTCTGGGAGAGTGAGAAAGAAGCGTTTCAAACGCCGTTTCAGACAGAGTGAGCTTGTCCTCCACACAGAGAGCGGCGAAGAGCACATCGATCTCGTCTTCGAGGTCCTCTGCGAGTTCGGGGTTGCGCGAATGCTCCAGCAGGAACCACGACATGGTGTTGGCCGTCGTGCTGAAATTTCCAATCGCGTGAGGAAAACAACAAGAAAAAAGATGATGGAAACATACTCATGGCCAGCAAGCATAAACGCGACCAGTTCGTCCACAATCTCAGACTCGCTGAATCGATTCTAAGACCGACATAAGAAGTAACCTTCAGAGGGGATTCAGTTGCTTACCGTTCCAGCTGCATCCTTGGAAAGCAACCTGTCCATTACATCCAGATCGCGTGACTCCATCAGACTTTTACCAACTTCGTTCCTCTCGATCCTGTCTGCCAACAATTTCTGCACATATCCGTGCACATGTTTCCGCAACACCGCTGCATCGCTCTCCGCGATCCCAAACGCTTTCCAGAGTATCTCAGGCACCGCCCAGCGCTTGGTGATGATGGGAAAGATTTCGCCAAGGTAACTGAACTCGGGTGCGTATCTGCCGTGATCGAGCATGTGGGAAAGGGCTCCAAAGTCGGAGCTGAAAGCAACTTGCGCACTGATAGGATGACAGGCAGGATTTCAGGCTGTCGTTGATGTCTCTCTTCAGAGTGCATACTCACAGAACGTCCAGGGTCAAGCAAGAAAACAAATCGTGCATGTTGAGAATCAACGGTTTTCCATCTGTAGCTGCGGCAGCGAGCGTGGAATGGATGCCTTGGACGAGTTTGCCCGAAATGACATTGGTTACTTTGAAGGTATGGCGGAGGTGAGTCGGCCCGAAACCTGGCTGGATCTGTTTTGAGGGTCTCAATTTTGAGCGAACCTGTAACAGTTGTGTTCTATGAAATATGTACCCCTTTTCTGTGTGCTTTCCAGATGTCGTCTGTGGGCATCGCAAAAAGCCCGTACTTAATCAGGTCCCTAGGATTAATCAAATTCAAAATTCGGGGGGCTAGGCTGCTGTTGAATTACCACATACTTTCCAAATGACTGGAGTTGATTTGATCGCACACCTTTGGCAAGGATCACTTTTGTCAGCTCCACATCGCCCGTCACCACAGTCTATAGTAATAGCAAGTCAATCTCCAGGTGCAACTGCCAGCATCAATACAAAACTCACAAGTTTTCCAAACAAGTTGTTCTGAACCAGAAGCTTGTCGCTTTCGCTGTACCGAGTCAGCCTCTCGTGGAAATCAATATGAAGTTCTCCAGTCTCAACCATATCAAGCATTGAAAAGAATGCACCAAGATACGGCAGCATCGGAGGACCTTCAAAATCATGCATTAGCTCAAGATGTTGATTGTGGGTCCAAGTGCGGTGTGTGATCACACCTGGTAAAGTGGGATGCAGAAGGAATTTCGTTGATGCGAAATTCCGCATCATGAAGCCCCGGAAGCGACGGCTGCTGAGCGATAAGTATATGAATGCGAAGAGGCATGCTGTTGAGAGTAGAAGTGAGATCACGGTGCTTGACATTGCGTGTAGATGAAAATCAGAGCGGGGGATCACGACCTTTTATATCCCCTGATCTACGCGGAAAAGTGAAGTGGGAAGGAGATGGTATATAAGTTAGGGTTAGGTGGATATGAGGTGCAAAATTTTTGCACAAAATAGTTACCCTAAACTTTGGTCATCCAATGAAAAACGAGATTGCTGCGCAAAAATCAACGAATTTGTGTAATGATTCCGTGGTCCCCTGACTACAGTGGCTGTGATTCTTACCGTTTTCGGAATGTGCGCAAATGCTATTCCTCTTTATCTTTTATCTTTTCTAGTTCTTTCTATTTGATTTGAAAGGTTTTACTTTCATTAGGAATTCCTTCTTGTTCTTTTACCTTCTCCTGTTGCTTACGTTGATGTTACATGATCCAAATGATTAGTAATCTGTTCCTTTATAAGCTTGTCTGTTTCTCTTGTATCTGTCAGTTTCTGTTATCTAAAAGATTACAGTATTGTTTCTCACCTGAATCCTGTCTTGAACCTTCCTGGCCATTTCGAGCAAACGTCCATAGCGAACACGTGACGAACGATCCCTTTCAATTTGCGGTAATCTGTGGGAAAGTTGATATGGTGAGCACGTGATAATGTAATCACTTACCCCAGCCACTGTTCTTATGCAAAAACGGAAGATCAGAGTTCTCTGGTTGAATCATTATTGTTGGCCAGATTCTTCTTGTCGTTTGCTTGGCATGCTAGTTTGAGTTTGATAAGTTCACGGGAGTCCATGAATTGTTTGGAAATATTCAGTTGCCTGTCGTGTGTCTTAATTAAGAATCTCAGTAAGCGGCTGTTGCTCTTCCTCATTGGCTGCGTGCACAATTTCAGTCATCGTTTCTGCGACAATCTTTCCTGCGAGCTTGTGAATGCAAGTTCTCCATTTGATTTTTTCGTCAGCGCGGACCATTTTATCAAGGGCTCTAAGATGCGATGTGATTCAGTCGAAGCATTGCTGTTTTTTAATTATCTTACACTTCATGTTGTTCGTTATCACTCGCCGCTTTTTGTATCCTTGTTATGTATGCCGTGATTCCAGTACAGAAGTCAGGTTTTTTTTGTTCACGACGCCAGCCATCGTCCTGACAGGCAGCAAGAATCACCCGCCCTCCAGCTCAAGTCAGTAATCTCGCTCGTCAATGAATAATCAGTATGCTTATCAAACAGTTTAGAGGAGTGTACTTAGAAGACCAACCACTCATTGGATTTGCGCTTTTTGTATTTCGAAATTTGCAATTGTCCCAGTTCCAAGTAGCCAAGCGTTATTCTTCAAGCTGCCCTGTTAAATTTGTGTACAGCTGGGGTTGTTGTAAGATCGTGCGATGCTCAACAAACTCAGAAGAAAGGCCTGCTGAATGGTCATTTTCTTCTTTAGGTAGACATCCCTGCACATAAAAGCAATGTTTTTGGTCTTCAGCTCAGAACTTGTGACATCAAAACTGTCCTTAGCAAATAGCAAGCGCCCTGTGTTATGAGAACCTTTGGTGATTTACCACAGGCGCATCTTTACACATACCAAATCAACCATAGGGATAAAAGAGAAATCCTGGGAGAATAAACCCGCCCTCATATCTTGAGGCCTATGTTATTCGTGCAATATTTCAAAATCATTGCTGAGCATAATGTGAGACATACCAAGAGTGTCAATGTTACTCTGCTGATGTGATCTTATCTGCGTTAAGCTGATGACAGGGCATCGTTTCAACATCTTTGAGGGATTCCTTCAGTGAATGAATCTCACCCTATAAAGAGCGCTGTTGGCCGGAATTCATTTGGCTGGACTTGACCATGCTATCCAGTTGCTAGTGCTTTCGATCACGAAAACAAAAGCAAACATCTTCTTCACGGTTGAAGCACCAAAGGAGCCGGTACTCGAGCCTCCATTTGACAATGAGCCGCTGTGAATGCTTGGTAAGCGCTGGCTCCCTGATCTCTGAAGCAAAGCTGTGTAATGTCCATTATGGACAGACGGTCCATAGGCAGGGATAGATGCTTGCGATCTGCTCCCTCGGTCGGTGAGAGATGAAGAACTCTCAAGCTGTCCTGGACCTGTGATTATATTAGTGTCCTAGATGCAACTCTATTGCCTCCTCTGAAACATACCTTCTCCATATATAGGGCCAGGGGGTTGGTTTTACTGACCAATGTTGCTCCGCTGCATTTGTTGTGCTTGTTGGACCAGCGGGAAGCTGTTGGGCATTTGCATCAGCTGCTGTTGGGTCACTGGAATATGGTTTCCCCATTTGTTCTGGCCACTGCCTTCAATGGTGAGGAAGGTCTGGAGTGTACAGATGGGAGCATTGCAGAAAGTTTGATCTGCCTGACATTGGTTGAGGAGGAACTGTCAGGGAGATCTTCGAACTGGCCCATCTCTCACCAGCGACCAATACAAGGAATATAATGTGAAGAAAGGTGAGGGAATTTGGCAATGCTCAACGACTTACAGGGAAAATGGCCTGGATTGTGCTCCATTCCCGCAAACACGTGATTGCTGCTTTGTGGATCGTATTTGTGAATTGCTAAGTTCACAGATCAGGGAACATCGTTGAAGGGTATATGTAGACTACTGTGGTGAATCAGCGTAGTCGGAATAGGGTATACTCCCTTCAAACATGATTGAGTAGAGTCGATCCTGACACTCATACACGCCATTCAATCATCGTTGCATACGCTTACATAGCAGTATGGCTTGTTACTGAACTACTGTTCTCAATAATTAAATATTACATTGATTGCTAAATAGTGCTTCAATCAGACAATGGAAAGAATACCTTTGGACTGACGTTGTCGACTTGTCTCCTGAAAGTAAAGTAACCTTCAGTAACAGTCCTTGACTTCTACAGCAATCCGCAAGGCTCAGTCCGAACACTAGGAGCAAGCACACCAACCTAATGCTTCTGAAATAGTCTTCAGGTCCCTCAGCAGATTTGTACAGGAATATTGGTGCTATGCAACATTTTTGGTCACGTGATTCTATAAAAACAAATTCTGAATAATCAAAATAATTAAACTTTCTATAGTGAATCAATTTTAAATAAAAGAAAGGAAGTCCCACCCAAGTCTCTCTTTATGACACATTTGCGGTGCACACCAGGACGACGTTACATGTAATATGAGTAATATTGCCATATGTGGTAATAACGTAGAAGACACGTAGGTATGCGTTTCCACCATAATAAATGCATATTACCCTTCCCAAGTAAACGATTGTTATTGACTTCACAATTATATCCGACAGGTCTTTCCGCATACTGCATCGAGACTCCTGGGCGTCTCCAGTCCGTCTGTTATGTCGTAGTATATTATGTGTATGGTTGTTAAAGTGACTGTAGTAATAATGTCCTATAACGTAAATAACTCAACAGTGTACTTGACATCGTTAAATGAGAATTAGACACAAGTTCTGTTCATCACTATGGTTCAAGTTTTGTTTGTCATTAGATGAAGTATCTGATCGTTTGTTCATTGATGAACGCGGCAATCACTCTTCCCACAAGTTCATAAAGGTTTTTAAGTTTCGATTTTTGAGGCTCGCGTTGTATGCGCAAAAAATCGAACTCAAGCATTTACATCAACATGTCGTTTCGTAGCAAGCACAAGAGACTGCGGGATGAGTTGGAGGAGTTCTACAATGAAATATTTACTGCTTCATTCATCTTCAGTACAAGGCTTCCGAAGCTTACAACAGATCTGAATTTTCTTGAGTTGTCAAGACCTGCTAATAAATATGAAGTGTCGAATGTGCTCCACAGAGGTAGTCTACCTTGATTGGCCAAACATACCTAAGGCGAGGGGTGGTTTTGTGCAGTTTAGGCAGAAATTTCAGTACCTCGTGAGACGCTTCAAATTTTTGCCAGCACTGGTGGTTGCTGTTGGTGCAATTTAAATTTATTTTGAACCCCATTATTGTTTGCTCGTGGGAACGATGTTGAAATTAATTTGACACAACGGGTAACGCGCAATATGAGTTCAACGCCAAACTTGCAGTCTGCTGCTGTGCCGTTTCTGTCAGCCCATCTGCAGGGAAATCCAATAAAAGATCGGTAAACACTCATTCTAATCCATGTATTGACGGGACAGTAGTTGATATTTACGTACGGCTCTCCAAAAATTCAGGGGATCTAATCTTTTTGTCTAGCGGATATGCTCTCTGGTACCTCTCTCTAATACCTCGGTTTGCACTTAAAGTCTGGCGCAAACACAGATTTCAAGAACCGAGCCGAGTTCTTGACGTGGCGAGATTGGTCCTTGTAGTCCACACGCAACAGTCCGAACCTGAACGCGTAACCGTCGCCCCACCTATGAACAAACATCAGCACCCCGAAAAGTACAACATTGCAAACACATGATCAGCTCACTCCAAGTTGTCAAAGCACGACCAGGCAAGGTATCCTTTCACCGGCAGCTTATCCTCCACAATCGCGAGCTTGAGCTGGTCGGTGTAGCCTTTATACCACCACGTCCTCGGCACATCGTCCGCCCACTGGCTCTCCGTCCATGCGTCCTCGCCGAGCACCGGCATGCCGTTTTCCGAGATGTACATGATCTCAGGCTTGTACCTGTCGTGGATCCACTTCAATCCGCTCCTCAACCCTTCCGGCACCGCAAAGTTCCACGGCGCCTGCGTCGCGTTGCCAATGAACTCCCCTCCGCCCGTACGTTGCTGCACCAACTCCGCGCACTGCGGCCAGTGAGCCTCAAACTCTGCCGGGTCGCACGCGCCGATGACGGGCTTCCCGGTCGAGTCGACCAGGCTCTTGACCCAGTTCGACGTGTACGCGTCCCAGGCGAAATAGTCTGCCGACCCTTTCACGAGGGCGATCTCGGTGTCGGTGAACTCGGGGAGGAGGCCCAAGGGCCCGAGGGTTCCCGCGACGGCGTCGGGGTACTTGCCAAAGTAGATCGGGTCGGCGAACCAGCCGATTTCCCACTGGAGGATGCGGTCGACGGCGGCGAGGTCTGCGGCGGATTCGGGGTCGTAGGGGAAGGCGAAGGCGCCGTCGAGCTTGAGAGAGATTTGGGCGGTCGGGTTGGAGGGTTTGTGTTTTGTGCGGAAGACGTTGACAGCGGTTGCGTGGGCGAGGAGGGCGTTGTGCGCGCAGAGCCCTTTGTTTTTTGCAAACAGAGATGAAAAAAGGGGTGGAAATGATTGCGGATGGCTACTTACAGGGCTCGACGAGGGTGTCGCCTTCGGCGCAGATGGAGCGGTCGGAGCAGCGGCCGGGGGCCATTGTGCCGTATCCGTAGCCGGCGGCGCAGATCTGGAAAGGCTCGTTGAGGGTTGCCCAGTACTTTACTTTCTTGCCGAGGGCGGTGAACACCGCGTCGGCATAGAATGCAAAGTCGTCGACGATATCCCTCGAGATCCAGCCAGCGTACTTGTCCATGATGGACTGCGGGAGGTCCCAATGGTACAAACTAACAAAGGGCTCCAACCCGTTCGCGAGCATGGCGTCGACGACTTTGTTGTAGTGGGCGACACCGTCTGGGTTCACTCGCTGGGACGGGAGACCAGCGTCAGAGATGATCCTGGTCCAGGAGAGGGAGATGGACATTGAGTTTGCGCCGAGAGCGGAGCGGATTGTCGGGATGTCCTTTGGGTATTGGTGGTAGAAGTCAGCGGCGACGTCACCAGTGGCGTTGTTAGCGATGCGGCCGGCGTGGGCGAAGGAGTCCCAGATGGAGGGCTGCTTGCCAGCGACGTTCCAAGCGCCCTCGCTTTGGTAGGCGGAGATTGCGCAGCCGTAGAGGAAGTCATTAGGAGGGAACGTGGACGGCAGGGGCACAGCAGCGCCGAGGGCCGTGGAGGAGAGGGCTAATATGAACGAGAGGGAAATCATGATAACGGTGGAGAAGATGGTCATTACCAGACGAGGGGCGATTAGAGCAGATTTGCAATACCTTAAGTTGAGGTTCCCCTTTAAAAATTTGATTTACGGGAGAGAGAGAGATAGAGGGCGTGACGTCGAGAGTAACCAGGAGGTAACGGTTGAATACACAACCTCCAATAAGTTGCTCATCGCCTCGAGTTAGTCCGCAAATTTGGATCTGGCAGAGGATGGGCCGGACTACCAGCGGAAAATCGGTAAACCTGTCGATATGGGTGTTATTCAAATCAATCACGAAATCATTCGTCGTCTTCATACTCATTTTCATCCTCATCATCGCCTTTGTCTTCTTCGTCTGTAACAACAAACAATCAATGTCATTCCCATCTACACCAGCCACACCAAACGAACACAATAATACCCGGGCCGGTAACCAACAATGCTATAATTTTAAAGTTGCGAGACAAGAGGTTTGCTTCTTGGATTTATTGCGAATGATCTGACCAACTTTTATGGGGAAGACAACGTAAAAAATGAGTTTAGCGGGAGGGAGAAGTAGGATGAAAAGAACTGACAAATACGCTGATAGAAAATGAGCAAAGAAGAGATGAAGAATATCACCGTGGAAAAGATGAAGCAACTCTGAAGAAAGAATGTTCAAATGCTTTGTAAGAAAAGGTTTGGAGCTCTTAATGCTTTGGTAAACAGATCTGCAATGTTCTCCTTTGTCGTGATGTAGACCGGTTTGACTTTGCGGTCGTTAATCGGTTCTCGAATCAACTGGAGCAGGAAGTCAAATACGTGTGGTTCTTCCTCGTTCCGTGGGATCTTTCAGGTGAGCGATACACGCTTGATTGTCCTCGTGGAAGACGGTTGGATCACTGTGTACCGATTTGATTCTTTTTTTGTAGGTTTGATCCAATTAATTGTTCCCACGCTGCATGGCCACCGCTACCTCCGACAAACACATATTACCGGCACTGCCACCACCCAACTCTGTTCCACCCATCCATTGCCATCCAGTCAGTCGTATTCCCGTTCCCATTCTGCTCTTAGCGTGTAGTCGGCTGTGCTGTGCCTGTGCTGTGCTGTGCTGTGCCGTGCTGTGAACTGTCCCTGCATGCCAGCGTACTCTTCCACCACCAACGCTCCCTCGTCTGCCCTGCCAAACGTGCCCATCATGTCGCTCTACAACCACAACGAGGATGATGGTTGGGACTCCGACCCTGTCCACCCCGGCAGGGCCTCTTTCACCACCCGCTCGCTCAACCGTCCCCGTGCCTACCGCTCTCGCACTTACGACGAGCTGTACCGCCCTGCTCCTCCAAACGACCACCTCGTTCACTCAAACTCTTTCCCCGCTCAGTCTATCCGTGCCCACTCGGCTCCTTCTGACTACCCAGTGCCCGCGGATAATCAACATCACCAGAACCTGCCCAACTCAATCTCGCGCCACTCTATATCGGACGCTGCTAAACTGCCCGCTGGCTCTGCTCCTCCCTCCGAGATTGGCAGAAAGATTTTCGTCAACCCGTCCGACCCCACCGGTCCCCACAAAAATGTCAATTTCGACATTCCGGACTGGCGCTACCTCGTAAACGAATTTTTGATTCCTGGCGGCGGCATCCTCCAGTTTGTGCTCTTTCCGCTCTGGCTCTGCAACTGCTGTTTGGTGGCCCTACCTGGTGTACTCAGATGGAGGGCTCGCCATGGCCGCTTCATCGACAACTCTGTCAGAACATCTCGATACAACCCCTTGGATTTCTTGCCAAAGCAGCTCCTCTACCAGTTTTCGAAAATTGCAAACCTCTACTTCTTGTTCATCTCTTGTCTCCAGGTGAGTAGATTGAGTCATCAAACGACTCGCACCAGTCTTGCAAAGCTCCCAATTCTTCCCAAAGCGACCCTATTTTTTGGCCTCCTTGACTAACTGTGCTGTGATACTCCCTAGGTTGTACCGGGATGGAGTCCAACGGGTCGTTTTACCACAATTTTCCCGTTGGCAGTCTTTGTCATCTTTGCCATGTGCAGAGAAGCGTGGGATGGTTCGTTGATGACGTTGGTGACTTCAAATTTCGTTTTGCTAAATGCGCGCTTTAATCCAGATGTGAAGAGACACCGTGCAGATGGAGTCGAGAACAACACTCCCGTGTCACGTCTGGTTGTCGAGCCGATCTCAGACTCGCACCAGCGTCGACGCAAATCCCACTCGTCCTCGGACGGTCAGGAACTCTCATACATGTCCGACCCGCGCGCTCACCGCCAGCCCCTAATGCAACATCCTTCCACTCCCGCTGGTCGAAGTGGTCCACCAGCAATGGCACAAAGCGCTTCTGCCGCTGGAGCGCAAGCCGCAATTTTGCCCTCGATTGAGTACAGTGCAAACATTGTTGTGCCGCTCGCCGACGGTCAGCGTCAGGCTCGTTGGGAGACGGTGAAAAGCAGAGACTTGAGAGTCGGCGACATCATTCTTGTTCGAAAGGACGAGATGATTCCAGCGGATGTAGTTGTCCTTGCGACCACAAACGGGAATGGTGTATGTTTCATTGAGACTGCAAACTTGGATGGAGAGACCAATTTGAAGCAAAAGACGGCTGTCAAGGCAAGCACGGATCGTATCGTCGATCTTGCCACCCTTGCCGAGTACCGCGGTATGTACACAGATGCGAGATTGATTTTTTCAGTTTGCTGACACTACTTTAGCATTGATTCAGGCAGAGTCACCCACAGACAACCTCTATGGCTTCGATGGCTACATGGAGCTGGGTCACAGCGGCAGCGGCGCACGCCACCCTCTGACGCCAGGCCAGCTCCTTCTCCGTGGGTCGACTCTCCGCAACACTCACCATGTCTTCGCTGTCGTTGTCTACACCGGCGAGGATACCAAGATCCGAATGAACGCTACCGAGCCCCGCACAAAGTCGTCCACTGTCGAGCAGACCACCAATTCCGTGGTCATCAGCGTGTTCGTCCTTGTCCTGATCCTTTCCGGCGCGTGGACTGCACTAGCTGCCTGGTGGGATGCAAACGACCGGCCGAAACACTGGTACATTTCGGGGTTGCAAAAGGATGACGTGGCCGCGTTCTTCAGTTACGTGGTGTTGTACAATGCATTTGTACCGATTTCTCTGTATGTGACGTTGGAAGTGGCGAAGGTGGTGCAGATCTTGTTTATGAATGTGGATGTGGGGATGTACGATCCGGTTACGGATACGCCGGCTCTTGCTCGGACGAGTAGCTTGAACGAGGAGCTTGGTCAAGTACAATATCTCTTCAGGTAATGAGGAAAAAAAAGTTTGATTTGGGAAGCTTTTCTCAATTGTGAATTCGCACTATTATTGTAGTGACAAGACGGGTACTCTGACCGAGAACAAGATGGTGTTCCGGAAGCTCGCTGTCTGCGGTCATCCGTACTTTCACACAAACCCAGAACATCCCCAACCGCCACCATCGGCTGTGCCCGAGAACCCCAAAATGGCAGACAAGCCAGTCGAGGATCTCCTCCGTGTTCTCGCCAACCACCTTATGAACGACGGCAACGAGCTCCAAGTTACAGTTGCACGTATGACTGCCATGGCAAGCGCCACAACGGACCCCAACCAAACCGTCATCCTTGAGCGCACCTTCCGATTCTTCGAGGCCCTCGCGCTCTGCCACGCCGTCGTCCCCGACCGCAGCAAGATCGACAAGCTCCCAGCGCCACAACCTCCCCAAGTCACCGATGGCATGATTGTGTACCAGAGCAGCTCCCCCGACGAAGTCGCGCTCAGCGACGCGGCACGCGAAATGGGTTTCGTGCTCCGGGACCGGAGCCTCAACGGTGTCTCGCTGTCCATCTTTGGATCCCGACCTGCGGATTACGAGGTTCTACAGACTCTCGAGTTCAATTCCACACGCAAGCGCATGAGCGTGGTGTACCGACTCCCCGACGGTCGTATCGTGCTTCTCTGCAAAGGAGCTGACAGCGTGATTTTCGAGCGGTTGACGCAGAGTGCGAGGGCTGGGTACGAGAGGATATTCCAGGAGCGGACTGTAGAGCATCTTTCTCGGTTCGCGAGCGACGGGCTTCGGACGCTGTGTTATGCATACAGGGAGTTTGATGAGCGGGAGTACGCGATGTGGAGCGCGAGGTATCAGGAAGCTGCTACGGCGCTGACGGGACGATCGAAGAAGCTTGATGCTGTTGCGGCGGAGGTTGAGAGGGATTTGATCTTGCTTGGAGCGACGGCGATCGAGGATAAGTTGCAGGAGGGGGTTCCTGCGACGATTGACGCGTTGCGAAGGGCTGGTGTGAGAGTTTGGATGCTCACTGGGGACAAGAAGGAGACTGCGGTGAACATTGCGGGGACGTGTGAGCTTGTGAAGCCGTACAGCGAGGTGATCCATATTGAAGGGTCGACGACGGGGGAGATTGCGAGGAGTGTTGAGAGGGGGATTGCGAGGGCTGCGGAGGTGCAGAAGCGGGAGGGTGGGGGGCATGTGGTTGTTGTTTGTGAGGGGGAGACGTTGTTGACGTTGGAAACGCAGCATGAGGGGTACAAGAGTGGGCTTGGTGCGGGTGCGAAGATTCGGACGGGGCCGAAAGTCGGGAGTCCGTTCTGGGGTGGGGGAGATGATGATAGGCGTGGTGGGTCCACAAGCGCGGTTGGGGGTAGTAGTGGGGCGATGAACAGATTTGAGAGGCAGCCGAGTGGAGTTGAAGGGATGACCCACCCCAACAACGACGGGCCAACGGATTACAGCCTTCTGCTCCGATTCCTGGACTTTGGGATCCGAAGTGATGGAGTCGTGTGCTGTCGCTTCTCGCCGGCACAGAAAGCGCTTGTGGTGACTGAAGTCAAGAACCGGGTTCTTGAGGATCAGGAGCGGCTCGCGCACGGCAGCGGGGTCGCGTCTCTTCTCGACCCGAACCACATGGAGCAGACCAAGTCGCTGTGGAGGAAGATGGTCGGCAATATGTTCAGGCGGTCGTATCCGTCCGGTGTCACCCTGGCGATCGGCGACGGTGCGAACGACATTCCGATGATCCAGAGTGCGCACGTGGGGATCGGAATCACGGGACGGGAAGGACTCGCGGCGGCGCGGGCGTCGGATTACAGCATCGCGCAGTTCCGGTTCCTGCAGCCGCTGATGTTTGTGCACGGGCGGTGGGCGTATAACCGCGTATCGCTTTTCACGCTCGCGACGTTCTACAAGTGCATTGGGTTCTATGGGACTCAGGCGCTGTTCCAGCCTTGGACCGGGTTCTCTGGTACATCGTTGCACGAGAGCTGGACGCTTGCGTTGTACAACATTCTGTTTTCGTCGCTGCCGGTGATTGCTGTCGGGATCTTTGAGAAGGATTTGTCGCGGTCGACGCTACTGGGTGCGCCTGAGTTGTATGCGTACGGGCAGAGGAGCAGGGGATTCAATTTTGTGGTGTTTTATACTTGGGTTGGGCAGGCGCTGTGGCATGCGATTGTTGCGCTTGGAGTGCCATTTATCCTTTTCAATGGATTGCGGGACCCGAGTGGAGCGCCTGGTGGCGGGCTCGTGACTACGGGCGTTGCTGGTACTATTGCCGGCAACGTTACGACGAAGGCTGGTTGGGAGGGTGTCCTTGGAGGTAGCGCGATCGATTATACGGCGTCGACGATACGGCGGACGGTGGCGAACACTGGGCTCGGATGGTGGATTCCGGATAGTATTGGGGAAGTGGTGTATGCGGACGTTATCGGGATCCGGGAGGAGAACTTCATCTATGCGATGGGCCACATCTCGTACGCGATCATTGTGTTTATCGTGACGATCAAGATTGCGTACATGACGTGCCGGACCGTGACAGCGTGGCATCATCTCGCAGCTATTGGGACGATTGCGGTGTGGTTCGTGTACCCCGAGATCTACAACCGTCTGTACCCGTACTTTTTCGAGTTTGGAACGGACACTGCGGGGATGTGGGTTGTTTTCCGTGGGTACTTTTGGGTACTGTACCTGGGATGCATCCTTCTAGGCACGTGGATCGCGCTCGGGCTCGGGGATTACTTGCTCAACGTGGGCGACGCACTCTGGCAGCCTGTGGATCCTGTGCCGCGGTCGAGGCGGCGGAAGGTGGACGAAGAGCGTGGGGGTGCGAAGAACGAGGGGTGGGGAGAGGCTGGGGTTGTGAGGAGGGCGATTGCAGAGGAGCGGGTGCGGAAGGGGGTGGGTGCGTATGGGGTTGCTGTGCGGGCGAGCGAGGAGGCGGTGAGGTGGTGGAGGGGTGTTGGGAGTGTCGGGCAAGAGGATTGGGCAAAGGGGGTGAGGTGGTGGCAGGAGTGGGAGGAACGAGTCGGAGTAAAAGCGGATCTTGGGACGGAGGGCGGGGAGAAGCCCACATGGTTCTGAGGGTTTTATTTTTTTGCAGATTTGGACCTTATTTTTTGTTGTGACTGATGCCTAACCTCGTTTCTTTCCCTTTGGTTTTCTCCGGAATGCACATTGGTTGCGCATGTTTAGTTTTTGTTGAATTTCTTGAGCAAGTGGAGCTGTTTATTCATAACTTCGGGGATTTTTTTCGTTGCCTAACCGCTCGTTTGTCTTTTTTGGGTTCTTCAAACAAACCGTACACCTTCCCTTTCTATTTTCAAATCCGTTTTCCTCGCTCCCGGTGCAATTGCGTTAAAAGGGTATGTTTTCTAGAGTCCAAATCATTGTCATTGTCCTTTTTTTTCCTCTGCCTATATAGGCTCAAAAACTCTTTCCTTTTCCTTATTCCAATTACTTTTCTCTCCCCCTTAGATTCGTTGTTGATGTGTTTTTCGGTGGGGCGAGCTTGTTTCCATCCCACTGACGTGTTTTTTGGAGATGTTTTTTAAAAAATAATGACGTTGTACGTACATCGAAGTGGGGTTTTGTTTTTGGAAAGGAGGGTTGGAAGGTTTGTGTCCTGATCTATAAAACGTGTTTTGTGAAAATAGTGCTTGCCAGCATGTCGTGATGATTCACATGCCGTGGAGCTACTGGAAGAATCTCGACGTTACAGGCCCAGCTGTCGCCGCTGTCATCCAGGCTGAGAACACCAACATCAGTTGTTCTCAGGATGAGATCAACCACAAAAAGTAATGCAAGATCGCTTGTGATCCCAATTTTGGGAGCGTCAAGGCAGAAATAATTTGTAGGCTGGATCAACAGGTCCTGGAAGACTGTAGTGTGCGAGTTATGTGCCAAACAGCAAAACTCCTTTATTAATTGCCATACCTGTAGTGTGCCAAACAGAAAATCTCAGGGCCCTAGCCAACATGCCCTAGGCTCTCCAAAACAGTGCAAGTCCCAACAACTAAGATGTAAACAAACATTGTGAGAAATTATAAGGAAAGCAAGGACTTAAGGCACAGAGGTTCAACTCACAAACTCTCAATTAGAAGAGAATACGAAAACACAAACATAAAAACTTGCCATAAAGAAGGTAAACAAGATGTTTGTACACCAAAAACGCTTTCCATTTGCCACTTAGTAAATGAGGTGTACGGTCCATATGCATATGAGCTTAATTGATGGCTCTTGCGCAATGACTATTTGCTGAGAGGCAATCTTGTAGGAGTGTGCCATCCCCTTTCCCGTTCTGGCCGACCCCGCGCGACTTTGTTTAAATACCAGCCCATTCTCTCGCTTTCACAAACACCCAACAACAACAACAACAACATACACAACATACACTCGAAAAGGTTTACACAAACTTGAAGCCGATCTAAAAAATATATCTTCTGTTTGAGGAGCCTACTGACTATGGGTCACATATAGCCTGTCTCATAGGGCATGTTCTTGGTCTTTCTTTCTCTCTCCAGTAGGAACTCATATTTCATTTCATCTATACTGGATCACATGGAGAAAGAAGGTGTAATGTTCTTCATTATTCAACAGCTTCAACACTCTCCGCGTCAAGTTCTTTTCTGTGCGTTTTTTCAGCTCCCACCGATTCCTCACCAACAACTAAAAATTAGACTTGCAGGGTCCAGAAGCGACAATTTGATTCTCAGAGCTTGCTGCCGTCCCCTTTCCCCCCTTTCATTTCTTCTTTACTTACTTTGGTTATTTTTGTATTTCAATTTATAGTTTTAATGTTTTATTCTTTTTGTCTGCTATTTTGGGATACAGGGCACGTACCTGGAGACAAGCCGCCTGTTTCCAGGCAGTACAGAGAGGGGGAGTTTCGAGAGGCAAGCCATTCGTCGTTCTCAGAATTTTGAAAGCCCCTATTCCATCACTAGGCATTAATTCAGCAGGAGAGTGTAACAATCATCTATGTTTTTGTTATTATTGTTGTATTTGTATTTGTGGCGTTTGCGGCACATCACGTAATCAATCACGTGATGTGCAAGAAATTTATTCATGTTGGCTTAGTTGGCAATACTATTGTTAAAAGTGGTAGCATGGGCCTGCCTCGCCTTCCGCTGGCCCTGGCTCTTTCCCTGCTGCCAGCACTGTTCAGAAAATTTCTTCTGACTTGTGCTCTGGTGATCTCGCTGCTGCCCCTCGCTTCATTGCTCACCGGTAGCTGCCCTTCCTGGTGGATCGCCAAGTTCATCATTTTTGATTTTGTGAAATCTCCAATCCTCCTCGTTTTGAGCCGCCTTGCCTTTTGATCGTGAGTTTTTTTGGGTTTGCTTCACCTTTCATCACTTGGCTAAGTGGTAATTGCTCATTTCGTGCAGAGTGCCCTCATTTCGTGCAGTGGCACTCTGCTGAAATTTTTCACATCCGTGAATATTGTTTGCCTCACACAACGCCTTGTGTTACGCACTTGTTCGCACAGCACAATTTTCTTGCTTTTTTGCAACACTCTGTGCGCAATTGCTGTTTATCAGTAACTGCCCACATCGGTGTCGCTTGCCAGACACTCATTCGCTTATTTTTTTGGTGTCGAACAACACTACTGATCTGGCGGATTATTCCGCTGATTTTGATCACATTCCGGACTCAATTGATCCTATCAGCATTCTCCGATTCCACCTCCGCTCCTCCTGTGAAACATCCCAAGTTTCGATGAGCCAAAAAGAAACCCTCTGTTTCTTCTAGCTTCGGTTCCTGCTCCTCCTCCTTCCAATTCCGCTGTTCTGCCTACAGTGCCTGGTGGTCAGCCTGTGAAAAACAATTGGTTTCAGGAACTGCAGTCAGAAGTTCGTCACTTTACAAACGTGAACGTTCTCAACTCATCATCGAGACCACTCGCCTTAAGTCTGAGTTGAGTATTTCTTCTGCCAAACTTTCTTCTGCAGAGCAACGTGCTAGTCAAGTTGACCAAGATCTTAACTCTGTTCGATCTGACCTTATACTCACTCGAAGTGAACTCCGCTCTCTTCGAACTTCTACTTATTCTCCTTTTGCTCACAGCAACAGTTTACCTATTAATCTCCCATAGGTAGCTTGAAGAGATTCACGACTTACCTTGAGAAAATTGTTGGAGAATTTTAAAACTTTGTTCGTCCACATTCCTTTCTCAATTTTGAGATTTTGTTCCGAATCTTCATAATGAAGTGTTGAAATTTCTTTTCACATCTTAAATATGACTTCCGAATACATGCATGAGGATTTTCCTCAAGGGCAACAACCACAAGTTGTTGATCTTTCAACTCCACAGAATATCAAGCTTTATATTGACAGTCTTGTTGCTAACGCTGAAAGCTTGTTGCATCAAGGACTGACATCTCAAATTTCCAACTTCTCTGCTGAGATTGCAAATCTCAAAGTACGTGTTGACACTTTGAATAAGCATATTGGTTTCTGGGACGCTCAAACTCAAAATCCTCCAACTGTTTTTGAATTTTGCGATTGATATTCATCGAACTGTCCTTGCTCTCAAAAGTTCTGTGACAACCCTAGAGAATTCTGTGAAATCACTTGATCAACGACCAATTGCCACACCCCATTCTGGAATCCCACCCCCTCCGGCTGGTTCCCCTAATGCTAAAGTTAGCCCTCCTGTATCTCTGCCTAAGATGAGAATTCCTAAACCATCGTATTACAGTGGTTAACTTGAAGCATCTATCATTGATACATGGATATTTGACCTGACTGAGCATGTTAGTGCCAATCTCATGGTAAAGAACTACACTCTTGATGATGCATTATTGAAAACCCAACTGTTCATTCTTTGCCCTCTTTATCTCACCGATAGGGCAAAACAATGGTGGCAAACTGTTGTTCACCAGCGACAGACAAACCAACGTAAATGCAAAGACTGGGATCAATCTCTCAAACTTCTACATACTCATTTCTATCCTGCTAACAATGACACCAAGTTACCAACATTCGTAAGAATTACAAAAGCTGACTCAAGGAAGTACCGCTCTCCCTGATCATATTGCTAAGTTTCAATTTCCTGGTGTTACTGTCCAAGATTATCACCGATAATAAACTCAAGTCAAACTTCTTATTGAGTCTTAATCCTGATGAACGCATCTCCATTAACCGATAGATTAATGCTCATAAGAAACTCAATAAATCTGAACCTTCCCTTTATCAAGCCATTGACATGGCTGATGATATTTGGAAGATGCAAAACAATGGTGACGATAGTCAGGTTTTTTACCTCTAATAGTCACTCGAACGACAATGTCGTACCCGTGGACTTAGGTAATATTGCTTCCACTTCGAAAGCAAAATCACTTCGTTTGAAAAACAAACATCACAGGTTGCACATGAACTAGAGTCGAGAGTCAAGATTCAAGAGTGACGTCAGTAATATTTCAAGTAACAAAACTGAAGGTAAGAATACATGATGATAAGACTTCTAGACAACAGGATAGACAAGACAATTGAGGAGGAATTCGAAACTATATAAGAGACAAAAGAAATAAATTCAAATGAATCGAGAGACATTTCCAAGGTAAGAGATAAGTGGTAAATGATGATAAAGAATGTTCATACGAAACACTTTTCAATGAAATGTTAAACCGAAAAAACGCATTGGAGGGCGTCCACTTCGCCACAGACAACATGGATCCAGGACATAAGGCAGCGGATGAGCTGGGAGCACCGGTCGAGCCTGAGAGACCGATTGTACTGGAGGATTGTCTGGAAAAGCATCGAGAGGGTGTTCCTCGACCCGACCAATACAATGAAACCCCTCAATCCGAAGCACACACTGACGTGGACAGCCCTCCCGACCTTCAAACAAATGCGAAGGTTGGAAGTCGAATTTCACCTGGTGTTCCATCAGGCGATACTCCGGGAGCAGCTGATGTGCATATTTCTGACATTCCGGAACAAAACACCAAGGAAAACGGAGAGACGGAATTTGGATCGAACGCAGCGGGACCCAGTGCGGCTCAATCAACAGACAATAGTGCACACGAGGTAGAGACCGTGAAATCTGCCGAGAATTCTGTTGCGCTATCCGATTTGGAGGTCCAGTCAGCCTCCGACAGTCGCCCAACAATTGAAGGCAATCATCATCTTTTGAGCAATGCCGCGGATGCCTCCACACAGGCAAATCAAGCGTCAGGCTCGGTAGATAATGCAGTTGACTACGTCCAACCCATCGAGGTGCAGACATCGGCCGCTATCGAATCAAACTTTGGACAATCAATTGATCATCCAGAAATCGTTACCGATGCCGGTCCAGTTCCTCTTCGACCGGACGGTCTTGAACTACCTCTGATAGCTGCTCGTCCAGCGTCGCGCACATCGAACAGAAGTCGAGTACAACAAGAATACCGACTGAAAGCCGTCGAGTTGCCTCACTTCTCAGGGTCGACGTCGTCTGACCGCGGCTATCCTGGACAATCGAATACAAAGAAGATCAAGATCATCACTCAGAATGAGAATGGACCGTGTCCTCTGTTGTCTCTTTGCAACGTGATGATATTGCGTGGTGATATGGAGCTCAACTACGATGCTGGATGGGTGACATATGAGCACTTGGTTACGCTGCTCGGAGAGTACTTGTTCTCCCATTCCCCAACGGTAAGTTAAGCTGAAAAGCCCGCATTGCAAAAAAAAAGAAAATGGCTCATTTTCAGTCAATCGTAGTTTGATCCACACCTCGCTAAACGCAGAAAGATGACAGAGGAGCAACTAGCTTCATTTGCTCAAAATCTCAACGATGTTATGGACTTGATGCCGTCCTTGCAGACAGGTAAGCACTCAGTGAACGTTTGTTCTTTTGTCTGAATGTTGCAAGAAAGGTCTGGATGTGAATGTACGGTTCGACTCTCCATATTCGTTCGAAACCACGCCTTCGCTGCTTGTTTTCGATATTTTCAGCATCGCTCTTTGCCATGGCTGGACCGTCGATCATCAGGACGACGAAACCTACCGAATTGTTGTTCGCGACCTCGGGAGCTACAACCGAGTAGTAGAAAGCATCATCGCTGGAGACGTCGCTGAAGTGGAGCTTGCGGCGGACGCGAAGAAAAGGGCAGAGTCTGGTGGAGGGCCGTTGACCGATGAGGAGATAGAGGTCCGACGGAAGTGGGAACGCGCCGTGCATGAAGGTCAGTTATCGAGGTTTGTTTTCTGCAAGTGATACCCACATGTTTTCACAGGAATGGTGGCCAAAGATTTTTTGCACACCACAGCCAGCCAGCTCACAATCCACGGGCTTTCTCTGCTCACCGAGACATTACCAGCTAATTCCTACTCTGTTATTTTCAGAAATAACCACTTCAGTGTGGTTTGGAAACGGAGCCACAATGAACCGTTGTTGACACTGGTTACGGATCAAGGCTTTCTTGAAGCACCTGGAGTCGTGTGGGAGACCTTAGATAACGTTGAGGGCGACTCTATGTTCTTGGATGGATTCGGTCGTGTCTATGCGCCTGATCGAGATGAGCGACCTGCAGCGGATGTGGTTGGACAGAAAGCAGCATCCGCTGGGATTGTCGGTGACTATCCTGAGCTTTTGGCTCAGCCTGATGAGGATCGCACCGCTGACGATGAGTAAGTCTGGTTTAGGCGCTGGGAATAGTACATGCATTGATTCTCAAATGTTTGACCAGCTTTGCGCTCGCTCTCTCCTTGCAAGACGAGGAGAACGCTCGGCATCAAGAATATCTTCAACGACAACAACGGGAACAGCAGTATACATCACACCAAACGCGCGGGCAAGGAGATCCGATCCCACCGTGGCACCAACATCCAACTGACCATCGTGCACGTCAACAGCAGCAGGAGCGGGATTTGCAACAACAGCGACATCAGCAGTCGCAGAGAATGGAGCGTAAAAGGAGCGAGGATAACTGTTCGCTTATGTAAATATTTTCACCTTGTAAATCTTAGAACAAGAATGCTGCTCTACGATCGACTTTTGAAAATACGCTAATTTTTTTAAGACTGCCATCCCAAATAGGCATCATTGGAGCGACGCGTGTGGTTCTTGTTCCGCCAAAATGTGGACGACAACGGCATATCCTGGCCTCAAAGGACGCTCGAATATTCCTGTAAGGTCGCCGGCAAAGCAAGGGGGGCCATCAATCAACTCTCCAGCAAAAGCCTCGGTCAATGAGAATGGTGTTCATGAAACGAAAACAAAGGTTGTCTGCGAGCCGCAGTGGCAGGTGGAGGATGACTACGAGTTCAACGCACCGAAATACCACGATTTCCTGAATCTGAAAGAGGACGAGGACGTAGACGCCTGGTTTGGTAAGAAATCGACCGCTGGGATTCCCAAAAATGTCGTTTTTTTGGGAGAAGTTTTCTTCGAAGGATTAGGATTAATAATATTTCTCAGACTGCAGAGACGCATCTCCTGCGAGTCCATATAGTAACGGCCCTATGGATCGGGGAAGAAGGAGTGGCATAAAAACGCCGTTGCGGCCGCGATCCGTGCATCAATCCAGACTCAGTGGATCATGGAGCGTGGACGACTTTAGCGAAAGTAGACCCGAGTCTCCATCCACTGTTAAACCTACAAAGAGGTCTGAAGACACTGTCGATCAAGCTCATAAGTGATTGCAACGGTCGGAGTCACTTTATCACTTTCTCACAAATTCGTTGTCAGGCCAGAAAAGCACGTTTCGTTTGCCGCAAAGCTCGCACAAACAAAGCCAGAAGTGGATGCTTCTCCCAAACCCGCTATGAAAGTGATCGTTCCCGGAACATACCTTCCCGTCCGCTCCACCAAACCTCCGACAATCCCCAAAGAGTTCAACTTTTGTACAACAAAACGCCGAGAGATGAGGAAGTCTGGAACTGGCGTGATACAGACAGGAGGGATTAAGGTTGCGGTGTTGTTTTGTCTATGCTTCAACTTTGCTGACTCGTTTTCGTTCAGAAGAAAACAATGCCTACAAGGAAGTCCAGGGATTTAACGGTTCCTCGGCCATTCAGCCTTCGCACTGACTTGCTTCGAACGACAATCCAAAAACGTCTCTCGGGAGAAAAATCACCGTATGTTCCTCTGGTTGTTAAACTGAAGAAGTTCGAGAAGGAAACTCCGGAGAGGTTCAAAGTCCAACCGAAGGTATTTCTTTTTCAAATTTGTATGTACCGTCAGCGTCTAATTTATTGCCGAAGAAACGACGAACCAAGGAAACACACGCTCTAACGAACCCGAGGTCACCATTCTTGCGAACGAAACTTCGTCCAAAAGTGCCACTGTGTGTAGAATAGGTTTGACTGGGGTTCTGGCTCATTCATATTATTTCCATTCAGACCTCCATCGACTGAGGAACGAATCCTCGAAGAGGTTTCAAAGGTGCCCCCTTTCAAGGCACATCCGGTAAAAAGGGAGGTCTGATCCCTTCAGAATTGATCAGATAGGAGAGCAATGATGTGTGGCTAATGTGGAATTCTTGTGGTTTAGATTTTAGAGAGCGACGGGAACTTGGGTGTGCCGCCTGTCGCCAAACGCCCTCTGACAATTCCAGCATCACCCGCAATACACAAACCGAAACCTCACGCCCCGCTTCCACCACCTTCACCCCGCGTGATCAAAGCTAACCCGCTTAGACAGCTGCCGCCGTTCGAACCAAAGCTCGAACATCGGATCGTAAAGCCCGATGATATCGGGTTGCCTGGTGAAGAGATTAGCGATAAGAAGCGGCGGGAGTTTGAGGAGAAGCTGCGTCGTGAGGAGGAAGAGGCGGCACGAATGCGGGAATTCCACGCACAGCCCTTGCCGAGCTTAGACATTGATGTGAGAAGCGAGGAATTGAAGAATCTACTCAAACTTTTTTGCTGATCGGATCGAAAGATACCGCCCAGAGTGGAAGAGAAGCCACCGACGCAACCAGAGCCATTCAATCTCGAGACGGATAAGCGTGGCGAACTCTACCGCCGAATGCTAGAGAACAAGCTTGCGCGCGAGGAGAAGGAGAACGAAGCTCACCGGAACTTCAAGGCGCATCCTGTGGTTGAACATGCGCCGTTTGTCCCGAAGCGGTCTACAAAGCCGCCGACTGAGCCTGCTGAGATGCCGTTAAAGTCGACTGTGCGCGCCAGCGAGAGGAAAGCGTTTGACGAGGCAATTAAAATTAAGGAAGCAAAGGAGCGTGAGCTGAGGGAGAAACTTGAACGGCAACTTCAAGTATGTAGTGTGATGATGGGGCGATGAAACAATGGCAATATTGATATTGTTGTGATTTTTTCAGGAGAAAGAGCAGCTGGAAGCACTGAAGGCAAGGAAGCAAGCCAAGGTGAAAGCTCAGCCCATCCGACATTTTTCGCCGATTGTTGTTCAGCCGTCTCAAAAGAGGATAACCATCCCAGAATCTCCAATGGTTGGACACATCATGTTGTGCATAATTGCTCTAGAAGTTTAATGTACACCTCTTAGATTGGAGAAAAGCGCAAAAGACTTCAAGCTGGCTCGCGGCTTCGAGAGGAGGTTACAAAGGCGTAAGTCGGTCAGCAAGATGCGGGTGCTCTATTGCTAAAAATATTGCTGGGTGCAGGCGCAATGTTTGATAGTCCGTTTTTGGGAAGAGCTGATTAGAAAACGAGCGGAATGGGAAACACTGGATTTGTAGTAGCTTTTTTGTATGTTTTGTTCGGTGATTTGTTTTTGTTTGGAAGTGATTGTGGGTCCTGATCCAACTATCAGAGTTTGGATTGAATATTTATCGGGAAAGAGCAAGCGAACAAAGCGATAAACAATCTCAAAAAGTATTGAGACTGGTTTGTAATGACCGATGGTTGGGTGTTATTGACAACATGATCTGTCCCTCCCTCATACGAATTGTTCCATTTCTAATGGTGCGAGCTCTCCTCGGATCCACCAGCGCTTGTTGGCAATTTAAACGGCACCCAGCCCTGCTTCAAAGTGGCTAACAAGTCGAGGTACTGCACCCTTAGTTCTCTACAGTTTTGTGCGTGGTTGACTGTTTCGCGGTAGTAGCACCACTTTAATTTGTCTCGGAGCACTTTGACTTCCTCTGCACGGACGAGTTGCTCGCGGTGGAAAGCATCCTGTGCTTTCACGATCGCGATGCGGTCTATTGAGAGGCATGAATATCCTGGTTCAGCGAGTGCAGGGTTCAAGTACCGGTGACATCGAGGTTAGGGTCGACGACTGGGAGTGGCGAGACCTGGTATCGAATGGGATTATTTAGCATCAAGTACTCGCACCGAGTGCAGTGCAGTGCGCGGCATGGCATGGCACGCTAGACTGGAAATTTACCGGAAACTGTGGCATTTGAAAGGTCTGTCCGTACAGCCACTCTTCAAATTCGACCTGTGAAATGCCCGAATCGCAGTTGACCAAAAAGGTGTGCTTGCAGATTGCGTGTTGTAGGAAATAGAAGCCTCCGTCTGAACCCCGCTTGCCCGTTTCAGCTGGCCTTTGCTATCTGCGAGTACCTGTCAGACTCTATCAAAGCTGGTACCATCAAAGAAGACGATGCCGAGGGAATCGAAGGTGAAATAATCAAAATCCACACACACACACACACACACACACACGCCGTTTTGCCTCAACTTACTTTATACTGTTCAGTCGCTATTCAGTGCATCGGCGAAGCGTTCGGAGTCGATGTTTCGGACAGGGATTTGAGCATCAAGCCGGACACACTCGCGTCCATCTTTGAAAAGCACCTCGAGTCCGCCCCGGCAAAGAAGGTGGACGTGACCTTGAGCGAAGATAAATTTCAATGAATAACTCGTTTTATTGTGTCAGGCTGTTTCTCCCGAGGACCAGCAGAAGGCGGAGGCTCTGAAGGGCCAAGGCAACAAGGCTATGGCAGAGAGAAAGTACAAGGAGGCTATCGACTTATACACCCAGGCTATTGCATTGCACCCGACCAACGCCGTGTTTTACGGAAACAGGTATGATGGGCATGAATTATCCGCTTAAAACAAAATCGATGTTCACCATATCTTTAGGGCAGCAGCGTACAGCCAGATTGGGGACCACTCCAAGGCGGTCGAGGATTCGAAGCAGGCGCTTCAGATTGATCCGGATTACAGTAAAGCATACAGCAGGATGGCGTAAGTGATATAAGTCGTGGTTTGATATCATGGATCTTTCTTACTTTGAATTCCACAGCCATGGATACTTTTGCATGAACAAATACGCCGAGGCTGTTGATGCTTATGAGAAGGGAATAAAGTTGGACCCGACCAACGAGTCCATGCAAAAGTCGCTCTCGGTCGCGAGGTCTAAGCTCGCGAGCAGCACCAGCAGCTCCGAGTCTTCGCGCCAGGCAACGCCAATGGACGAGAGCCCGACGGTACCGGCGGGTGGTACAGGCGGACTGCCATCAATGCCCCCCGGAATGGATTTCGCGTCGATGTTGGGCAACCCGCAATTCATGAACATGGGTTAGTTGTGTGGGCTATTCTCTGGGGCGGCATTTTGAGCTGAAGATTGATTTCAATTAGCCTCACAAATGATGAACAATCCGGCACTTTCTGGACTTATGGACAACCCTCACATTGCTCAGATGTAAGTAATGGCTGTTCGTTTTTGCGATGGGTAACTAATATGCACATGAATCCAGGGCACAAAACCTGATGCGGGACCCAGAAGCGCTCCAGTCCCTGCTGAACAACCCCAACCTGGCTGGTCTTGGTGGCCGTGGTGCCGGCCAGTAGTACCAACAAAGTGGTTGTTTAATAGAAAAGTTCTAGCAACCCAGATGTCAAAGCCTCTAACCTCGTTCTATCTGCATCGCCACAACCCATCACGAATTATTCCATCAAAAAAATGGACCCCTCAGTGCTGTATCTGCAGCAGAACGGCGACATCGACGACATCGAGGAGCTGGGCGCGACGGTTGACGCAGCGGGAACCGAAGTCCGTGAATCTTACCGCCACGTCCCAAGACGCATTAGAAAGACCCGGAAAACTGACCAAATTGTTCCTGACGCCGTCCAACCAAAGCGTCAGCGTGCGTCTCCATCGCCTTCAGGCAAAGCAGACTCTATTCCACAACCACCACCACTTTCCGAAAACTTTCTCCCGGGCACCCAGTCCGTGTACGTCAAAACATGGGGGTGCAGCCACAACAACTCGGATTCAGAGTACATGGCGGGCCAGCTCGCCGCGGAGGGTTACCGCGTCTTACTCGATGATGCCTCTCGCGAGGACGCGCAAGTGTGGCTTCTCAACTCTTGCGCCGTGAAAGGTCCTTCGGAAGCGACCTTTGTGAATGCGGTCAACGAGGCCGTGTCGAGAGGCAAACGCGTCGTGGTCGCGGGGTGTGTGCCGCAAGCGACTTCGGCGAAAGGCAGCGCGTGGCAGGATTACTCGATTGTCGGGGTGCAGCAGATCGATCGGGTTGTCGAGGTTGTCGAGGAGTCGTTGAAGGGGAACGTTGTGAGGTTGACAAGGGAGAGGAAAGAGGGGAGGAAGAAGCTTGGTGGTGCGGCGCTGGATCTTCCCAAGATTAGAAGGAACCCCTACATCGAGATCATCCCGATCAACACGGGGTGTTTGAACCAGTGCACGTACTGCAAAACCAAACAAGCACGCGGGGACCTTGGGTCGTATCCACCGGAGGAGATCATATCGAGGGTCGTAGATGTGCTTCAAGAAGGTGTGATGGAAATCTGGTTGACGTCAGAAGACACAGGAGCGTACGGCCGTGATCTCGGCACCAACATTGTTGTTCTTCTCCGTGGAATCCTGAGTGCAATGGAGGAACTTGCCATGGAGAAACCGGAGACGAAAGACGCGATGTTGCGGGTAGGAATGACCAACCCGCCGTACATTCTCGAGCATCTCGAGGACATTGCGGAGATCATGAACCACCCACGAGTCTATGCGTTCTTGCATGTGCCGGTGCAGGCCGGTAGCGATAAAGTTTTGCGTGACATGAAGAGACTCTACACCGTCGCTGATTTCGAACGCGTCGCGAGAACGTTGACGGAGCGTGTTCCAGGGATCACACTCGCAACAGGTACTGTGACGACCCATTTCTGATCATGCGAATTCACCAATGATTTTCTCCTTTTTAGACATCATCTGCGGGTTCCCAACCGAAACTGACGAAGACTTTGAACAAACCCTCGAGCTCCTCTCCCGCTGGACATTCCCCGTCACCCACATCTCACAATTCTACCCGCGTCCCGGCACCCCCGCGGCGCGCATGAGGCGCGTGCAGACTCACATCGTCAAAGCCCGCTCCCGTGCCGTCACGGACCTCTTCGAGTCCCAACGGGACGCCGCGCTCGCAGCCAGCCTCGGCTCCGTCGGCGAGCGTCTGAGCGTCATCATCACGGATCGCAGCGCGGACGGTGAGCATCTTGTCGGACACGACCGGCGGTACAGACAAGTGATTGTCCGTGAGGCGGCCGGTTTGATGGGGAAACGCGTCGATGTGCAGGTCACCGAAGTAGGACGCTGGTCGTTGAAGGCGCGGGCGGTCGGTGATGGGGAGCAAGTTGCTGCGGTGGAGGGATTGGAGGAGGAAGGGTTTGTGCGTGTTGGGAGGAAGATGGTGAAGATGGCAGGGGCGCATGCGCCGGTGTTGAGTTTGGGCAAGGACAATGAGTTTGCGCAGCGCGCACTGAAGGTGTCTGCAGGATCGGAAAAGCCGAGCTCCTCTGGTGGGACGTCTTTGCTGCGGATAGTTTTGGTATGGACTGTTTACTTGCTTGTTTGCGCATTGACGTTGCGGGTTGCCGTGTTGTATGAGCACACGGAATTTGTTTCGTTGAGTCGGTCGTTGCTTGGTGAAACGATTCACCAGGGTGCGATTGATATCAGGTGGAGTGGGAGGGTCGCGGTGTGGGCGGCAACGGTTTTGTGGGCAGGTTTTGAAGCGTGCAGGAGGGCATGTGCAAGCTAGTTGTTTCATAGACAGCATGCAAAGAGGACAAACAATAAATCAGGCGCTCCCCCACAACACTCGCTTGCTTAAAGAACAAAGGCAGAAATGAACGATTTGCATGCGTGCATGTTCCAGACCATGTTCCATCCGCTCAGCTTGTAGGGATCCATCATAACCAGAGCAAAGCTTGCAGTGTAGGTTTCCCAACATGGGATTCCATCAGGAGCTCGTTTATGAACCCTCGTTCATAACCACGCAACAAGCGACCACAACAGTTTTCTGGCCCATGTAAACGATTACATCAGACCCATCACCAAAAATATGCTCCTTCGGATCAATCCCCGAAAGCCCTGGATATCTGCAATGTATCGTAGTGATCCAACACGATGAGAACAGGGCCAAAGCAGGTTCTGAAACTATTAATCTGGTCCTCTTTAGAAAGTCTGTCGATTGAAAGTCCAAATCCGCATTCTCCGCACTCAATGGCTTCTTCAAGAGCATTGCACTGAATGAAATTAGCCAGAAATTTTGCTCGCCGCCTTCCTGAGGAAGTACTCCAATGAATGGCCCGGCAGGTCCTGTCTCTTTTCAGGCCATAGCATTAAGTTCCGGGGCTGAGTGAGTTCTCTCAGGCACCCTCACTGTCAAATCCAAGGTAGTGTACAGTTCCACAGTTCTTGATTCCAAACTTTGCCTCTGTTACCCAAGTCGGTAAACTGCTCAGCAAACTTTGCCTGGCATATGGAACGAGCCGTTGTATGACACTTAGCAACGGCTGCTCCGTGACCGTCAATAGTGAAAGGCCAACGAACTCGTGTTCCACAGTCCCTACAAAATTCTCTTACATGCCAAATTGAGTGGCTGCAAAAGCGTCCCAATCCATTTCTATTTTCTCACAGACTCATGGAGTGACTTCTACACCTAAGGATGGATTGTTGAAGAAACCGTCCCGCCCCATGTAACTTTGTGGATGGGTCTCCGTTCTCCTCTTCAGATTTATTACCCACGTGCGTGGCACACTTGTCATAATAATTGTTTTTGACATGGCATCAAAAGCAAAGACAAACGGGGTAAAACACATCGAGAACGAAAACAAGGTGCATGGATGGGGCCCGGAGAGCTGGAGAGAGAAGAAAGTCAAGCAGGATGTCACCTACGAAAACCAGGATCAGCTTAAGTCTGTGCTGAACAAACTCAACAGGCTTCCTCCCTTGGTCACTGCAACTGAAGTACGTTTGTTTTTGATGCATTATGTGCTATTTTCTCATTGGATCCAATCTTTGTAGGTTCAGAAGCTGCGTCAGCAACTTGCCGAAGTCGCAGAGGGCAAGTGCTTCTTGCTGCAGGGGGGCGACTGTGCAGAGCTGTTTGATTACTGCTCACAGGTACTGTCCCAGATCGAAATTGAGCCGTTCCTTAACGGCGCGCGCTTTGATTCCGTTAGTCATACTGAAAACTTCCGTCCTCGTTCGATCAGGATCCAATCGAAAGCAAACTGAAAGTCCTTCTCCAAATGTCGCTCATCCTCGTCTGGGGCGGCCGCACGTCGGTCGTACGGATCGCACGCATGGGCGGCCAATACGCCAAGCCGCGTTCCAAACCCACCGAAACCATCAACGGTGTCGAGTACCTCGCGTTCCGCGGCGACAACGTCAACGGCAACGACCTGAGCGAACGCCAGCCGGACCCCCAACGTCTTCTCCAAGCGTACTTTCACTCCTCCGCAACGATCAACTACGTCCGCGCACTCCTCGCGAGCGGGTTCGCGGACTTGCATAACCCCGAGATGTGGGACATCGACGCCTGGGCGCTCGACCACGTGCGTTCCCCTGCGGTGCGCCTCGAGTACCAGCACATTGTCGAGAGACTTCGTGACGCGCTGGATTTCATGCGAACGATTGGAGCCGAAGACGATGCGAAGACGAACCCCAGCATGGCGTCGGTGGATCTGTTCATGTCGCACGAGGGGTTGCTGCTGGATTATGAGACCCAGTTGACGAGGAAGGTGGGAGAGAAGTGGTACAACCTTGGCGCGCATTTCCTGTGGATCGGGGATCGGACGCGCCAGTTGGACGGTGGACATGTGGAGTACTTTAGAGGACTGGAGAACCCGATCGGGATTAAGGTTGGCCCGTCGATGAAACCGGATGAGTTGGTTGAACTTCTTGATATCATCGACCCATTGTGTCTGCCTGGTACGATCACTCGCAACCGGTACACTGGCAATGACAGATTCGATCGTTCTTTTATTAGGCAAAGTAACTCTCATCTCTCGATACGGCCACGAAGCTATTGGCGACCACCTCCCAGGTCACATTCGTGCGGTCCAGTGCACAAACCACAAGGTGGTCTGGGTATGTCTGGTCCTAATTGTACTCTGAGTCGTCGTCACTCACATTGCGTTTTAGTGCTCTGATCCTATGCATGGAAACACGGAAATGTCCTCCAACGGCGTCAAGACCCGGCGATTCGAGCATATTATGACCGTAAGCAATGATTTTGAAATCATGAGACTTCGTAACTGTGCTAACTCAACTTAATAGGAACTTGGCAAGGCCTTCCGTATCCACAAAGATTGTGGATCGCGTCTCGGTGGAGTCCATTTCGAGCTCACCGGAGACCGGGTTACCGAGACCATCGGCGGTTCGATGGAGTTGTCCGAGTCCGACCTGCTGACAAATTACCAGACTTTCTGCGATCCCAGGTACTTAATCGACATATATTTCCTCAGAGAGTCTGAGCTAAACGGCAACTATAGGTTGAACTACGAGCAATCACTTGACGTTGCGTTCATGATTGCTAAATACTTTGCTGGACAGCGTTCCCAGTTGAACATGTGATTTTCTTCCTTTCGATGTGCACCGCATTTCTTTTTTGCTTCTTTGTATTGCGTTGTTGAAAATGCAGCTGAGCGCATATTAAAGACCGATTCTTGGGTCAACCCCAAACCAATAATACTATTCGTAATTAGTAATGGTTGATATAAGAACAAACAATCACAAGAAAGTCAGCCGTGAAGCATTGAAATATCATCTAGTTTTCAGTTCTGCCCACTTCCCCCATCCACTTCCTCCTTGTGCCCACTGGGCGACGTCCGTTTCCTCCACAAGTCCGCAACAAACCCAACAGTGATAATCCTCCCCCAAGCAATCCATTGCTCTAAACCTCCTCCTCGCACTATCCCTCATCAACGCTTAGCCATTGAGTAATCTGAGTGGACTGCAGAGACAGGTAGGTGGTCATGCAGGGGCTAAGAGAACAGTTAAGTTTTCTACGAGTGACGAGTGGGTAACTTGATCAAAAGCAAATGTAAGGGGAAGAATGAGTGAAAATATAGTTGTGAACACACTGAGAGATGTAGTGTACCATACATGTACTTAGAATTTATATACATTCGGTACACCAAAGATCGAGATCATTGTGAGGCTGCCTCAAAATCAATTGAGACAAGTACGTCGAAAAGCCAGATCTTCTATTCAAATACGGGGAACAAAGTGTGTTTGTGCACTTAATACCATGATCATACATTCCGGCCAATTTGACTCTACAGGGGACCCGAAATGAGCAAGTGGAGACTCCTAGTGACAGCGAACCGAATAGTATATAGTGCTTGGAACGTTGAATCAACGATTTCATCAAAAGTGAAGACTCCTAGTGACAGCGAACCGAATAGTATATAGTGCTTGGAACGTTCAGTCAACGATTTCATCAAAATTTTCCACCCGAGGGGGGTCTCGAACCCCCAGCCTTGAGATTAAGAGTCTCACGCTCTAACCAATTGAGCTACCCAGGTATCTGACTTTCACCTTCAATTGTTCTGTGTGATTTTCAGCTGCCATTGGATGTTGAAGCTTTTGTTCTAGCTATTAGGGACTGCCCTTTGGAGTCTGCCCCGGGTCATGATCGTCTGCCTGCAGAACTTTATCGCCCAATTTCAGCTATTCTTGCTCCATTGTTCTTGCAACTTTCTCAGTCCATTTTTCGCAGTAGTCTTACACCCACTTCATGGAATCTTGGGCTTTTGCACCCAGTTTGGAAGCAACGTGGTACACTTGGTGATATTACTAATTATCGCCCCATTACTCTTTCGTGTGTTGCCCGAAAAATTTTTGAGCGAGCTTTGTTGCCACATCTTTATTCTGCTATCACGTCTCAACGCCCACTTGATGCTGCCCAAGCGGGATTTCAGTCACACCGCTCGGGAATGGAATGTGTTTTTGGTCTTCAGGCATGTATCTCCCGTGCGTCTAATGCCAAGGTTCCTTGGGTTGCTGGTTTTTTAGATATTCAAGCAGCTTATGACACCACAAATCGTGCAATTCTTTGGGCTGAGCTTCTTTCTAGGGGAGTACCGTTGCCATTTGTTTTTGTTTTGAAGTCTCTGTTTGATTTTTGTTCTTCCAGAGTGGTTGTTGCAAATTGTTTTTCAGATGCTTTTGATTTGTTTAGAGGTTTGTTTCAAGGTTCTGTTCTCAGTCCACTTCTCTATATCACTTTTCTTGATCCTCTACCTGGGCTCCTCCGACCATTTGCCCCACCTATAACACTCTTTCATCCTGCCAAACCACGATATAATTCTTTTTTATTTGCAGATGATTTGGCCTTGTTTGCAATTACTTTGGATGCTATGCAGGTTCTTCTCTCTGTTTGTGACCAGTTTGCCCAAGCTCGTGGTTTTTCTTTTGCTCCTTTGAAGTCTGTGATTCTCACAAAAATTCCTATTCCTGCTCATTCGCCTTTGCTTCTTCATGGTCAACCTCTGCCTGTCAAGCCTTCATTTCGTTATCTGGGTTGCTTTTTTGGAGATACTGGATTTGATGTTTCACTGACTATTTCCCATCGACTTGCCAAAGCGCGCGCAGCTTCTTTTGCTTTGCTTTCTTTTTCAAGGATGTTTGGTTCTCATTCTCTGGTTGTGGTTCGTCATTTGTTTTTGTCTTTTATTCGACCTACGCTTGAATTTGGTTTATATTTTATTCTTCCCTCTGTTGCTGTTTGCAAACCAGTTCGGACTTTTATTCACCAATGTTTGTGTCGATTTCTTCGCCTTTCATTTTCCACTTCAATTGCTGGGGTTTTACTGTTTTTTAAGTTTCCTGACCTTCAGTTTCGGCTTCAATATCTGCAGTTTCAGATGTTTCAACGTTGGCTGGATGATGATGCCCCTGATATGGTTCACTCTATGTTGTCATTCTTTCTTCACCAGGGAAAGCACTTTCGTTGTTCTCCTGTCCCTTTCAACAATCACTTCCTCTTCCCGGCTGCAAATGTTGTAGTTCCCAAACCTTCTGATGTTATCGCAAATCACTTTCACCAAGTAGCCTCATCTGCCTATGGTTCTATAGCTGCTAGCTTTGCTCCCCTTGCATCTGCACACCCTCATGCCCTAGCAATTGCTCCTCCATGCTTCCCTATTTCGTCAATCTTGAGGCTTCTGCAGTATCGCCTTGGACGTTTGTTTTATCACCCCCGCAAGCAGTGTTGTCACTGCCGCACTGCAACTCTCTCTAGATCTCATGTTTCAGAATGTTTGCGTCTTGACCTATTGTTGCCTCCTGTTCCTGTTCCTGTTTTACAACTTCCGCTTGACGTTGCAATTGATGGCCTTCGTCCACTTCGCATTGTCAACCCAGTGAATCTTGCACCGTGGTATCTAGTTTTTCGTTGTCTCCATAAGATTTGGCTTCACTGTATGGGTCTGCCATTAGAAGTTTCTCCTCCAGACTCCCTCTTTGGCCCTGCATTTGTGGATCTTTAACGTTTTCTTTTCTCATTATTTATTACTCACCTGTTTTTTTGGCACCTTAGCAGTATCTGACGGGTAGCCACAGGTTTGAGTTTACATTCTCTGTTTTGCTTTGTTGCTTTTCCTTATGCTGCGCGCGCTTCCCTATGTGCTGGTCCATGACCATCTTGTAAGGCACTTTGGGTGTTGTTTTTTGTTATGCATTGTATGTGCAAAATAAATAATAATATTGTTAAAAAAAAAAAAAAAATGGGACCTCATAGTGGCTCAGTCGGTACGAATGCGACTTTTCGAAGCTAAACTCCGCGGTTCGAATCCTATAGGGGACTGGATTTGAATTTCCTACGAAATATATCTCTCGCAATATCGTGTCACGTGCAAGTACCGCGCCACATCTCCTTCGATTCGCCATTGCCTTCGCTCCTCTTTCCTACGGCTCGCACGGCTCCCCAAGTACTGAAGATTCCAAATCTTGGTTGAAGTACACGTGGGTGACATGTACTGATTAAGCATTGTCAATACATGTTATAACATTCAAAAAAAAAAAAAAAAAAAAAAAAGGACCTCATAGTGGCTTACTCGGTACGAATGCGACTTTTCGAAGCTAAACTCCGCGGTTCGAATCCTATAGGGGACTGGATTCGAATTTCCTACGAAATATATCTCTCGCAATATCGTGTCACGTGCAAGTACCGCGCCACACCTCCTTCGATTCGCCATTGCCTTCGCTCCTCTTTCCTACGGCTCGCACGGCTCCCCAAGTACTGAAGATTCCAAATCTTGGTTGAAGTACACGTGGGTGACATGTACTGATTAAGCATTGTCAATACATGTTATAACATTCAAAAAAAAAAAAAAAAAAAAAAAACCTACGGCTCGCACGGCTCCCCATGTGCTGCCAATTTACGTGTATTTTTACACTTGTATTTGGATTTTGCACCAGCGGGTGATATGTATTGGTTGGACAATAAATACATATTATGAAGTTCAAAAAAAAAAAAGAAAAAAAAAGCCATCTGTTTGTGCAACCTTTGATCCGTTGGCGATGCTGGATCCTATGCT
Source organism: Cladochytrium replicatum (assembly GCA_025526935.1). Taxonomy (NCBI): domain Eukaryota; kingdom Fungi; phylum Chytridiomycota; class Chytridiomycetes; order Cladochytriales; family Cladochytriaceae; genus Cladochytrium; species Cladochytrium replicatum. The sequence continues at coordinate 209,027 of JAHLKD010000055.1, read as the reverse complement.
TGCACACTTGCCGAGGGACACTCCTGCTGAATTTTTTAGTGTTTGTCGTGATATGGCCGAGGATCTGGTGGGTCGCTTTGGGAGGCCGCTGCCTTCGCCTTCACCTCCGGTTGCCCCTGTCTCCCTCCATGATGATGTGGCTGCGCCTGTGTGCCTTCCCCCTAGACAACTGCATGGTAATCCTTCAATTCAGGACAATCTTGGGAACTCTGGTGCTCCTGGCCCTCGCCCCCCGTCTAGTCGACCTGCCCCACGTGGACCTCGTGGTCCACGCACTTATGCCGCTGCTGCTGCCAATGCCCGTGCCCGTGTGCTTGAGAGTCTCCCCACACTGAGTGCTGAATCTCGTACAGAAGCTGTCAGGACTGCCCTTGCTGGTCGTGACCCCACTTCGAATGTCAGCCTTCGTGGCCCTCGGCCTGTCGTATTCTATCCTCCGACCTCTCCGCTGCTGGTCTCCCCACCTGCTGATCTTCAGGCCCGTGTGGATGATTTGACCACTGTGTACATCAAGGACATCACTCGGCTTTGTGCGGACCATGCTGAGGGCTCTCTTGGGCGATGAGGTGGTGCGTGGTATCCGCCACATCAGTTTCGTTGGTCGCAACATTGCTTCCTTTATCTGTATTCGCTCAACCGCAATTGCTCTCCGTGCGCACTTCTCCACCCAGGAAGCTTCCACTGACGAATCAAACCCTGACTTTCTTCGCCGAGCCTCTACTCTGCCTTTGGAGCAGCGGGAGGCTGCGGTCAGGGAAGTTGTTCACAAGAGATATGCACATATCCTCAGTTCAGTTACTGATCCTGCTATTTTCCTGTATGTCCGTGGTCAGCTCCCCATGGATGCTCAGGAAACTGTGCTGGACAGTGCCCGTGGGATTGCGCGTCAGCCTCGCTCAACCCATCTTCGTCAATGATTAGTGTTCGAGTTGGTACCTTCAACTGTCGCAATTTGAGCTTTGGAGTTCTTGATTCACTGTTTCGCTTTATGCGCGCAAATCACATTGTTTTTCTGCTCCTGACTGAAACACACCTTTTTCCTTTAGACCCGCTGCCTTCTCCAGATTTGATTTTTGACACTCGTTTTTCTCCTGGGTCATCGGGTACACGACGGGCTGGTGTGGGAGTCTTGATCAATCGCAGTCTTTGTAGAGCTTCTGATTTCCGTCTAGTTTCTAGTTATGGTGGCACCTCTCTATGGTTTACATTTCGTGGGCTTTTCGTTGGAGGGTATTATTTGCCTCCGTGTGGTATTGCTCAGGACCCCTTCCTTGAAGAGTTTATTGCTTCACTTCCTCAACATGTCCCGTCGTCTCCGTGCCCTGTTCTTTTGTTGGGAGATTTCAATGCCCGTTTTTTTAGCTACTGGTGATCATTCTTCAAATCGTAGGGGTAGGTTGTTTGAGCAATTTATTTCTGCCGCTAGTTTCTCTCTAGTTAAGCACCCTTCCTGTCATAACCCCACATTTTCTTCTCGCAATGGTGACTCCATTATCGATTTGTTGTTTGTCAATCCTCTGCTTCAATGTGATCCTATTTCTTACATAGTTCATAGTCGTCTAGCCGACGGCGAGTTTATGCCTTGGGCTTCTGACCATTTTCCGGTTACAGCTGTTTTTTCATTTGCTCCTCCCAATGCCAGCGCTCCCTCCGCTGCACCCCCCCACAAGCGCTGGGCTGCTCATCTGTTGCGTGAACCTGCTGTCTTTCAAGCAATGGAGGATGTGGGACATTTGTTTTTTGATCCCACCCTTGCTGATGTCAATGCTGCACTCAGTCCAATTTTAGAAGCTCCCGCCTTTGCCCAAATGTCTGTGGATGTTGCACAGGGATGTATTGACTCTGCATTGGATATTATTTTGTCCTTTGTTACTTCCTGTGCTGCTTGTGTCATTGGACCCCCCAGTTTAGTTCGCCGTCGCCCTGCCCTGCCATTGTTGCCACCGCATTTAGTGGCCTTGCGACGGAGCTACTTACTTGCTCATAAGCACTATTTAGCTGTTTCTTCCTGTGATGATCCTGATCCTGTTTTAGTTGAGTATTGCCGCTTGGAGCGTGACCGGCTATCGCGTGAGCGTGTCAAAGCTTTTCGTACTTGGTCCCTCTCTCAGCGAGCTCGAGAGGCTTCTGGCGACAATATGTTTAGTTCTTCTCCTAGTTCTTTAACCGAGGTTAGCAAAGTTCTTTCCACCGCGCGTAGGTGTCATCAACGGCGCTCAGCTGCAAGTGGTTTATTGTCTGATCCTGCCTCTTTATCTCATTATCGCAATCACTTTGCCTCCGTTTATCAGACTCAGTTTGCACAATCCTCTGCCAGTGCAGAACACGTTCGTCTACATGCGCTGAATGATTCTGTGTCAGTTAGTGTTAGTGACTTTGTTTGTGCTATTCGTTCTTCCCCAAACAACTCTGCTCCTGGCCCAAACCATATTCCAGCTGAGTTATTTAAGCCGTTAGCTTCTGATGTTGCTATCCTTTTTGTTCAACTTTCAAACGCTATTTTCCGTTCAGGTTTGTCGCCCTCTGCCTGGAATGCTGGCTTGTTGTTACCTGTTTGGAAGAATAAGGGCTCCATTGGTGATATTAGTCAGTACCGCCCCATTACTTTAACCAATGTTGATAGAAAAATCTTTGAGCGTACCCTGCTTCCTATGCTTGTAGCTCATGTTGGTAAACTTGATCCCGCCCAAGCTGGTTTCCAGGCCAATCGTTCAGGTGTTGAGTGTGTTTTTGCATTAGATGCTACCCTTCGACGGGCTTCCCGCACTGCTCTGCCTTATTGTGTTACTTTCTTAGATATTAAAGCAGCGTATGATACTGTGCATAGGCCTCTTTTGTGGGAACGTCTTCGTCAATTTCCCAGAATTCCAAACCGTTTGATCTCTGTTTTGATGAGTATGTTTGATTGTTGTTCTTCTCAGGTTGTTATAGAGAATCGTTCTTCTGATTTGTTTTCGCTTCCACGAGGTCTTTTTCAAGGTTCTGTTTTGTCTCCGTTCTTGTACTCAGTTTTCATCAATCCTTTAGCACAGCTCCTTCGTCGTGAATCTTCTCATCTTGCTAGGTTTTCTTATAACACTCCTGTTTTCAATTCGTTGTTTTTTGCTGATGACATAGCTTTGTTTTCTGCCACCCCTGAGCAGGCCCAACGTGCATTGAAAATTTGTGAAGATTTTGCTTTAGCTTCTCATTTTGTGTTTTCACCTTCAAAGTGTGCTGTGTTATCTTCTCAACGGTTACCCACCCCCTTGAAGCTTCATGGCTCTGCCCTCCCTGTAGAGGTTTCATTTAGATACCTTGGTCACTATTTTACTATTGAAGGGTTTGATCTTGCTGCAACTATTGATCATCGCTTAGAGAAAGCTCGTGCCTCATTGTATCTTTTTGCACCTTATGTCTCGTACTTTGGTGGGTCTGCTCCTCGTGTTGCCAGGTTGTTGTTTTTGTCTTTTATTAGACCTTCACTTGAGTTTGGTTTAGCACTTATTCGGCCTCCCACTGCTCAGCTTCAGGTACTCGAGCGTTTTTGTTATCATGCACTGTGTCGTCTGTTTTCACTAGCCCATACCACTTCGCGTGTTGGTTTGTTGCTGTTAGAGCAAATTCCTACTTTTGAGTTCAGGCTGAAGTACCTTCAGGCACGTATGTTTGCTCGCTGGTCTAGTGATTCCAGCCCTCTGTTACCAGCTGCTGTGTTGCAATTCTATCAGTCATCTCCAGTAGGTTATGGTTCATCTCCTTATTTTTCCGCTTGTCACAATGATCTCATTGTTCCTATGCCTGTTGTGCCCCCACTTCATCCGTTGATGTTGCATTATCAGTCTTTAGCTGTTGCACATAATGGACCAATTGCAGTTTCGTTTGCCCCTGTCCGCAATTTGAAACTTCGCCACCCTTTGTTGCTACCCCCACACCAACATCTCCCAACAGTATGTCTTCGTTTGTTCCTGCTATATCGGCTTGGCTGCCTGTTTCCAAACCCCCGACCTTATTGTAGGAACTGTCATGATGCCCCTGAAGTGTCGCGTGCCCATGTCTCTGTGTGTCTACATTTGCGTGCTAGCTTGTCTGCTAGTTTGGATTTGGGCCCGCCTGAAGATCCCCGCCTACCTCTTGACATTGCAATTGATATGCTTTCACCACGGCCTTTTTATCCTTCCCCTGCTTTTTCCCAGTGGTTCTTGTTCTTCATGCACGTAACCGCATTTGGTCAAACTGTCTTGGTTATGACCTAGTTTTGTTTCCAGCTCCTGATTGTATCTTGTCTGCTTTTGTTGATTTGGATATGCCTTAGTGTTTTGAAACATTTTACTTTTCCTACGGCTCGCACGGCTCCCCATGTGCTGCCAATTTACATGTATTTTTACACTTGTATTTGGATTTTGCACCAGCGGGTGATATGTATTGGTTGGACAATAAAAAACATATTATGAAGTTCAAAAAAAAATCCAGGGTCTGCCACGAGTCAAATCGAGTCAAATATTTTGCTATATTTGACTCGTGACCATTTGTGGCTTCCTTTGATTTGACTCGCCAGTCAAATGCCAGACGCCCCATTTGACTTGCCAAATATTTGATATACCATTCTGTTGGACCACTCGTCAAATGCCTTACAAATATTTGATTTGCCCAAATATATTTGACAAATAGATATTTGCCCAAATATATTTGACAAATAGATATTTGCCTATTCGATTTGTCAAATATTTGCCAAATGATAACTATTTGCCAAGGGTGCGTACTTCATCCTACTGTGGCAATCACGTGACTGACTTTTTGAGGTCCGTACCTCGCAAACTTATGAGTTGGTTTCCTGCTCAACCACACCCGCGCGCGACTGGCACCCCATACAAGGCTAATAGAAGTCATACGCCGCTATTGGAATATCGAGTCTGACGAGCTGGTGCGGATGCGTACTTGATCAAACCATGGCGGTCACGTGACTGACTTTTTGAGGCTGTACCTCCCGAAGTTGTGAGTTGATCTCCTACCCAACCCACACCCCCGGCTGGCACCCGATACATTTGTAAATTTAATGCTCCACGCAGGTTTCGAACCTGCAATCTCTTGAGTGAAGACTGTCGCTGTAACTAACTGAACTACTAGAGCTATTTGTTACCATCTTGTAAGGCACTTTGGGTGTTGTTTTTTGTTATGCACTGTATGTGCAAAATAAATAATAATATTGTTAAAAAAAAATTAAAAAAAAAACTTCCTCTGTTTTGCTTTCTTGTTTTTCCTTATGATGAGCGAGCTTCACTATGTGCTGCTCCATGACCATCTTGTAAGGCACTTCTGGTGTTTTTTATTGTTATGCATTGTATGTGCCAAGTAAATAAATAACATTGTTCAAAAAAGTTTACTTTTTGTTATGCATTTTATCATCAAAAGATATGTACTAAAAAAAGGAAGAAACAAAAGTTTAATACTTGTATTTTAATTTTGCACCAGCAGGTGATATGTATTGGTTGGAAATAAATACATATTATGAAGATTCGGAAAGAATCAATATGCTGAAATTAATAATTATATTTAGAAATATGTTCTAAGAATATATCTTTAAATCAGGTTTTACCAGAGACCACAGCGATGAAAATCTTGTGTCCCGACTCTGGCAGCATCTTGGGCCATGCCGAGTTCAGAAGTTGGTTCTGCTGCAGTAAAATATTATCAGCCTCCCCCTCACCCTCAACTGCTTGTGCTGAGCTTGACAATGATCTGCGTGAAGTATTCAACTTGCGTTGTTTACGATTGAGGGCGTTGTTCTGGGTTTCCCTCTCTTTTTCAAGGGGTGAAGATGTTGATGAACTTTTATCAATATCCTCTGGTTCTTCATTGTAGACGTTGCCCTTATTTTGTTGTTTTTTCGATCTCTTTGACCTGTATCCTAGGTAAGTCAAGTATCATTACAAGCCTGAAATTCCTACTTACCTCCTTTTTTCTTTTGGCATTTGCTTGATGTCTGCCTCAAATTACAAGAACAATCAATGAAATTCCAAGTTACAGCACAAACTGTTTAAGGGGGAATCGGGAGTGTAAGAGTATTAATGTTGGGTGGGGAGTCTGGAAACATATTACGACACACAATATTTGACAATATTTGCCCAAGCCTTGCGGCCTATTTGCCAAATAGGTAGGTACCATTTGTATTTGACAAATTGGCACCCCTATTTGCTCAAATCACATTTAAGCAAATAAGGGAGCTCCCCTCGATTTGACTCGCACAAATTAGTGCAAATAAAATTTGACAAATCAAATAAACGATTTGACTCGTGGCAGACCCTGAAAAAATCTCTCTCTCTCTCTCTCTCTCTCTCTCTCTCTCTCTCAAATCAATGCCGCCTCCCAGCGCTCCGCCTGCGCAGCTGCACCACCCTCCAAAATTTTCATCGCTTCTGGCTGTGCTCGCTCCTGTGCTCCCTTCGTGTCCCACCCTCGCGCCCCTCAGGAAATTATTCCTGACTCTCAGCCCAGCAACTTTGATGGAGAAAATTTTCTGTGGGCAGACGAAGTGAATTCTCCTCGCAAATCACGTGACCGACAATCACGTGACCAAGCGTCATCCACTTCAGAACCAGCTCGAATTAGAGGAAGATCCCCCGCAAGTGTCGTTGATGTTCACATGAATGATACAGTCGAAATGTCACTTACCATTGCTGATGCTGATCCCAAAGGGAAACGGCGAGCCTCAAAATCACCCCCGACTCGCCGACCTGCCTCTCGTGCCAGGGTCGAGACAAATACCTCTGCAGCTGACCATGCTACCTCTCCCTTGCCCACTCCTCGTGACCCATTCTTGGATGCTCTGCATATGCTGGCCCCTGCTCAAACTTCTGTATCTCATCCATTAGTGGTGTCTGCTTTCACTCGTGCAATGCAATTTCTCCCAGTGTTGGAACCAGAAGCTGAGGCTGCCTTCTTTGCTGCATTGACTATTGCTGTAGTTCCGTTGGTTGAAACTATCAGCTGCCCTCCTGCTGCTGTCTCTGCCGTGCCTTCCTATGCTCAAGTTGCGAGTGCCAGCCGACCGCCGCCTGCCCCTGCTACTCGCAATCCTGGGCCTTTCAGCACTGCAAAATTTGCCTCTCGTGCATCAAATGCTATTGTTTGTATTGAAGCTGCCGATGCTGATGCTCAACCCGCCCTTTATCGCTCAGTAGTTGCTGGAGTGGACCCCCTATCTCGCAGATCACTACGGCCACCCAGATTGGTGATTGATAACCCGGCTGAGTCACCAATTTTGATCAATCCTCCTCAGCCTGTTCGTGATCGTGCTGCTGGTTTTGCTACTGTGAGGTTTAAGGAAATTAGTCGTCAGCCACTTAATCAGCTCCGCACTCTGATTAATCGAATTTCTGGAAACCCTCAATTTTCGCGTGACATTCACCATATTAGTTTTATTGGGTGTAACACTGCTGAGTTTCATATTAGTTTTATTGGGTGTAACACTGCTGAGTTTATTTGTACTTCTGACTGTGCTGACAAGCTCCGTAAGGACATTTTTCCAGGTGATGATGTGCCCGTTGATCTTTTTGACCCTGGGCAGCTTCGTTCTGGATCTGTTCAATCACTTGAGCAATGTCAAGTTGCTGTAGCAAAGGCTGTTCACAAAAGATTTGCTCACCTCTTGCAAATTACTCAATGATCCTGCAGTTTTTCATTATCTTCGTTCTAATCTTCCTGCTGCAGACTTTGAAGCTACTGTTTCTTTAGCCCGTTCTTCGCGTTCTGAACCTACATCTCGCAATTAATGTGGACTTTTCGTTCTGGAACCTTCAACTGTAGAGGTTTGCCTCTGGATTTTTCAGATTTACTTGCTTGGCTTGTTACTCATCAGCTTGATTTTTTAGTTTTAACAGAAACTCATCAGTTAACTTTAGACAGTGTTTTTTCTGAGTATTTGTTGTTTGATTCTCGTCCTCCACCAGACGCTCCTTTGGCATCTGGTGTTGCTCTTCTCATTAACCCGCATCGTTGCAGTACTTATCAATTTAGGTTGATTGCATCAGTTCCTTCTGGGTTTGGCTTGTGGTTTAGGTTTCGTCAGGTCGTGATTGGTGGATTTTATTTTCCCCCACTTTGGACTGCGGAAGACTGTTTGGGTGCATTATCTGATTTTCCTCAATTTGTTTTGAATTCGGAAATACCAGTAGTTTTGATGGGTGACTTCAATTTTAGAACTCAGAGCACTCTTTCTCGTGCAGTGGCCCAGGGAGCAATTGATTCCGCATTTCAAATTTTAGTTGATTTTGTTGAGGCAGCAGCAGTTCTGACATTGGGACCCCCAACACCTCGTCGTAGAGCACCAGCGACCACTCCTCTGCCCCCTGAGATTGCTTTGTTGCGTAGTAAGGCTCGTTCAGCATTCCGTGACTATTATTCCCTCTTGCACCACAATTCTTCTGACCCTCTTCTTCCTTTTCTAAGAACTCGCCAACGTGATAGTCACAAAGCATTCAAATCAGCTCTGAGGTCACAAAGGCATAAGACAAAAGCAATTTTTTTTGATGACCCTAGTTCTTCATGAGTGCCTTCTCTTCTGAAACATGTGTCTCATGCTCGGCGCTGTGCTAACTTTCGTACTTCAGCTAATGGTTTAGATTTTGATCCTCAGTCTTTAGCCAAATATGCTGATCATTTTGCTAGTGTCTATAATGCTCAGGCTGCTGACCCAGTTTCACCTTCTATTGTTCTGTGTGATTTTCAGCTGCCATTGGATGTAAAACTTTTGTTCTAGCTCTTAGGGACTGCCCTTTGGAGTCTGCCCCGGGTCATGATCGTCTGCCTGCAGAACTTTATCGCCCAATTTCAGCTATTCTTGCTCCATTGTTCTTGCAGCTTTTTCAGTCCATTTTTCGCAGTAGTCTTACCCCCACTTCATGGAATCTTGGGCTTTTACACCCAGTTTGGAAGCAACGTGGTACGCTTGGTGACATTACTAATTATCGCCCCATCACTCATTCGTGTGTTGCCTGAAAAATTTTCGAGCGAGCTTTGTTGCCACATCTTTATTCTGCTATCACATCTCAACGCCCACTTGATGCTGCCCAAGCAGGATTTCAGTCACACCGCTCGGGAATGGAATGTGTTTTTGGTCTTCAGGCATGTATCTCCCGTGCGTCTAATGCCAAGGTTCCTTGGGTTGCTGGTTTTTTAGATATTCAAGCAGCTTATGACACCACAAATCGAGCAATTCTTTGGGCTGAGCTTCTTTCTAGGGGAGTACCGTTGCCATTTATTTTTGTTTTGAAGTCGCTGTTTGATTTTTGTTCTTCCAGAGTGGTTGTTGGAATTGTTTTTCAGATGCTTTTGATTTGTTTAGAGGTTTGTTTCAAGGTTCTGTTCTCAGTCCACTTCTCTATATCACTTTTCTTGATCCTCTACCTGGGCTCCTCCAACCATTTGCCCCACCTATAACACTCTTTCATCCTGCCAAACCACGATATGATTCTTTTTTATTTGCAGATGATTTGGCCTTGTTTGCACTTACTTTGGATGCTATGCAGGTTCTTCTGTCTATTTGTGACCAGTTTGCCCAAGCTCATGGTTTTTCTTTTGCTCCTTTGAAGTCTGTGATCCTCACAAGAATTCCCCATTCCTGCTAATTCGCCTTTGCTTCTTCATGGTCAAACTCTGCCTGTCAAGCCTTCATTTCGTTATATGGGTTGCTTTTTGGGAGATACTGGATTTGATGTTTCACTGACCATTTCCCATCGACTTGCCAAAGCGCGCGCAGCTTCTTCTGCTTTGCTTTCTTTTTCAAGGATGTTTGGTTCTCATTCTCTGGTTATGGTTCGTCATTTGTTTTTGTCTTTTATTCGACCTACGCTTGAATTTGGTTTATATTTATTCTTCCTTCTGTTGCTGTTTGCAAACCAGTTCGGACTTTTATTCACCAAAGTTTGTGTCGATTTCTTCGCCTTTCATTTTCCACTTCAATTGCTGGGGTTTTGCTGTTTTTTAAGTTTCCTGACCTTCAGTTTCGGCTTCAATATCTGCAGTTTCAGATGTTTCATCGTTGGCTGGATGATGATGCCCCTGATGTGGTTCACTCTATATTGTCATTCTTTCTTCACCAGGGAAAGCACTTTCGTTGTTCTCCTGTCCCTTTCAACAATCACTTCCTCTTCCCGGCTGCAAATGTCGTAGTTCCCAAACCTTCTGATGTTATCGCAAATCACTTTCACCAAGTAGCCTCATCTGCCTATGGTTCTATAGCTGCTAGTTTTGCTCCCCTTGCATCTGCACACCCTCATGCCCTAGCAATTGCTCCTCCATGCTTCCCTATTTCGTCAATCTTGAGGCTTCTGCAGTATCGTCTTCGACGTTTGTTTTATCACCCCCACAAGCAGTGTTGTCGCTGCCGCACTGCAACTCTCTCTAGATCTCATGTTTCAGAATGTTTGCGTCTTGACCTATTGTTGCCTCCTGTTCCTGTTCCTGTTTTACAACTTCCGCTTAACGTTGCAATTGATAGCCTTCGTCCACTTCGCATTGTCAACCCAGCGAATCTTGCACCGTGGTATCTAGTTTTTCGTTGTCTCCATAAGATTTGGCTTCGCTGTATGGGTCTGCCATTAGAAGTTTCTCCCCCAGACTCCCTCTTTGACCCTGCATTTGTTAATCTTTAATGTTTTCTTGAATCCTCTCAACCTTCTACCTCTGCCAATACACCACACTATCAGCACAGCACCTCGTGACCTATGCTTTTGACATTTTCTACCTTCTTGTCGATATCCATGTCCCACATGTCATTAATCGTGCACTGCCGCCCCTCATGACAAACGCACCCGTCCCGAAAACTGCCAGCATCCGCGCGGCTTCGACCAACGGCACATCCGCGGAAGAATGGTAGGTTGCCAAAAAATTTGACCATGTGCGTGGGAGGTAGAGCATGAGTGCCGCTACGGGTTTATCTGCGGTTGCGAGCTGAACGGACGAATTCGGCTCACAATGACCGGTTTGGTTTTACATCTTCACTGGCTGCTGGTGGTAGAGTGGACATGAAGTGAAAACACAACGATCTTGGTGATGGAAGCGCTGTAGTCTCCAAGAATGATTTCCCAAGGTTGTCCCCACTGCAAAAGGCCATTTTGAATGTCTTTTTCCTTTTTTTGGAGCCCCATAGCTGAATCCCTATTATTGACCACTTTTGGTCCAATACGGTCCATCATCCACAATGTGGGAGACGAGAACCTTATACATCGCCTTATTCACTATGTCCAGATCTGGCTGCACCTGTTTTACCACTGCAGCCGAATCCAAATTCATCGCAGTCCGCACCATATGTTTCAACTGCGATTCTTCCGGATTCTCTTCTGCTCTAATCTCCCTCTCCAACGCACCTAACGCCGTCGCCCGCGACTTGTACAACCTCAGAGCACCGGCCAGATGCCGCTCTCGAAGCTCAGCGGCACGGTGCCTGTGCGAAGGGTGATCCGAAAAGAGCTCCTCAACGGCATCCGCTCGCGCCATCTCCTCCTCAGTCGGCTGTCGAAACACCCTTGCGCTTTTCGCATCTTCGACTTTGGTGGTGTTTGCTTGTGTCCGGATGAGCGCTGCCTCGGCCTTTGCGGCTTCGAGTTGGATGTTGTGGAACATGTCCCACACTTCAACGGCTTTCTCGGGATTGTAGCCTGCGAGTGCCATCAAGTAGATGCCAATGGCATCCGCTTCGGCTTCACACATGCGCGAGTATGGGAGGTTGGAGATGAGCTGGCTCGTGGCGTTGACTGACCGTCCGGCCAAGTCGGATATCATTGGGAGATTCACGGACATGGAATAGAGGATGGCGTGGATAAAGTCAAAGAAGACGTTGAAGAGAAGGGTAGCACCGACGGTTTCAGCCGAATGCCGTGATAGAACATGCGATATTTCGTGTCCCTGTTAAAATTAGCATTGTTGTTCCAATTTTTTTGGTACCCACGTACAATAATTGCGGCCAGGTGCTCGTCTGAGGGAACTCGATTTATCAGACCCGTGAAAACAAAGATCTTCCCCGCAGGAAGCACGAATGCGTTGACTGTGAACGGATCATCGACCACGAACAGCTCCCAGTCGCGCACTGGCCCAATCACCCGAACAAAGTTTTCAGACACATTCAACACACGATGAAATGTAGGATGCGTTGGAGGCAAGAATCGATTGACGTGCGTTTTCAAAGTGGCCTGCAGAGCTTCCTCGGACAGATCCAACTCTGACGTTTCGTCGACAAACATGAATCTGGCTCGCTGGGTAATTGGATGTCGCTCTAGTGACGGTCCAACTAACACGAACATGCCGATGAGAGGCACCAGTGCGAATAGAAGATACAATCGAGGATTTCTGTTGAACACCCGGTGCCGCCAGATCAGTGGGAGTGCTTCACATTGACATCAATTAGGAAGTGGTGTACCGTAATATCTTTGAATTTACCTGTGATAACAGCTCTCGAGCCGTTGATTACGGCAACGATAAGGCCGGTTGTGAGAAGGGTCTTTCCAACTGGGCGAGTGGAGTGGAAGTAGCGAGCAGAGAATGAAAGGTCTACTGGTCGTACGAGAATATGGTGTTGCGACCATGCTTTGGGTTGAGAAGTCGGTGTGCCAGACCACTTTATTGGATTTCGAGTGCTTTGTGGTAAGGTAGATAGATTGGAAGTCTGGAAAAAGAACCATGGTTTTGAGCGCTTAAGAGTAGCTGAATTGAAGAGCTGATGCCTGGCGATAGAAATAGAAGCAGATGGGCCACACAGAGCACTGCGGGAGACAAAAGCTGCCCGCACAGCGTTCATAGCTAATTTCCCTCCCAGTCCCAGTCCTGGTGCTAGTAGTGATTTGTTCTGGCCGCCAAGAACACTAAGCCACTGAAACAGTGCCGGGCCATTCAGCAAAGCTGACACGTGGCAAGCCGGTGGAATTTCGTCTGTTCTTAAGAAAAATTGTTGTATGATAATAGAGATGGTATGTTGTGAGAATTCGACGGTGCATTATGTTTCTCAGTATCTGGGTAGAAGATAACAAATCAAAGTCATCAAACGAATTCATTCTTGCTTGCAGATAGACATAAGAGACAGGATGTGATTGCGAAGATTACCGGTCGCAAACTACATCAACTGACATTACGTCGCGATCGACATTATCTTTTCCAGCGTAGTTGCGTACATAAAGGTATAAGGAGTCGATTTACCTATCATTGCCCAATTTTTCTCCTAGAAGAATGTGGGAAGGACATTGTCTTGTGATAAAAGAGGCGAATCAAACGCTTCATGGTCATTTCACGAGCCATGCTAAGCGATGCATACTCTCACCAATATCACGACGACCTTCAACGCTCGTACCCGCATAGTATTTGCTGGAGCGGCATGGTCAGCGCACGGGAGAGGCAACTATTGGGAAGGGCGATATCTACCGCAACATGGTTTGCTCTTGTGTCGGTTGAGAATGATTAAGCTGAACTAGCACTCAGAGTGCCCAGATCGGCGTGACGATGGAAACATTCCGATGGATGTGATGCATCATTTTAGTCTGGATTCAGTTTCTTAAAAGTAAACCCTGTGAAAACTTGCCAAATCATCACACAGATCGATGGTCCAAGAATCACCACAATCTCACAATCTTTCATTTACAGCTTGCCAGCAACAGGTGAATGCTGCTTCCAAAGCGCAACACTTCCGTTCGAGATCACCAACTTCGGCGGCGCACCCTCCTCCACGACGTAAGTCTCAAAAGCAACCGTTACTATATCGGAAGTGGGTCCCGGTAATACCCACATTCGAGTTTCAAGCTATACGAACGCATTACGCAGAGAAAATTAGATCCTTTTAAAAAGGGTCGTATGAGAAACCTGGTACCTTATCTCCCGGATTCACGGGGCTGGCGAATCTGCCACCAATGGACTTGAACGCGCGTCGCTCGTTCTTAGCAACACACAACATCACCGCCGCAGCAGCATGCCCGAAAGTGCACAGACCATGAAGAATCGCACCTTTGAAACCCATCTTCTTTCCGATGCTCGGGTCGACGTGGAGGGGGTTGTAGTCCCCGCTGAGGCGATACAAGATCGCCGCGCTGGGAGAGATCTGGTCGACTTTGACATAGTCCGGTGTGCGTTTCGGAGCTTCGACGGCGTAGATCGGCTTTGGACGCTTGGGGCCGCCAAAGCCTCCAAGACCAAATATGTAAGAGGTAGCGATCTGAACAGGTCATTCAGTCAAATAAAGGAAACGGAAGAACAAATTGGTTACCATTTTCACCAGTGGGGTACCGGTTTCGGTTTCCATGGTGGTGACGCGCTCCAGCACCAAACCCTTGCCTAGCGAACGTCAGGGGGTTGCACAATTTGAGATCGTTGCAGCTTACCAGCGTCGTAAACGCCGCTGACATGGGTCTTGGTCACCAACGTAGCTTCTTTTGGAAGCTCACCCAAAAGTTCGATGTATTGGTCACCATGTAACTACAGAACAGAGTTCAAAGACCACCGTAAAAAATGAACATTTGATCCGTTTACCAGCTTGTTTAGATCAATGCTTGGAACTCCCTACATATAAAACAGCGATGTGAATCTTCAGCTTCCCTCAAAGCAGGTATGTGTGTTACCGGGATATCACCCATGATGTAACGCTCAGCGAATGAAGTGACATCGAAAGAGTCGCCTTTAAGTGGAAGCACGAGCGGGTACGTAGGGAAAGCACCGAAATCCTTGTCGAGCTCGTAAACAAACCTGAGATCATTCACCCCGACACCAAGAGCGTAAAGGATGAGGTCCCGTCGGTTGTATTGGACCTGGAGAAAGAGTTGTGGGTCTTCGAAGATATCAGAATAAGAGCCATTCAAATCACCTTTTCAGAAGGAAACGAATGCCCGACTGCCTTCGACACGTCAACTTTTGTGGCCATTTGAAAACCTTTGTCCAACTCACACCAAGGAGGTGTGGCAAATAAGTTTCGGCAGATACATCAGCCGAATGACCTTCAGGGTTGCTTGATCGCTGGTTGGGGTTTCGTCTTGGGGATGTCAGAGATTCCGCGTCTCACACCTGAACTGATCGATACAATCCTTTCGAGATCGGCGAATGAGCCGATTGTCCAATCCTGGCATTCAAAGCAGCATCTCAATTACGCCACCTTATGACCAAGCATGCTTCATCCACCACATGACTGCAACGGACGATGCCAGTGCTCGTGGCTCATCGATGCACTGCACGTTCAGTTTCAATATTCAGAGGGAGCGATATGAAGCGAGCAAACATGACCACTTCCATGTGGTCGCTTGGTGGCTTGAGGCGGATTAGAGATACGCGAGCTAAACCGCTCAACTGTCGGTGCTTGAGTGGTGGAAGCTCAGTGGGCTGGAGCTAAAGCGGACTCACTAAGCATGGGGGCAGTAACAACAAAAGTCTCTGTTCTCGAATGGAGGAAGTCTATTGGATGCGATTTGAAAAAGCTGAGCAGCTCCGTTAGTGCCGCCATTCGTGATGTAACATCGTAGTCTTTGACTGGGGATGGTGAATCTCCAAGAGTGACTTTGAATTCTCGGAATCCGAGGACACTCATTGATGGAGCGAAAAGCATGGTCAAGTCGGTAGTTCTCGATTGGCTGAAGGAACACGGATTGGATTTGGAGGGCACGTCACTTTACTTGCACTCTGTGAGGACGCCGTTCTCATTGGACGAGGCTAGCGAAAAGGATTGCACACCCCAAGTTATCGAGTGGTGGAATAACAATATCGTTGAAATGGCGGCGTGGACACTTTTCGCTTTGGATAAAGCATCCGTACATGGGCATGTGGGAAATCTGGAATGGTGGAAGAATAGCGGGCTTGAGCTGAAGTGGACCACAATTTCAATGGATTATGCGGTATGTTCCCCATGCTCAATTGGTTGAAGGCCAGTGGGCTCGAGCTGAGGTGGATCTCATGCCATATGGATATCCGTGAGCGTGGGGCGATCGACGTTTTGGAGTGGTGGGACGATCGAATTTTTGGAGTGGTGGAACGCCAGCGGACTTGAGCTGTGCTACTCCAACAATGCGATCGACAGCACAGGCGATATGATCTTTGGCGACCCAGTCTCTGTTCTCGACTGGTGGGTCGCAAGTAGTTTGGACCTTCGATGGAGTGAACGAGCGACGGATTCGGCCAGCCATTTGGGTTTGGTCGATGTCCTAGATTGGTGGAAGTCAAGTGGTCTCGAATTGAAATACTCCGAGAAAGCCATGTACAGCGCGAGTGTGGAAGGGTATATAGAAGTTCTGGAGTGGTGGAGAGCGAGTCTTGGAGTTGCGATACACTGAAGCTGCGATGAATGAAGCGGATCGTGGTGGGGACGAAGCGGTCATTGAATGGTGGTTGAACAGCGGGCTTTTTTGCGATGCACTTATGGCGAACAGAGATATTCACCATCTTCGAACCAGTAGAGGGAACAACTAGAAACTGAACATTTAATTGAACCGACGATCAATACGAATCATCGAGATAGATTTGCATAATATATATTTAGCTGGGACGCTTCATACAATTGGTAAACGCTTTGAATATTGCAGGATGGCAAGAGCGGTGTTCAAAGCTTAGCAGACGCCGGAATGTGAGCCTGCCACAGCGCAACACTTCCGTTTGCGATCACAAGCTTAGGTGCCGCACCGTCCTCCAACACAAATGTCTCGAACGCAACCACAACCGTGTCCGGGGTAGAACCAGGAACCACCCACATCCTGGTTTCAAGCTGAACAAACCAAAAACATTGGATTAGCAATCTCATACTATAAATGTCACCCGAATCGTTACCTTGTCACCAGGATAAACCGGGCTGGCGAATCGGCCACCGATGGACTTGAAAGCACGGCGGTTGTTTCCAGCAACGGTCCAAAGTACGGCCGCAGCAGCGTGACCGAATGTGCACAACCCGTGGAGGATGGCGCCTTTGAAGCCGACGCGCTTGCCGATTGAAGGGTCGATGTGAAGCGGGTTGTAGTCTCCGCTGAGACGGTACAAGATGGCCGCATTGGGAGAAGTTTGGTCGACCTTGATGAAATCCGGTGCGCGTTTCGGAATGTCAACGGCGTAGATGGGCTTGGGGCGTTTGGGGCCATTGAAACCACCCATTCCGAAAATGAAGGCGGTTGAAATCTGCAAACGTGATATCGTTATGGATTATGAAAAACAGCCACAGTCACGCAAAATCACCGTCTTCACAAGAGGAGTGCCATTCTCAGTCGAGAGGGTGTTTGTGGTCTCGAGAACCAATCCCTTTCCTTTTGGATGGTGTAAACAACCATGTGCCTTTCGTTCATATTCGTTCCGTACCCGCATCAAAAACCCCGCTGACCTGAGACTTGGAAACAAGGGTGGCTTCGTTCGGGAGCTCTCCCAAGAGCTCGATGTATTGGTCGCCATGCACCTTAAGTTCATAATATAAGATGATAGTCCTCAAGAACGATCCTTCATACGTACCAACTTGTTTAAGTCGATCTTGGGAATTCCCTAAACGCAAGTATCAAGCATGAGAGAATGTAAGTGAAAATCAGTGTCATGCTGCATAGCTGCCAACCGGAATTGCACCAAGACCAGCTCTCTGAGCAAAGTTGGTGACATCAAAGCCGTCCCCTTTGAGCGGGAGAACCAGAGGGTAGGTAGGGAAGGCACCAAACTCCTTGTCGAGCTCATACACGTACTTGAGATCGGTGACTCCGATGCTCAGAGCATAGAGAATGAGGTCTCGACGGTTGTAGCGGAACTACGATCAGCGCAGGCACTATGAGAGATTGGAATTGCAGCTCATCAAGCGTAACCTACCTTCTCAGACGGGTTTGGGTGTCCAACAGCCTTCGAAACGTCGACTTGGGATGCCATTTCTGTGCCTGACTCTTGAGTGTTGAACTGAGCGGGTCTCGTGATGTGTGGTACAAGTGGCTGATTGTTCAGCCGGACATGGTCGCTCGGAGACTCACCTACCAATGTGGTCTAAAATCTGTTTGTTGTATTGGACAGCTACACTTACACTAAGATTGCAGTCATTGAAGAAGTGCCACCGGCGTACGAAATTGGTCCCATTCAATGCTCATTCTAGCTTTCAGGTTGTCTTTTCTATTCACTTTCGCATGTCATGGTCGCAATTGCCCTCTGAATTGAAATACTCACGTCACGTCAGTTGTCAGTTGCAACCGCTTTGAGGAAAGTACTAACGGTCCTTAATAGCTTTCTTTAGATCGTTGTCCGAGAACAACTGCCGTAACGCATCTCAATTCATAGTATCGAAATCTTTCTCTCCAAGTCCATGTTCCTCGATCTGCATGCGGTTGGTATCAACGATCCCCGGATCGTCCGTCGACACACAGCAACGAATCCCAGCTCAACACTCCTGTTCCCGATCGCTCCGTTCGCAGGGCTATTCTCCTCATTGGCTGATGCAAGAGTAAGCATTTTTCAACACGGGCTCCTCTCGGAAAAACTGTCCATGCCGGTGAGGTTTCACGTAGTGCAGATAATGTTGTTCAAGCTATTCGTGATTTGCGCACCAGAAAGGTCGGGCAGAGTCCAGAGTATCCATTCGCAAGTGGCGCTTGAACTTATCCAGAAACACACAACAGTCTGCTCCTGTCGAATCGTTGAGTTGCAAAAGAAAGGCATAATAGTGGATCACAGCTGATTCGCGTGGCACTTTCAACGCTAAAACCACCCCAGGTACGAAATAGCCTGCTCAATAAGGAGCTCGTCGTTTGCAAGTCGATCCCGACAATTCGAACACGATCGGCAACTTCATCCACAGCGCGCTGACAACCCTTAAACACAGCTCATGCATCGCATCGTAGACTCCATTTTTAAGCTCTGAATGGTTGTTCCATTCTGACAGCACGCAGAACTGAGGAGAATATCCGAACTCGAGCAGTACCACGCCGTCGCGAGGTACGAGTCGATGCAGGTCTCGTATGCGACACGTTCTAAGTTCGCATTGGAAATGAGAAGAGACTAGGTGGCCTAGGACTTATCCAAGAAAGTTGTCATCGGGGAATACGTATGTCGATTTATGCATAAGGCATCGCGAGGATATTTTGGTCATAAACCGAGTCAAGAAGGAGACGAAGCTTTGGAGTTGAAGCCGCAAGTGTGTTTGGCAACCTCTGCGACTGGGGACAGTCGTAGTGCACCCTGATAGTGCACGCATGGCGAACTTTGTATGGCAGGTCCATTGCACGTGATGCTAGGCAAACGGAAGAATCGGGCCTGCTTGCATAAAACGGACCGGGCGCTTATTAGATGTATTTGCATTAGGGGAAGGGCTGATGAGCTGTTGGGAAAGGCGTCAGAATTTGCCCTCAACGCCAACAACGCTATCGCCACAGATAGCACGCACGCACCAGACATATCCCTTGGCTCGCGTCAAATCTGAAGCGCAAAAAAAGATGAGCTAATTATCCATCGATAGCAAAAGCGATGATGAAATAACAAAAATTCACATGCAGAAGAAAACAATCATGGCGCCACGACTTCGTGGTTATTCAGACTAAAACACTACATTTCTCCCTGACCCTCTGCACCTTCAATTGGACTACCTCACTTCTGCACGTAAGTTTGCATCATGTATGGAAGCATGTTCCGGTGGTTAATCAGTATTATTTGCTGCAGATCAACAACATGAACTCGATCGTCGTCCGATCCACTTCTCGCTTCGTTGTTCGCAACATCGTTCCAAGAAGAACAAACGTCATCGACTCGCGTCCGCGTGTGCCTTCCGGATCTCAGGGCCCACAACGCAACATCTGGGCATACGTCGCTGGTATCGGAATCGTCAGCTTCGGTGCCGGCTTGATCAGCGAGCTTCATTAAGTTGGTCTGACGCTTCATCGATTTGTTGCGGTGTACCCTCTAGTCGTTTGCGCTACAAAGCGCGAGCCTTTAGGAGAATCTGCAACTGTTGAAAATGTTTTTGGAAAACCGCCACCTGTTTTTAAAAAGCTGCATCTTTCCTTCCGTCTTTGCGCACACCTTTCGTTTTATCAGATCCAAATTGTTTTGCTACTTTTCAGAACTTCGCCGTTAGAGATAATTACCGAAGTTCTTTTCGCTCTCCAAATGAGTGGCATACAGTTTTGGCTCCCATTACCTCCTAATGCCACTCCACACCTCAACCCCATACTGTAATCGCACGCATTGTAATAGAACTACCTGTGCAATCTCTTCAGAAGCGTGGTGCGCACAACGGATGAAGATTGTGGTGAGACCATGCCGCTATCCGTGGTCTAAAGCGCAGAGTCTGATACCAGTAAGAGATAACGTGCTGACAAATGTGGTCTTTTAGTGGCAAACCAAGTGATTCATTTCTTTGTGGCCCTAAAGCCGGTCGTATCGCCAACCAGATGGAAAGCACAACGACACTGGCAAATGTGCCCAAATTTGAACCCAGAGAAATAAGTTGATCCCCCTTGACCATAGCCAAAGCATGGTGAATGCAAAGATGTGCCTGTTGACCTATTGAACAATTAATACATATGTATCACACCCCGAAACTCTCTTTGGAAACTTGAGAAAACAGGTTCTCATCAGATAAAAGCTTGCAGAAGTAGTTTATGCAAAGAAGCTCCATCCGAACAACGTCCGCTTCAATGCTCCCAGTGTTTTTCGATGTGACAGCTGGTCTTGCAGTCTTTTCACTTTTCACTTCCCGCCGGGCTTTCTTGCTCAAATCATTCGCATTCGACGGTCTGTTTTCTGAAACATCTGTTTGACTAGCTACACGCCGGTCCAGCTTCCCCTTCCGCTTTCGTGGTTTCCGGGACGGTTCTGAAATTCCTTGCACACTTAAAAATCCTTGCGCTACACGTATTTACCTGTGTCAGTTACAAACCAATGCAAAGCATGCCTCCCATTACCCGTTACCGTCTTGCCGTTTCTACAGCCTAAAAATATATCGCTAGGGACCCTCTCAATGGTGGGCAGTAACTGTTCGCTTTTCCAAGCTATCATCACTGGTATGCCAAGAGGTTTGCTTTCGGTCCCAACAGCTTTATTTTGATCTACAATCGGGGAGATCCGCCGCCGGGATTTCTTGCTTGCTACCATTCCGACCATGATAATAAAATGAGGATCCAATCAGCATCCTCTTGGCTGATACTAGTGGGGCAACATAAGGTGGTCTGATTTTTGATTTGAATAATCGCTTTAAGCCGCCTGCCGGGCAACTTCCATCTGGGATCTCGGAAGATCACAACGCTGAGAGCGGATGCGTCAAGAATGGACAGGGATGTGAAGGGGATGTCGCATCGTCAATAATGGACAGGGATGTGAAGGGGATGTCGCATTTACAGCCTGCACAGAAGGCGTGGAAATTTTGATTAATTCATGGCTCGACAAACCTCCAAGCTGGCAAACTCAGATCACAGTTCAAAGCAATCCTGTAAAACAAAATTCGCGACATTGAGAACTACGCACCGACAGGTTTCAAAAACTGTAGGGACCGTGTTGTGGGACGTTCATAGAGCAGGTGGAACTAATATTCTCATCATAAAAATCTGAGCGTGAGGTTCAAGATGTGCGTGATCGAGTGAATGGGACGGTTGTTGCGGATCTTTGAGGTTTGGGTTTGAGCTTGGATGGACAGCAAGAGCAACGGAATGTGCGACACTGGTCGACATAGATACTGTGTGATTCATTGGGGAAACGCGGAGAGCTTCACCACCCGAAGTTCTTGAATTTTTAGGAAGAAACATGGCGCCATACCCTTCATTCCAATAAGTATTTAGAGGGAAGGCGAACCTTGGCGACACAGAATGCGCACACTTTGCACACTATTTCTTCACAACGTAAGTATGATTCATGCTTGTAGTACCATATCACCGAAGCATATCTTTATCTCCGAAGACAAATGCAGCATCTTCGACTTTACGAACGCGTCTTAAGCACTCCGCGGGAGAGAGATGTCCAAAAGGTGCGAATTACTATCGAAACAGCGACAACACCACCTTCCGTGTGGGCTTTGAGTGAAGGCATCACGCTGCAGTAGTGGGAGGAGTTGGAGGAAGCGAGAAAACGAGAGGAGGAGTCTGCGGCTAAGGAGCAGGGACAGGCAGCGAAAGTGGCAGAAAAGACAGCCGAAGCAGAAAGGTTGAAGCAGGAGGAGGTGGTATTCTGATAGGTGATTCAGCCTCACACAGACCAGAAGCGCTCGATGAAGGACAGAAACAGTCCGAAAGTGTTGGTGAGAGAAAAGCTTGAAGATTAAAATCACCAGGTTCATTTTCATTTGCAGAACGAAGCTTGATTCAATTCCAACCGTCGATCGACCGTCACCCGACGTAACCTTACCAAATCCCGACATTGGCGTCTCCAGTCACTACTCCACCACAACCCGCAGTAGACACCACAATCCTTGAGGTTCGCTGCAACTCAAAATCACAAGCGCCGCATCCAAACGTTTCGCCCAAGTCCCGCATCTCCGCAATAACCGATTGCATCCTGACAGCGCAATCTATCCAACGAGCAACAGCAAACACCGAAGCAATTGAAACCGAAACTATCGAGTTACGAAGTGAAAATTGACGCCGCGACTTTTGCGCGGGAAGTCCAGGGTGTAGGATTTGCGGAGTTACTGGGACATTTTGAGAGCGATGGAAGTTGAAGTTGAGCAGGTGGGAAGGATCGCGGAAGTCGACTGTGGAGAGACGGGATGTTCGTCGATGGGCGGTGGGGCAGGCGGTATTGCAAAAAGCGCGGGAAAGAAGGGAACAACAGAGAAAGCTGGTAAGATGAAGCGGGAGGCCGGTGTCGACAGGGGAGGCTAAATAATTGTTAATCCTTCAAACGTTGACATGTTTGATTTGGGCTATATTTGAACAACTAAGGCTGCAGAAACAATGAGCCGACATTGATCAGTTTCTTCAAGTAAGTGAGTCATCACTGATTACAGTTTATCCGAGGGGAGAATATTTGACAAACGTTCTCAGACGGCATGCTTGACCAAAGCTTCGGCATTCCTGCTATTTTAATTAAATCGAATTCAAGTGCTTTCAACCACAATATCAGAGTTGACAAATGCACCGCTCGGTAGCTGTTTGAACTCGACGCTCAAGCAGATGCAAGATCTTCTTGAATTCAGCATCCGATGATGGTGCATATGCTGAGGATCGCTAGCTTTTCGACTAAATGTTCCCAAGACTTTGCATTTCCACAACAACAAAATGGTTCATGCGATTTCAACACTTTTTGAAGAAATTGACTCATCGAGACCTTGCCAAAAGCAATTTACTGATGAAAGAGTAATCAAAATGTCTGATGTGTATTTAACTTCGCATTGGGGGAGCAACAAGAATAACATTGTCCCCACGCACAAACAGCATCTCGTAGTTCTTCTTCACAGTCTAAAACAACGAGCAAAAGATGTTAACGATTACTGAAACGTCCACAATTCCAAAACTCAACCTGGATTGATCCTTCCGTTGGTTGTTCGCTAGGTTCCACAATCGTGATAGTCTCCTCAACTTCTCCCAATACCATGTTCATGTGCTGGTCGTACCCCTGCAAATGTCCCAATTGTATCACCACACAAACTACATTGTTTCATTTCGATCACGTACGTGCAACTTTCCACGAAGCTCCCTGTCTCCACGCATTTTTACGTATATTCTCTCATCCAGCGAGAGCCTGACCAAGTCCAGGGGCTGTTCGACTGCTCCCGTTGCCATTTGTGAAGTGTCCAACTTGCTCACAAGCCACTCCGACCATTCATTCCTATGGCCTCCTTCCACTTCTGCCAGCAGTGCAACAACATGCTGTACCCAAAGGAGCGCAAGGACGAGCGGAAGCTGTACTACGGCTGCAGGAACTGCGACTACGAGGAGGAGGCGAGCGATTTGAACAAGTGCGTGTACAAACAAATCTTCACCCGCTCTGCTCTGTACGTTAGCAAAGTGACTTGCTGGGTGCAACCCCTTTAACTTCGGTAAAGGGATCAAACAACAGCACTCGTTGATCTCGCCAAGGACCCAACTTACCCGCGCGCAAACGTCGAGTGCGCCAGATGCCACTCACAGGTACTTGGGCCAGAACTTGCAAAACATTGGTTTATAATCACAATCGACAGGAAGCGATATTTTTCCAGTCAAAGAACAAGAAGGGTGACGATTCGATGAAGGTATTTTGATTTTACACATTGAAATTAGATTCCTTCTGACGAATTTGTTCCCCGTTCCTAATCGAAGCTGTTCTTTGCCTGTGTTCAATGTAACTACAGATGGGTACAAGGACAGTAAATTATGACTATCAAAGCTTCTCTCACTGGTGGGATCTGAAGAGTGAAAGAGAGTTCAAATGCCCATTATGCACAGCTTATGTTAGTTATCCAACATTGTACATCAACGTAGGGACGAAGGTCCATGGCATCAACATGTACACATACCGACCCAAAACTGTAACAAAGTTTCGGAAAAACTAATACCAGAATCAAAAGCAAAAAATTGGACATAGCACACCGAAGAGAACAGTTGAAAAGGGGGCGGTCGATTATCTTTTCGTGATCATTCAGTTCCGAATCCAATCGTCTCCTCAATCGCGAGAGTAAGCTTCGAAAGGAGTACGTCCTGGCTGCGATAGTTCGGCAAATCAATGCGGTTGAAGCAGGTATGGCTCTTAGGAAGCTGAGAGACATCTCCGGCTTTCTCGATAGTGAACCGGCGAGGTCCATCGCTTCCTTGCAAGTCCTTGAATCCGTTAACAGGAATGCGAGACGTTCCGGTGACAAATTGCAGTAAACGCGCTTTCTTTTCTCCCTCCCAGCTCTTCACCGCTTTCCAGAACCACTGGATAACCTCATCGTTCTCGGTATAACCGCGATAGTCCGTGTTCTTCTTCCAGTCATCAACATCAATATCCGCAATTCCACCGATCAAGAGCTGCAAAACCGAATTATTTTGCACTCTCTCAAAAAATAGGCAACCTCACATACCTCCAATTCACGTTCATCAAATACGGAAATGAGATCCTGAGGAACCAGCTCGTGGAACCCTTGCAAGAATGCTTTAAATTGGTCCTCCACCCGTTTGCAGATTTTCCACTCAGTGATCAGCCTGATCACAATAAATCAGAAACCTTACAAACCCATGTCAGCATTCAATACGTACTCGACGTATTCCTTCTTATTGTCGTCGTCGACTGGAATATCCCGTCCGCCGGGTTTCAAGTCGACAACCGTGCGATCCCCAAAGTGCTCGTCCTCAGCCGAGAAGGTCAAATCCAAAACATCGGCAATAGGGTTGTCCAGCATCCACTGCAAACTGCGGTGCATCTCGGCATCGACACTCTCCATGTCTTTGAGCGTGATTTTCTTTTTAAGGATCTGTTTGTAAAACGCAGTGATGAAGAAGGTATCCAGGAAGCGTTGGTGGAGGATCGCAAGCCCCACGACTCGCCCAATGAAGCGGAAGTAGTTCAAGTGCTCCGGGTTCACAGCTGAGTGCGGGTTGATTTGAAGAGTGTAGTTGTCGTGAGCAGAATATTCGAAGAGGCAGTAAATTGGGTTGAACATTTCATGCGACAGAAGGAAGAAGAATTCACTACAGGAGATGATGACAATACATCAGCAAGTTACAGCCATCATTAGAATAATTGTAAATTACCGAGAAAGACCACCATAGTCAAGACCATCTTCACCGTGGAACTTGATCATCAAACGCTTCCGAAGTTCTTGCGGAGCAAATCGCATGATTTCGGAATAAGCGTCTTCGAAGATGTTGTTCCGGCGCACAGTGATGTGGCACTGGCCCGCCAGAGGTCGCATAGCTGGTTGAGATCGGAAGTACACCAATTTGCGTCTGAAGTCTCGCTTGTACTGTGGAACGTTCGGGCTGAACATACTCGATTAGCCAAATTAATTAACCCAACAAAAAATGCTACGTACTCTACAGAACTGGGAAGACGAGGATCGTCCCAAGTTGTTATCTTGGCATTATGGTCAACAAAGTACAACCGTCCAGTGTTCGTCATGCGCATTTCCCAACCACTCGGGAGGGCTCCAAGTGTGGCAACACTCTGCTGCTGTGCAATTTGTAACTGGCTGGAAATTTGGCTCGAGTTGGCGAGTCGGGTATTAGTGACGGGTTGTCTTCGAGGATCCACCCAAGTTGTCGTCCGTGTGTTGTGGTCAACGAAGTATGGTCGGCCCTCGGGAGTGTACCGCTGCTCCCATCCCGATGGGAGCGGACCAAGTGCGGAAGTCGATGTGGTTGAGTTTGTCGCGGCAGGAGGTGGTGGGGTTGCTGCAGAGCTGGCCGAGGTCGCTGAAGCCACGGCGGCTGCAGTATCTGGCAGAGAGCGCAAATTGTGCCGTCTCCGTTCCGCCTCTGTAACTGCCTCTGCCGCTGCGGGAGTTGTGCTAGCCCTGATTAACGGACATTAGCGGCATTCTGAAAATGTGTTTTGTCACGTACGTCGGACGATGCCACGTGGTTGTCCTTGTGTTGTGATCAACGTAATAAGTTCTACCGAGGTGGTCGGTCCTTCTCTCCCACCTATAAACACGTTTGGAATGCAATCATGTGAACATAATCAAAGCACTACATACCCAGATGGTAATGGGCCAAGGTGGTCTTCAAAAGCAGTCATAGGCTGCCGATTGGCACCAGAGCCGATCGAAGAGCTAGATGAAGCAGCACCAGCGGTAGCGGACGGTGTAGAAATTCCCGGGGGAGCACCCGCTGGAGAAGCGGTGGAGGCTTCTGTTTGTGATTCGACGTTTCCTGGCGTGCCCGGAGGTGGAACATTTGAGAGAGTTGCTGAATGTTGCGAAGAGAACGAGTTCCGGGGATGGAGGGTAGTTCCCGACGGGATGGAAGGGACAGCAAGTGTTGCTCCAGGTGTGCTAACAAATCCAACGGTAGAAACATTGATAATAAGCTTTCCCGACACGGCCTCTCCGGCGTTTCCCGCTTTCTTCAATTCAAGTGTGAGCATTTCTGAAAGGAAAGAACTAAGTCAGCACGAATTGGTCGCTTCAAATATATAGGTCCTCACCATCGCCCCCAGTACTTAAATCAAAGATTTGGCTAATTTGTTGGTTCACCACACCAAGGAACCCTTGATCTTTCGTCTTCTTCCATTTCTTTTGATCGAAAATCTGAACGGCAACGACGCTGTTGTTTGTAACCGAACTGCGTTCAATGCAAGTAAATCGTCACAAATTGGTCGACTGTAATCACAACAGGGTTTTGGTGTTTGAACGTACATTTCAAAACTCTCATTCCAGTAGGGATTCAACGTACGCTTAATCACCGAAGTGGTGTGGGTTTGTTCTCCATCGACACTGAAATAAAAGCAAATAAGGGACACTCTCACACCTCAGTATAAACACAGAAAACTCACGTAACAACGGCAAACGGATCCGGAAGTCCTATGAGCAAATACTGAATCAATACCTATCAAAAGCCGTCAGCTCGCCAGCTAATGCTTACTCCAATAATCCTTCTTCGAAAGACCATCAGCGGCAATAACTAACTTCAACGCATGAGCCTGTGTAGCACATAAATCTTTGATCTTCAAACCTGTTATCTTAACCTGACGGGTGCTTCCTTCGGCTGACATTGCAAGCAAATGGGAGAGACAAGTAGAGGACCCAGCCTAAAGAAGCTAATGAGCGCGGTTTACATAACAATACAATGCAACTTACGAATCCGTTTGACGGTTACGACAATAGTGGTGACGCGCCGCTCAGATGCTTTTGGGAGAGTGAAGAGAGCTGCTGCAACACAACGACACCCTGTGTTTGCCGTGCGGGTCGAGAATAATCAGCACTTGGCCTAGAACGGCGTTGCAGAACCACGTGAATATTGGACACGTGGTTCTAGGTTATGGAGAGCACACCAAAGGAGGAAGGTTTTCCATCCTGATGAATGGAAGAGTTCTCGCTTCAGCAGCATTCTCTCCAAGAATCAGTTTCAGCGATAAAGGTGTCCGATAATTTTCTGGATGTATCATGAATGCCTCATGGCATTGTCCGAAATTCCCAAAACTGATTGGTAGATCAATTCCTTGCTAATATCATGTTCGCTGAAGAGACCGGATCAGCCCAGACTGTTCAAATTGACGTCAGGGAATTGTGGCTTCCGCCTATCTCTAACAATGATCCTGATCCTCCTGCGGGAGCACGACCGTCAAATCACCCCGGGAAACAGAGGACGGCATTTGCAACCAATCCAGCACCTCACCATGAAGATCCAACCTTGTCTAGCGCCGGTTCAAAACCCCAAGGATGGACTGTCTACATGCCGCCACTCACTCCCCACTTCCATCCGCACCGCACTACACGGGAGCCAGAATCATCAATCGTTCCACAACAACCAACATCGTATGCGACGAAGATGCCATACTTGCTTCCTCCATTCACAACCATTAACATCGAAGAGCTTGCGGCTGCAGAGTGGGCATCCCGTCCACCAAAGCACACGCGCTACATTAACCCCTTCCTTGTAAAGCGCGGTGTGAGTCTCAAAGGTGTCGATTTCCAATGGAGTGATCATCTGGACTTGCTATCTCAGCGCTTGGCAACGGGTGAGTTACCTGAGTTTGTGATGAGAAAAGCTGATCCCAGACTTGGAAGAACAACAGCGGGAAATCGAGCATCTTAAGACACTTTTCGTTCTTCGAATGAGCGATCATATGTCACACAACGAGATTACTAATTATAGGATAGCCTTTGCTCTAGACACTCCTTTTCAAGACCAAATTGGGGTAAGATCGGCTTAACGAATTCAATTGCTTTTCTCAGGTTTCAAATTTCAGGAGTACTTCAAGGCACATTGGCTTCCATGGCGCAAAAAATCCACTTTTTCACCCCATGTTCCGAGAAGACCTAGCGAAGGCTGGCGTATGCGACCGTCAATCCCACGCCTTCGTCCCAGCGAGCGGCTTCCGGCCGTTTACAACCGGCTCGCACAGAAGAACAAGGACAGATGCAGCGGCCATCACTCAGAAGTTAAAGATATTGAAGATCTAAACCAGCATGCCCACCACACCAATCCGCCCACAGCCGACAAGATCGATCACCTCGCGAAACCCAAACCTGCCCCCAAAAAGGAAGTATACCCGCGAGAAGTGGTCGAGTACTACGAAGCCAGGAAAAATTTTGACGATCAAGGCGATTTTGCTGAAACATCCAACAGAAACGCTCACACTCGGGTCCGATCATCAAACTTCGGTTGCGCTCCTCCTCAGACGCCAAGACCGATGCCTTCACCAATCCGTAAAGACCGTATAAAGACTTTAAGTCAACCAAAAAAATTACCCCCTCCATACACACCAAAACCGCCGACGACTCAAAGCGGTAGGCCAAGCACCCTTCCACACAGAACAATAACTACGAGCTCGTCAGAGACAAGCACTAAAGCAGGGAACATTCCCCTATCAACTCATTCCCAAAAGCAGGGTCACGGAAGAGAAAAAGTACATGCCAATGAGGCAAGAAAGACTGATACTCAGGAGTCGACAACAGCGCCAATATCTATACTGACACCAGCCCCAGAAGAGTCTCTGCAAGAACAAGAGAAAACCAGAGCTGCGGACGAGCTCAAAACAGAAGAGACCATCCTTTCCACAGCCTATGACCATAATCTTGCATCAAAAAACCCACCGAAGTACATTGAACAAATGGAACCTGTTGAAAGCATCGGAACAGAAGTACTTGTCGGATCAGAAGTACTCAAAACAGATATGGAGCCATCGAAAGATGAATCAGTGACCGAAGAAAAGGTGACGTTACTTCAAACAAACGCATCTGATCTCATCTCGAGCAACAGGATAATCCTATTACCTCTACTGCAAATCGTCTTTCAGATGAAATTTTAAAAGAAAATCGGTTGAACGAAGAAACAGTAGCGTCCCAATTCGACGCTGCGATTGAAGAACAATCCCATATGCTTATCAATTCATATGCATCAGCAGGGGATGGAGAAAGTAACCAAATCGAGACAGCAAGGGAAGTATCTTTTCAGCCAGCTGACGGCGTGGGTGGCTACACTAGTGAACACGATGTGCCGGAAGCAGTTATAGCTGAATTCGTTCAGAAAGGACCACCGGGCTCTTCAGAAGTTCGTGAGGAGAAGGTAGCTGGAATCGAGGAGTCTTCTCCCACAAAGAACGAAAAAATGCACGAAAATAACGAATTACTTGCACACGAAGACGCGGAGGCTACATATCACCCTGTTTATGTCTTTGACGAGGCTGTCGATAGCCCTGTCTCAGGTGATAGAGGTCTGGCAGATAAAGCGGCAGACTTTCCCGCTGGTCCTGCAGAATCAGAGAACATTCAAGCAGATGCAGATCATCCTGTCTATGCTGAAGGAATCGACAAAAACGTCACAGAACGTGGAGCCATCAAAGCTGAGGAAGTGACCGCACATGCAGAGTCAAACAGCTCAGCTTACATCGACATCGTTGCTGCACATGAATCAGCGGAAGTTAATGAAGGAGAACCCACCGAAATTTTTGACGTAGTGCCGGATTCCGTGGAACCCCACCAGGATGCACCAGTTGAAGGCTCGGAAACACATAATTTGAACTTTGTCCAAGAAGAGAACACTCAACTTGCGTTCGTGGAAACGGAAGGACAACAGGTGGATCACGAAGTCAAGCAAGTGGAAGAAGTTGGTCAGACTATCGATGCCCAGGCGAGAACTTCGGAGATACCAGAAGAAACGCATAAAGATCTTGACAAAATCGAACCTGCTTTGGGAACGGAAATTGTGGAAACAGGTGAATCTGCCACCAACGGTCACGGATATGAGGACGCATTTGACAGCATGGAGAATCCGGTGAAGGCGATTCCACTGGCAGGCGAGATTTCTGAAGTTCCAAAAGAAAGCGCAGCTTATGTGCTCCAAGAGACAAACCCCATGGCAATCGGTGATGATACGCCAGATCAAAACAACGCTGAAGTGATCAATAAAGAACCAGAGCCACCATTGGAGTCAATGGTAGCGGAAACGGGTAACGAAGATCAATCAAAAGTTGAAGCTGAGCTGCCAGGGCCAAATGCACACTCTTCCGGTAATGTGGAACATGACTGAAATACCTGGAAGCTGAGATTGAATTACAGAAGTCCCATCTAGCGAATCGCAGGAAGCAAACTTGATTGACGGCTCGAATGCCCTAGATCTTAGTACTGGTGAGAACAAACCTCAGCCAATTGATGCTGCACCTGGCGGGGAATGATACGACAAGCGCCGAAATTCACACATGTATCCACCCAAGCCAATATTAAACGGTGCAAGAAATGGGGCGATTAGATTCGTTGTTTATACAGAGGATATTTTCGATTTAGTACAAGTTGATTTCACTTCATGTTCCTGTAGCACAAAAAACCTCCCGAAGCTTAGTAGTTGTATCAAACATCCATGTCCCCGGCGACCCCAGAGCAAGAAGGATCCCGAATATTCATCTCATTGTCAACCCACGTCTCTTTACATTTTCCGTACACTTAGCCCCGAAATTGTGGTGAAGGCCGTCATTTTGACTGAGTTGGACACAAACCGCTTGCCATTGTAGTTTTCAAGGGAATTTCAAAAACCAACCAAAATCCGAACTGGCATAGCACAAAGAAAATGGCAACGGTGTTTAATCAATAAGAAGTATCTAGTGTCTTTCCATAATCATTCAACTCCGAATTCAATCGTTTCTTTGATGGCCAGCGTCACTTCGAAACGAGGACGTCCTTGCTCGGATAATTGGCAAATCCATGCAGTTAAAACAGGTGTGGCTCGAGGGAAGCTGATTGACTTCCCAGCTTTCTCGATAGTGAACCGACGAGGACCATCGCTATCTTGCAAGTCTTTGAATCCGTTCACTGGAAGGCTAGGTGTACCTGTGACGAGCAGCAACAACCGTGACTTCTTTCCCCCCTCCCAGCTCTTTACCGCCTCCCAAAACCATTTGATCACATCGTTCTCATGGTAACCTCTACAATCGGCGTTCCTTGATTTCCAGTCATCAACATCAATGTCTGCGATTCCACCTATTAATAGCTGAAATTTTGGATTAGACCATGATATGAAACATCGACGCCCATACCCCAGCTCGCTTTCATCGAATATGGAAATGAGATCGTGTGGAACCCATTCGTGAAACCCTTGCAAGAACGCTTTGAATCGGTCGCTACCCCTTTTTGCCTACCCTATTTTGAGACACTTCAAACAAATTCATGACATACTCCTTCTTCTTCGTGTCATCATCTACTGGAATGTCCCGCCCACCCAGCTTCAAATCAACGACCGTAAACTCAGCCGAAAAAGTCCAATCCAAAGAATCTGCAATAGGGTTTTCCAGCATCCGCTGTAAACTGCGATGCATTTCAGCATCAACACTCTCGATATTTTGAGTGTGATCTAATTTTTGAGAATCTAATTGTAGAAAAGCCGTGGTGGAAAAATAACCCAGGAAGCGTTGACGGAGGATCGCAAGCCCACGACTCGTCTGATGAAGCGGTTGTAGTTAAGGTGCACCGGGTTGACACCAGAATTCGGGAGCTATCGTGGGTAGAGTATTCGAAGAGGCAGTAGATGTGGTTGAACATTTCACAGGACAAAAATAACAAGAACCTGGAACCAACTGAGCATGTTAGCAGCGTGGGAACTGTGAAGCATTCCTGATAACACCACCAGAGTCAAGACCACCTTCACCATGGAACCTAATCATCAAGCGCATTCTAAGCTCCTGTGGAGAAGATCTCATGGTGTCAGAGTATGCGTCCTCGAAATGTTGTTGCGACGCACAGTGATGAGGGACTAGCCTGCCAGAGGTCGCATAGCTGGTTGTGACTGGAAGTACACCAATTTGCGTCTAAAGACCCGGTTATACTGAGGAACATTCGGGCTGACAATATTTGATTAACTGGACTGAAAATAAAAATTGCAACACACTCGACAGAGCTGGGAAGACAAGGTTCATCCCAAGTTGTGATTTGTAGTCAGCGAAGTGCAACCGACCTGTGCTCGTCCCGCGCACTTCCCAAGCACTCGGAAGAGTTCCGAGGGTGGCGAACCTTCCTGATGTGCAACTTGCAATTGGCTAGAAATTTGGCTTGAGTTGGCGAGGCGAGTATTCGTGATGGGTTGCCTTCCTGGGTCCGGGGACCAAGTATGGAAGTAGAGTAGTTGAGTTGTTGATGGCGGTGGATGGCGCAATGGCGGTAGGAATAAAATGGTTTGCTACCGTATCAGACAAAGAACACATTGTGACTTCGTCGTCCAGCCTCTGTAATTGCCTGCATCTCAACTATTGTTGTTCGAGCGCTGATATGGGTCAAGTTCTGATCTCTATGCCTGCAGGCTGTTACCCCTTACCATAATATTTTCTCTACCAAGGTGATGGTACTCCTAAAAAGTTAGCAAAGTGTAACAAAATTTTGCGGCAACATTTCCTCCAGCATCGCATACCCTGATGGCAATGGTCCAAGATGGTCTTCAAAGGTGTCAGTGGTTGGTGGTTTGCACCAGAACGATTCGAAGAGCAGGCAGCATCAGTGGCAGCGGATGGGGTGGCCGAGTGAGAAGCTGGAATTTGTGGGAGGTTCTGTTTGTGTTTCGCCGCTTGCTGGTATGCTCGGAGAAGCCGAGTGGAACAATAGGGTTTCGGGCTTGTGCGTTTGTTGAAGTATCCCCTGGTTCAGCTCAAATTGGTGTTGGAAAGTCAACAGTTGAAACGTTGATGCTAAGCTTCCCGATAAAGCCTCTCCCGACTTCCAGCTCTCTTCAGATCAAGTGTGAGCATTTCTGAAATCAAATGTCAGCTTCTGCAGTGAGTGTACTAATTTGCTGGTTCACTACACCAAGAAATCTTTGATCCTTCGCCATCTTCCAATTGTTTTGGTCGAAAATCTGGGCCATAAAAGTACTGTTGTTTTTTGCCACACTGTTGTCGAAAATATGAAAAGGGTCAATCATAAACAATCAATTTTCATCAGACTTACAGTGCAAACTCCCATTCCAGAATGGATTTAGCGTGCGCTTTTTGATCGATGTTATACGGGTTTGTTAAACATTGAAGCAATTGCGTCAGTATGGAGCATAACAATAAAGCATATTTCGACCTGACGAGAGACATGTTCAGCTGCCATTGAATGTCAAATGCACCGATGGATGATCTAGCATAACAGGATTATCGAGTGAATGGCTTCGCTAAAAATTTTACGCCGCAAGGAATGCGCCTATGACTGCATTGGTTTGATCTCTTAACGTTAGCGTCCATAGATTTTTTTCAATACCCAATCGGAAAGAGGATCTCACCTTTCCTTGCTCCTCTAGCCAAGAACAACGTAAATAAAAAGGGATCCCAGGTGAGCAAAGAAGCCTATGCATCAAATTTGCAACAGGCTGGCAGTTAACCTGCAATCGAATCAGCTCAATCCCGAACGAGATTGTTGGCCTGATGCATCGCAAAACAGCCGCAATTTGCCCATCAGTGTAGTTCCTGCAGAGTCACGTCAATAACACAACCAGCTGCATTTAAGCGACATTCCCTACTCTTTCTCAATAACGGCAGCCATCAAATTCGGAAGCCCTGCGTTGAAAAACCAAACACCAGGGTCCGTATCCTGAAACGGCATCGCCGTCAATCCGACATCCAAGCATCTTGCCAAGTGATTGAGCCATGTAAGACACTGATCCGCTGCAAAATATATCAATGATTTAAATATTCACGCAGAGCAGAACTGCCCTACTCTCAAGCAGAGTACGACACTCATCCAACTGCTTCCTCAACGGTTCCAAAAGCGTCAAGAATTCCTGACACGCGCTCACCCTCCTCATCTCGCTTCCATTCTCATCCTCCAAAAACTCCACGGGGCTAGCGCTCCCCGCCGTCGTCGCACCAGGCGACACCTCGTACGCCTCGCTCGCAGCACCACGCCACCCTTCTGCCGCCGACACCTCCTCAAAACTCGTCATCTCCTCAACCAGATCCGCTCGGACGGTTTCCTCCTCGATCACCATCACGCGCACCTCGTTTTCCAACGGGTACCCCTCGTCGTCGCTGACAATCTCCACGCACAGATCGTCGTCCTTGCCACCGCCTTCGCGTGACATCTCTGGGGCAGAGACAAGCTCGAAATCACTGACTGCGGATGGGGGAGCAGGATCCTCGGACGCTGGGTGGGCGAGCTTCTTTGGTATTTTGGAATCTTCTGGTGCGGTGTCTATATCGGACGAGAGCATTTGACGACCAACAACACTATTATCGTTTCTCACACGCGTGCGCGAGCAAGGGATTGTTTGCTGGGATAGGGTCTTCACCCAAGTCACTCAAATCGGGGGTTATGCAAACGCCTATGGTACAATTATCTGAAATGAAATATTTAGATTAGCATAATTCAATCCACACAGAGATGGCGGTTAGAAGATAACCCGTAATCCTCAAAGGGGCCAGTTCTCCAAACTTCCCCATCCCCAGGCCCACCTCGAGCGAAGCATCTTTCCGTGCACCACTCACCCCGGCTCCTTTGTTACTCCACGTGTGATCACACTCTCGCACTCCCCCCTATCCTGTCCAATCCAACCGCAGTATCCTTACACAACACGTGCATTCACATCCATCCACGCCACACCACTCTTCTGCTGGCAGTTATGATCTCGTCGAAAATCGCCCGCTCCGGTGCAAAGCGCCCGCTTCCCTGTCCGCTCCTCAGCGCTGCGATCATACAACCCCGCTCGTGCCCTGGTAACCACTGAGCGCAAAATCAGGAGTTTCAAAGGAAACGATTTCATCCTCAATGTTGCCTAATTTGCAAGAGTGGTAGCCCAGACGTGGCGTCGGGAATCAGTTTCCAGCTCTCCCCAGAGCAACTCGAACTCCAAGAACTCGCCCGCAAGTTCACCGCCAACGAGATCATCCCAAAGGCGAACTACTAAAGTCCATCCGCTTTTACGTCATTTCGCTTCTAAAACGTGCTTATCAACAAGCCGTTTTTGGTTCTCTAGGCCGCGCATCACGACCGCACGGGCGAATACCCGACTGAGATCCTGAAGAAGGTAAACCTGCTTGAAACGTCCGAGAACTTCTGCATCGATCCAGATCCGCTTACATCCATGACGTCAACCGTCCAAACAGGCATGGGAAGTCGGCCTCTTGAACCTCCACATCCCCGAAACATTTGGCGGGATGGGTCTCGGCGTCTTGTCGTGCGCGATAGTGAGCGAGGAGTTCGCGTACGGGTGAGCGGGGATCCAGACCGCCGCCGAAGCCAACAGTCTCGCCGTGAGTCAAACAAAAACTGTCTCTGTTTATTGAAACTGAGGTATTGATTGTTTCTTTAGCAAGCGCAGTTAATCGTGGGTGGTAGCGAGGCGCTGAACAAAAAGTACTTGGGCAGGATGACCCAGGACCCCCTCATGTGCGCGTACTGTGTCACCGAGCCCGTCGCCGGTTCAGACGTCGCGCGTATCCTGACCAAAGCAGAGAAGAAGGGCGACAAGTGGGTCATTAATGGTATGATACCAATGGAAATTTTTTATCATCATTCTCAGTGCCATTTTCTTGTTTTTGCAGGATGCAAGATTTGGATCACAAACGGCGGCAAAGCAAACTGGTTCTTTGTCCTTGCGCGCACAGACCCGACCGCCTCCACCGGCAGGGCCAGAGGGCGTCTGACACCCGTGGGATCACGTTCGAAGAGGTTGTCGTGCCCGAGGAGAACGTCGTCGGTGCCGTCGGGAAGGTTGAAAGAAATATTCCCACACGTTCGTGTGTCAAAACTGAAATGATTTTGTAAAAAGGGCTCTGGACTCGCCATGGAGGCGTTCAACACCACCCGTCCCCTCGTCGCAGCAGCAGCCGTCGGCCTCGCCAGCCGCGCCATCGAAGAAGCCACTTCCTACTCCCTTGGTTAGCATTCCTCCCGACCAGCACTCACCCGCTACTCACACTTTAAAAAAAACAGAGCGCAAGACGATGGGCAAGCCGATCGCCGAGCACCAAGCCGTGGCCTTCATGCTCGCGGACATGGCGATCGGGGTCGAAACGGCGCACAACATTGTGTGGAAGGCGTCGTGGCAGCGCGAAACACGTGGGCCGCGTCGGTCGCGAAGGCGTACGCTTCCGAGGTGGCCAATAAGTGCGCCGCGGACGCGGTGCAGATTTTCGGCGGGAACGGATTCAACTCTGAGTACCCTGGTAAAGAAATGAAGGAATTTGGGGGGTTTGAAGAACAAAGTGGTGATAGGAACTTGAATTTTTCTAGTGGAGAAGCTGATGCGCGACGCTAAGATCTTTATGATCTATGAAGGCACTTCGCAGATCCAAAGGCTCATCATCTCGCGGGGCGTGCTGGACGCCGCCAAGTCAAAGTGATTTCTGGCTTTGATGACGAGAACCTCTTATGTCTACTTGGAATGTTTGCACTAGAATAAGATTGGGCCAACAATTGCCAAACGATTTACACCAAAAAAACTTGGAGAACGATCTGATGGAAAAACCTTGTTTCTTTTTGCATTCATCCATGTGTTCTTAAGATGAAGAACGAAACACAAAGACGTTACATGAATGCTTTTCACCGTCCCAAACCAGCTTGCAAAGGTAGCACCTACTCCCACAAAGCGAAACAAACGGACGATGAGAACAGACATTGAACGGCATAAGTGATTGAATAAAAATCGGAAATAGACAAGCAGCATTATGCTTGGTAATTGCAAAAAATAAAATAAAAAGAAAAAAACCAAGGACATTCAAGATAAAAACAAAAACACTGCGAATGAAAAAAACGATTCGCCTGCCGTCATTCTTCCAACAACCTCAGTGAAGCCACCTTCCCTGATTTTCCATTTACACAGCAACTTTCCTCATTTTTTCATCACAAACTCTGTGAAGCCACTGGGCCCCTGGTCACCTCCGGCCCCTCCTCCACGATCGCCTCCATCCCCCTCGCCCTAGCCAAATGCGGCGGCGCGTCAGCATACCCGAACCCAACATACGCCGCCGCAGCCGGCGGCTGCATTATCACCGCCTGCCCGTCGACCCACAACGGCTGCGCGACCACAAGCTGCGGCAGCTCCTGCGTCAGCAGAATCTGCTGCTGCTGCTGCGGCTGCGCGAGCAGTGGCACGGCAGACGGATCCTGGATCACCGTCCTCTGCAAGAACCCAATGTTTTGCGGCGACGGCCCACCGTTCTCAGTAGTGTTGTTCGGGTCCATGTCCGCGGAATAGACCGAGGCGCGGTTGGGCAGCTCGATAAATTCCAGGATGACGGGAACCTCGCTGGACCGAGAGGATACGGGTGGTTGCTGGATGTTGGGCGAAGAGACGGTCGACTCGGACATGGAGGACGTGGCTGCGCCAGAGTATCCGCTGTTGGGACGAGCCCCCGCGTTTGCGAAAACCGATGGATGTAGACCTTTTGGATTCAGCGGTTGGCGTGATTCACGTTTGTTGATGGAGCGCGAGGATCGACGGAAGGCAAAGAAGAGCACGGTGACGATGAGGAGGACAAACAAGAGACATCCCACGACGATGCCGCCTACCACGACCGTACTTGGAGATGAGCCCCCGATGCCAGGTGTGGATGTTGCGGTAGATGAGCCTGTTGGGAACAAGATATTTGGATCGTTGATCCGCGATCTCGGCGAAGTCTGCTCCTCTTGTGGAGGACTTTCATCGATGGGAGATGGAGAGGGACTGATGGAGGGTTCTGCTGGTGGAGATCGAGAGGCCTGGATTTTTTGAAAAAGGAATCAATAAAGCAATTCAGAAAAACAAGCGAGTTAACACAGCAACAAAATAGAGTGTTCTGGAATTCAAGCCGGCCTTACCGGGGCGCGGGTTGATGGCGAAACAGCAGCAGGGAACGTCTCTATGGGAGAGGGACTCACCGGCGCTGAAGTTAGAGCAGAAGTCTGCACAGGAGATGGAGAGGGCGAAGGCGATGGGCTCACAACAGGGGAAGTTTGCGGAGGGGGAGAAA
Source organism: Cladochytrium replicatum (assembly GCA_025526935.1). NCBI lineage: Eukaryota > Fungi > Chytridiomycota > Chytridiomycetes > Cladochytriales > Cladochytriaceae > Cladochytrium > Cladochytrium replicatum. The sequence goes on along the minus strand of JAHLKD010000055.1, from coordinate 170,129 downwards.
CGATTGGGGAAGTTTGGGGAGGTGGAGCGGAAGTGGATTGTGGTGGGGGAGATGGTTGCGGAGACGGAGAGGCAGCAGGGGAAGTTTGCACGGGTGGTCTTGTGGTTGATTGAGACATCGTGGATTGATCAGATGGTGGTGGCTGTATTGAAGAAGGTTGCGGAGGAGAGGGCGAGGGAGAGGGAGGGAACGGAGAAGGCGAAGGCGAAGGGGAAGGGGCGGGGGACGGAGAGGCAGGAGAGGACGACAGTTTGGACAAAAAGAAAAGAAAAAGACAATAAGTCAACGGACGAGACAGAGAATGTCATTGGAGACGGACAGTCAGTCAGTCAGACAGACAGTCACGTGGTGATGGCTTTCCATACCGCTTTTGGTAGTAGGGTAATTAACAGCACTGCTATTTATGGCTATACTATGGCACAATCACGTCACCTCGGTGCGTGGGTCGTGGGGGTTGGTTGGTGGTCTTGGCAGAACATTAGAACATTCCCGGTCCGCTAATTGCCACCCAGCAACAACTATTACTCGTATACGAAAATCTAATTCTCTCGTTCACTCACAATGCTCGCTGCCTCGTTACGTCGCATCCCTTCCAATTCGCAACTCGACGACCCCGTTGCTTCCTCTTCAATGAATCGTCTCAATCACCAACATCGGGACCCCTGGTCGGACTACTGCTTCGACTTGAGAACCCTCCACCTGGCCCTCGCCAACGCTCTAGACAGCATCATCAACGTGTGTATTCCTTGCACTACCAAAGCTTACCCAGTGGTGTTCATTTTCTCTTTTTTAGAACGCCGAATCAGTTGATGAACCTGATGTTCGTGATTTCGTGGAATTCGTCGCCGCTTCGGCTGGTGAATTGACAACGCTCTACACGCACCTTGTAACCATTCAAACATTATTTCAAATCCTCCATTGCTCTAACCACAGATTCCCAGCTGCGCGACGTCCTCCCACGTCTCTCCGACCTCGAGCCCTTCCGCGATGTATTCACCGAAAACCGAACCATCAGCAAAGAGCTCCACTCCCTTGCTTCGCAAAAGCTTCCCGTCAAACCAACCCAACTGCTCGCCCACATTCCCTCCCACCCTCCCCTCCCAAAGCTCCTCACCGACCCTGAATCCCTCCGATCCGTCCTGACCACATTCGAGACCGCCAGCTCCCTCCGCTCCATCCTCTCCCACATCCGCCACCGCATCCAGCCCTTCCTCAACGCCAACCTTAAACACGACTACGTCCCCAGCGCATTTCCCTGGTCCCGACCCCGCTACCTCCGCTATGCCAACCTCGGCACCGCCTCCAGCCTCGAACACCCCGATGCAGACGACGATGACGACGACGTACCAGTGCACACCCGCAAAGACAAAGGCAAAGGCATCGCAGAGCCAGAGACCGAGAAAACCTCAGCAGACGCGTCCCCCTCCAGCACCCTGAACGCATCAAAAACATCAGACACATCTCCCTCCGCGACCACCCTGTGCTCTGCCAAAACTCCAAGCCCAACTCCGGCCCCCGCAGCAGCAGCATCCCAACGCAGCAGCAGCAGCGACAACTCTCGCCACGACTCAAAGTTCGAATCCCCGCACCCTCCCCGATCCTCCATCTTATCCTCGAGCCGCATCCGAAGCTTCACGGACACGCGCGCATCGGTCTCGCACGAGTCCCTACGGCTTCGACAGCTTATCTCTGGACTCCGACGCGCAACGCCCGAGAACGAGCCCACGAGCGTGGACGTGGATGTAGACACGGCTCGACGCCCCGCTATGTTTGTCACGTCGTGGGACTCTGACGACAGTTCGGACGACGAGAGGACCTCGGCGACACCGCCGCCGGGTCTCATTGAAGGCGGTAGGGCGAAACTCGCGTGGGGATCGAAACGTAATTACTCGTCTCCATCGGTGGGACGTCACCAGCTGAGAATGTCCACGTCTACTCCGGATCTGTCGGCATCAAGCAAAGAAGGGAAGAGCGGTGGACGCTTGAGTTTTTTGAATTGGAAACGCAAGTAGTTTTTGGTTTGCGGTTCTACTGTCCTAAATGCGCTAACGTGTTGTTTATTATCCTGGTTTGGTTCTGTTAGCCTCGTTTGCCAAACGGCGGTTATCGCTTTTGAAATGAGTAGTGGTTGATCTGTTCTGCTATTGGTTGCTGCGTTCTGCTAATTATTCTTCCTTTCCTCCACCGTTTTCCTCATCTGCTTCCTTCTTTCGGCTATAATTCAGCAAGAGCCAAAAGTGCAGTTCTTTTTACACTTCGAGAAATTTGTTTTTCTTTTACGTTTTCAACTCCGGAAGATGTAGCATCTTTCCCTTTCTTTATTTACAGCACAGTTCTTTAATTATTGCCTGCGCAAAAAAATAAACACCACTTCCCAACACAAAGCCACGGCGACCTCCTACATCGGCCACACCACTTTGCTCTCCTACTTTGCCGTCGCGCAGAACGAAAGTGTCGGGAGAGCAAGATTCAACATGCTCGAGGTGAGCTATAAAAACAAACCATGGAGTTTCCAGCCCCCCGTGATCTGATCATTGTAAACTTCTATTAGACAATGCTGCAACCCTGGTAACGTATTTTTGTGGTTGATTCACTTTCAACTACTTGAATAACCCCCCACCCCACCCCCCCTCTGTATCAGTGGTCCGCCCGTGGTTCGTGAAGACGATTAACGAAGGGTCTAGCTCCGAAAATCTGTTCCGAGGGTGTCATCAACTTTCATCTTTGCCGCACTTCATTCAACTGTCGTTGCAGCCGCACAACAGAGCTCTCTGCATATTGCAACCTTCCCAACAACGCTTCTGGTTGATACGTTGCCAGAACCAAAGCCTGCATCGCAGCCCTCGTATCATCATCCAATTCGACTTCCTGGAAAAAAAATACATGATATTTAACACTACGAGTATCCTCCTGGATCATCGTTTTCCGTACCTCGGTTTGTAGTGGATCATAGATTTGAACCCCCCCGAGTTTGGCCATCCCTTTCGGAAGCTGCACAAACAAGATACTTTAAAAACTCACCAGATAGCACCCTTCTCTCTATTCTTGCTTACCGATTTGGCAGCACTCGCCTCCGCAGCTTGCACCCTCTTCTCCGCCTCCGCCTCCACAGACCTCACCTTCTCCTCCGCCTGGGTCTCAATCGCCCTGATCCTCTCCGACGCCTTCGTCTCCACATCCATAACCCTCTTGTTCGCCTCGCTCTCGATCGCACCCACCCTCCTCGCCGCCTCCGCGCGCTCCGACGCCGCTTGTTCCGCCACAGCTTTCTCCCTCGCCATCTCCCTCGCCTCAGCCTCCTTCACCTTCCCCTCGAGCCCTCTGATCGTCGCACCCGCGGCCTGCGATGCAACCTGCATCGCCGCCGCGTGCGATTGCTCGAGCGCGCGGATCTGCGCCTCGGCTTCGCGGAGTGACTCGCCGCGCACTTCGGCTTGTTTCAGCGCGAGCATGAGGTCTTTGTTGGACTGCTCTAGGGCTTCTTGGAGCATGTCGGATTGCAGGGCGTTTTGCTCGCGCTGCTCGATGCGGCGGATCTCTTGGTCGTCGAGGGTGAAAATCACTGTGATACCCAGAATGCTTTTAGTGGGGCTCGGGTTGGGGTTGAATGCAGTGAATACTAACCGTCAAGCAAGGATGATAGAGTGCTATCCTATTCCCTGTATCTGTCAGTAAATCCAAAACAGGAAATCGTCGCGTCTGTTACCTGCGGCATGCAGTCGATCGGAAGCATAGTTTCCAGTACAGGATCTTTGCAAATTGGAAGCAATGCCTCGACCGCCGCTTTCCGTGTCAATTTCACCTTGCTGAAGACGACCTCTCGCTGATCCAAAGCCAATGCTTCGAGTCCATAGACGGCTGCAAACAATGAGCCCGGACCGACTTCTCATAAACTCATCTATACCCTACCTCGCAAGTAGAAAGCCAATCGGAAAACATTCGGGGCGACTTTCGTTCCCATGTACTCTGATCCCGCTCCACCTGACCCAAAGCTCATTGTCAGCATTTCTTCCACAGAAGATGCAAAATCACAACAGCGAAAACACCTGTATTTTCCGCGACAAGTATCCTCTCGACCGCTCCAAGCGCCTCTCCGATTTTGCCAAGGTACCCCAGCACACCTTCGTTCGCCGCTTTCACCGCGGCCCTCGCCTGTCCCGCCCGCGCCGTGGCCAGCGCGTTCCCATGCAAAGGCGGCAACACATCCTTCAAGAGCTCGTCAACGGCTTTCCGCAGCTGACGGACCTCGACGAGCGAGGTGGCCGACGCTGTTCCGTTGCCGACGGTGAATCCGTATGCCTTTGCGTAGCGACGGAGGGCGGTGCTGATGAGACGGAAGACTTCTGTGACAGTTGCAAGTGGGATCGCCTGAGAACCCGGATGGCATGAGGTTAGATTCGGTTGTGATGTTTTTTCGGGGATTAGTACCTCTGAGGGAGGGAGGCGTTGTAGACTGATGGAATCGATGATGGCGTTGATGACGGGGCGGTATCCGACCGCTGCGTGGACATGCTGTGCTTCTTCGCTGGCAGCTGCACCTGGACTCGGCGGACCCAGCGATTCCGCTGACTTTATGCATGCAAAGCAAAATCCTAATCCATGAGTAGTGCTCAAAGACTCATGGCAACGCTTCCGATTACCTTTGTGCTTTCTACATCACTGCTCGAACCGACTCCCTGATCAAACGAAAATTTAAGGTGCCTTGTCCATTGCGTATACTCAAAATTTCATAAACACTACCACAGCGATCCCGTTCCCTTCGAGCTGCAATTTGAGTTTCTTGACCTCCGCGCGCTCGAGCAGCAAGCTCTTCTTGAGCACCGCGCATTCCTGCAGCAGTCGCTGGTATCTCTCGTCCATGGATCGTCGCGGTGTGTGAACAAGTTGCTGTGGCGCGTCATTCAGGATGAACCAAGGTTCCCGTTCGCGAGTTCGAGGGGAGGGGAGTGTCGGTCGGGGCCGTGGAGGTGCCCATCGCAGCAACAACGACGACCCTATGATCAGATTATCAAAGAACCTTTCTTACATCCTCCGTCACGGCGCAGAGAAACACAGGATCCCAATACGTCCCGATGGCTACATGCTTCTCGACGACCTAGTAGTTACTAAAATAACCCGCTCTTCTCTTTAAAACTAAACTAAGCTATCGGTGTCCTTAGCTCAAAGATCCAAAGTTCCGCGACGTCACACTCACTCAGATCCAACGCGTCGTCGAAAACAATGACAAGAAACGCTTCACACTCACGCAGCACCCCGATGGCACATGGATGATCCGTGCGAACCAGGGACACTCCATGGAAACTGTGTCGGACCTCGAGCTCGTGCCACTGTCGATCGACACGGTGCCGGAGACGGTCGTACATGGGACAACGAGGAGGGCGTGGGGTACGATCCGGAACGAGGGGTTGTGTAGGATGGGGAGACTACATATCCATTTTGCGGTTGGGCTGCCGGGTGAGGATGGTGTGATTAGGTGAGCAAGGAATGGTCATGTACACACTAGTTCATTTGTCGTTTGATGTAGCGGAATGCGAGGGTCGAGCGACGTGTTGATCTACGTGGACGTGAAGAGTGCATTACAAGGTAGATACGGGATCTTATTCGATGCTTTCAATTGAATTGGTTTTGAAATGTCGTCAAAAAAAAAAACAAGACGGCGTTGAGTTTTTCAGATCGTCAAATAACGTTGTGCTTTGTCCGGGAGTCGGGGAGATGGGAGTATTGTTGCCAAAGTACTTCTCAATGGTGACCGATCGAAAGGGGAGCTCGTTGCTAAATTGACAAGCGGTACGGAATGTTACCTTTATGCCGTGATTAAATTCTCTCCAACTGTAACCTAGCAGTTCAATGATGATGTTTCTCGCTGCACGATGAATTTACGATGAATTCACATTGAAAAGAAAGAAACTTGCAATATATATCGACAAGAACCCGATGCCACCAAACCCTCACACTCATTTGCTTGAACCAGCAGCAGCCGATTTTTTATGACTACCTCGATCTCGACTCCCTCTTCGCTTGTGTTTGCCCGCTGCAGGAGCGACCTTCGGGGACCGCATACTACGCGGAACGCTTGTGAAAACCTCTTCTATGGGAGCCTCAGTGGCAATTGGTTTTGTCCTATTGAGCTGAGGGATCGGTGCGTCCACCAAAACTCGAACATGTGCCCCGATAGTACTGTGTATAAAAGCGACCGAACCCTTCGAGATGTTTGGGCATCCCGTCAGGTCAAGGTGCTCGAGCAGCGGCGACGATCGCGATAGAAACAGCACGACTTTATCTGTCATCTTCGGGCACCGACGGAATGAAATTCGACGAAAACTTTTAGCGTGGTCGCCAAAGAACATGATCGCTGCATCGGTCAGGTGGCTACAGTACGATAGATTCATGGACTCAAACTGCTGTGCACCAAGCGAAAGGTTGTACAGGCCGCCGTTGGTGAGGCGAGTGCAGAAGGTGAGGTTGAGATGGATCAGGTTGAAACAGCTCCCCGCTATCCACTTGAGGCATTTGTCTGGGATCTGGTCACAATCAGACAGATCCAACGACTGGAGATACCGGCAGTAGCGCACGACGAGAAATATCCCGAAATCGGTGATTCGCGTACACCTCCGTAAACGGAGCTCGTCGATGTCGGTTGTTCTACTCAGGAGCTTTTCCAGTTGCTCATCTCCGACTTGCTTGCAATAGGTCAAATCTACCCTTCGCATAGCACTCCATCTGTGATCGGCAAAGCCAGATCCTGTCATTTGGCCACAGTAACTGATATCGAGTGCTTGCAACTGCAGCAAACTCTGCGCAACATAAGAAAGTCCACGGTCTGTCAACTTCCAGCAGTTCGAAAGCCCAAGAGATGCAATGTTTGTACAATTGGACACCAAAGTTAATATGTCGTCGTCGTACAGCTGGAAACAGCTGCACAGATTTACCAAGGCGAGCTGCTCTGAAATAAAGGTTGACACAACGTTGATGACTTTTGGTGTTGTCCGCTTGTAAATACCACTGAAGTCGTTCAGCACCCAATGGCGTTTATTTGAGAGCTGTCGGTTCCACCTTTTGCAAACAAGCCTGAGCTTTGCTCGAGTTAAGGGATCAATGAATGACAGTACAATCGCTAGATCGTCGTCCATCAACTCTAGTATGTGTGAGATGCGGCCAATCGCTCGAATGGATGTGCTTGGTGTTCCCCCTCCGAATGTTGATACACTTGATAATCTACTGCAGACCTTTGATTCCCTCCGGACTTTCAGCGATTTCTTTATGGATGTTAGCATCTTGCCTATTTTTCCTCTATCCTTTTCGTAAATTTTTAAAGAAATGATGAGTATTTGAATATTGATTGCAACTCTTTACCCCTCACTGTTTGGCTCTCGTCGGGTCCCACGCTTGAGCGCCTTTCGTCGTCCTTTTCCTTTGTTTTCCCGTCGTCGTCGATATCCTTCTTCTTTTTCCGTTCTAGTGTATTATCCCGACTGCTGGATCGACTCTTTATGAAGAAGCTTCTTATGTTTGAGAGCTTTGAGAGACTCATTTTGTGCTCTTCCGCTCATCCTGTCGCCGTCTTTGCTCGGTAAGTTGATATCGCTTCTCAGCCTCAAGTGACACAGATTGATAGGCTTCTGGGTACTCTCGTAGAACTGCCTCGAGATTCGACGCAGAGAGTGCAACAGTGTCGCATACCGAAGATGAGACTCGCACACTGGCAGTTCGGGAGATTCCCCGCAGTAATGCCACTTCACCAAAAAATCCACCCTCCTTGACCATGTCATACACATCCTCACCATCCTCGGAAACAATGTCAACTGACCCGGTCACGATGAAATACATTTCAGAGGACGCTGTGTCACCCTTTCTCACGACGAAGTCACTTATTTTAAACACATGAATAGACGTTGTAAGCGCGAGTGTCCGCAAGAAGCCATCGTCGCAATGCGAAAATATTGGAACCTAAGCCCTCGAATGAGACATTGCTGCTTAAATTTCTTGACTGCATACCTTCTTTAATCGGTCTGTTATTACTTCAACACTGAAAGCTTCAGTTGATTTGGCCTCTGATCTCTTTCCAATATTCTCTACAGCCGCCTGTCTACTTCGGAAGAGCTTGAAATTTTCGGCGGCTGTTACGTCCATTGCAGACTTGAGATCCGCATTGTGACCGAGCACACGATGTAGTGCTTCCTTTGATAGTTCAAACAGCGTACATCTAGTACGAGCACGAACGGAAGCTGTGCGAGGAACATCATAAAAGAGTGCAACTTCTCCGAAAAAGCTGTTTGTTGGTATTTCTGCATAAAGAACTGACCCGTCCTCCGAAGTGACGTCTGCGATCCCCTCCATAACAAAGAACATGCTTTTTCCAATATCACCCTTCTTGATGATTTCGTGCCCCGGTTGTGCTGAGCTTAGCTTCAAACTGAGGGCTAGCTCATGCAAGAATCCGACCGGACCATTCTTGAAGAGCGGCACGTTCTTTAGCATCTCTCGGACCACCTCAAGCTCCGTCTGAACAGCAGCGTCTTTCTCAAGTCTAGCTTTTTCCCGCAATTCATTGAACCGAAACCGCTGCCCAGCCTCCGCTTTGATCTTCTCGTTGATCTCTGGATACTCTTTTAGCACCTCATCCAGGTCCTCCTTTGTCAGCCGGAACACGTTGATAACGGCGGTTACAGCGCGTACGGATGCTGTCCTCTTTACTTCGTGAAGTAGGCCAACTTCTCCGAAAAATGATCCTGGTTGAAATTGGGCATAGACCTTCCCGTCTTCTTCTCCAAACACTTCAGCTACTCCTCGGACCACAAAGTACAGCTCTCGTGCAATATCTCCTCTCTTAATGATCAGTTCATGTTGTCGAAATTGTACCGGTCGTAATTTCAGAGCGAGCATGTGTAAAAATCCAACTTCGCAATCTCTGAACAGAGGAATCTTTTTATTGCGTTAGCATAAGCAGATAGATTTAATCGGAACGTGAGGTGATACCTTGCCAAGATCGTCTTTGGTCATACCCAAATGAAGTTCTTCCCCAAAGTCCATGTCGGTTGCTTGCTCTGTCTGCCTCATGTATGTAGTAAACCGCTCTTCTGCGATCAATGCTATTGCATCGGCCACCTGTGGGTACGGTTCAACTGCTTTCTGCAGCTTTTCTTTGGTTAGCGCGAGAATGACACATCGACCTCTTGCTCGACATGAAGCAGTTCTGGCAATAATTGTTTAGTACTTCCTTCCATTCATCACATTCAAAATTTATAGATCAAGCTGACCGTGGCACCGAGAAAAGAACACCGATCTCTCCAAAGAATGATTGCTCCTTCATGACATTGATAACCGTCTCCCCTGTGCGAGACATCCATAAGTGGTCCTTGGATTAAAATCTTCGATCCATTACCATCTTCTGAAACCACTGTCACCTCTCCACGTGCGATAAAGAACATAGCTCGGCCCACTTCACCCTTGCGAATGATGTAGTCCTTATCGTTGTACACACGAATCTGCATTTCGTTCGTAAGAGCATTCAAAAAGTTTTCATCGAGATTCTTGAATAGAACGTGTTCCTCAAGGAACTTGCGGACCGAGAACTCTCCAGCCGCATAAGGCTTCGACTTTCCACCGTCAATGGACGATCCCGAAGTGTTGGACGAAGCCAGATCCATCTTGTGCACGTTCACAACGTCGAGTTTTGCAATGGGAGGAACGTATTGCACCCTACCTCGTGTGCCCGATTGTGATAAGCTGGCTCGTCGTAGTGTTGATCGGTCTTGATATTCTGGAGCGGAAACTTTGGAAAATTCGCTGCCGCTGCTTGGATGCTCAGCTTCCGGGTGGTCGGAGCTGTGATCTTTCGGCTCCTTATGGTGCTCAGACCTATGCCTTGATTCTGATTTCTTTCTGGTACGGGATGACAGGTGCGTTTTGCCCTTGGGCAGATCTTGTTCGCTGCTCGTTGTTTGTTTTTTGTGATGATTCGAGTAAGAGCTTGGATGAGGTTTATCAGGTTCCGTCCAATGCGCCGACTGTGCTTTGTTCTCTAATAATAATGCCTTGGTTTCTGGAAGTGTTTGAACGGATGCAGCGCATCCCATTTTCAGAACAAAGCCAGAACTACGGATCGTTTCGTTTGCATCCCGATCGTTTGGTAGCCCCAATCATTGGTTGAGGTTGAGTCAATTGAAAACATGCTATACACTTTCACAGTTCCATCAAAACTTCAACAGAAATTATACCCTGTATATAACTACAAGTGACCTTAACAACAGCTTCGATAGTGTCATTTATGAATGGTCGTCGTTCGTTCAGATCAAGCCCGAAGTAGGTTGACAAAGCCTCTCTAACATTCTTTTTGGTCAAGGTTCGTAAATCTTCAGTGTTCACAATGTATCGGATCCGCGCAAGTATATCTTCGTCGCGAGGATATCCACCTGTCCAAATCTCCGCAGAGTCTATCTCGGATTCTTTCGGAACGTAGAGTGGCTCTTCCTCTATGTTTTGGAAAGAGAATCTGTTGAGAGGATACTCAGAGTTTGAATGTGGCATTTTCTGAGTGTGATCCCCTATTGTGTTAATCGACTGAGGTGAAAACATGTTCGGCGTTAAAGCAGAGAAAGATGTTGCGGTCGCGGCAGATTTCGCACGAGACTTTAGTTCAAAGTCTTTCCAGGTCATTTGAGGCACAACGCTATCATCGAACACTTCGCCACCACCTTCGTGACTGTCTTTTCCAGCGGCTCCCGCAACCCTGCGTGTATTTCCCCAAGAGAAGTCGTTGAAGTGCCAGTAAGAGTAAAGTGGGAGATAGAAAGCAAAAATTGGCAGTGCGATGATACTTATGATGAGCCATCCAATGTGTTGGTACTCTCCTTTGATAATGAAGATCATTGCTTGAAGTCCGTAGGCCGCGCCTAACATAATTACTGATATCAACGGTACTGACTGAGCCTGGGCGGATGCAATGATTAGGTAAATGAGGTAGGCCGTTGCCACTGGCATGGTTAGGGTCGCAAACAAGTCGAATGTGACCACCAATCGCATGGAACAGCACAAGCATCCGCACATGTCGGGATGGAACAGAAGTTCAAAGAGATTATGAATTGTAGAGTTAATCCAACGACGACGTTGGGATAGCAGCACAGAAAACTTGTCTGGCACAATAGTCAGGCAGCGTCCGGTGTAAACTTGTTTCGATATTCGGGGTCTTGAGCAGCAATGTTGTCAAGAATCGGACAGAAGATTCTTCTTGTGCAATGTATCCACGTTTATATCTTCATATTCTTCGATGATGGCTGGGTTGATGATCAGCGGAACTCTGCCCGGTGTTCGTACACGATACATGCTGAAGCATCCAGGAAGACAGGTAACGCTACCGAAAAGTGACTCAAATGCCTTCGAAAGATGATGAGAGATATAGTACTCGTAAACTTGCATCATCGTTATAATAGAATCTTTCTCGTTGGCTATCTTTGTTTCTCCCGCAAATCCCATGATCTTGGAGTCATGCACAGAGCATGCTATCAGCCGGTTCAAAGAGTCCGGGAGCCTCAGTATCAGCGTCTACCATTAAGACGTATTCGTACAGAAATGGATCCACTCCGATGATTTCCGAATGTGGTGATACAGCTCAAGCTCAAGTGGAGTCATCAGTGCGTCGAAGTGGACTTTGTTCAACAACTTCATTAAGACCATCTGCGAGTCTCTCTTTCCGCCATTACCACGTCTGTTTGTTTCCGTTTCGGTTCCGACTTTGACTACAACAACAAATGGATATCTCTAGCGGTATGTCTCTAGCCTGAATGTTGTATAGGCCAGAATACACCTTTGCCATATTGTCGCGCTTGCTTCCCTCGTCGATCGCTAAATAGCTCTTTGGTTCCGGACGTTGCACAGCAGGATCAACTCCCAAAATCTTCAACACAATCTCAGGCGTTGGCAAGTCATTCCCAGCACCCTTAATCATCCCATCTGCCACGATGACAAGAAGCTTCCTTGTATCATCATACTTCAGAAGGGCAAGCGAGTCGATCGTCTTTCTGAGAGAATCTTCGCTTTCAGTGTAACATGGCACCTGCAAGATCACAAAGCGGTCGTAGTCTTCCGGTTCCTGTTTGGCACCCAACTGTAGAGCGGCGAAAAATTTAATCAATAATAAGAATACCACTAAGTCCAGTACTTCCAAGCAAGATATACTGCGAAACATAGCATGCTGCTTGGTTCCGATTGTCAACCGCACCGACAAAAAATTGTTGTTCTAGACATTCAATGTATGGCTGAAGTTTGTTGTAGAGCCTAGAAACATCGTCCCCTTCGTATTGATTGATGACGTTAAAAAGATCCGGGGTGGTTACGGCGCTGACGTTTTATATTCGCCCGTTCACAATGATCCATGCATCATCGACGGTATTGTGCGCTCCAACTTCTTCATGAGCATACGCCAAGGTTCCGACTTTGTATACAGCTATGTCTGCGAAACCATTGATACGAAGGTCGATTCCATATGTTCCATAGCAATGTCCTGGTGGATATGTGACGGAGCTGCTTTTTGCATAGGTGCAATTCGCATTCACAGCCGCTGTAAAGTTGGTTTTTACATTTACCGGATTGCTGGCCGAACTGCTGGTTGTGTCCCCACGGGAAAGGAAAAACTCTTTTGTTTTTCCGTAGTAACCTCCCGAACTCGAATTATCTGCGGGATCCTTTTCTTCGCTTAAGTTTTGATTTTCAGATTCATTCTCTTGATACTCAGTCATTTGGTTCTCGTCTTCTAAGTTTTGGAGAGACAAACCTGCGCATTTACTGTATAGCGAAGGTGCGACAGGATCGATTAAAGGGAACCAGGGACTGATATCCTTACCGGCGAAATACGTAGTCGGAGCTGCATGTTGATCTAAATAGTCTCCCACACTGTAAACATAGCCGTTCCAGCTTATGTATATAACTCTCTTTGTCGAGTGAGCATGGCTGGCAACTTCGGCGGATGTGAAGTAGGCAACATCTGGGCAAAGCAGCTTGCCAAGGAATTGAACGAAGAAAACCAAGACAGCGCTGAGGAACAGAACTATCACACACAGTGTAACTTTTTCCCTCCACGCCATCTGAATTTCGGGACGGGACATCGTTCGGTCTTTACTCCGGTCACATAAGACAAGAAAATACGTAGGGATCCACCATGTTGAGAACCATGTCAATCCAACCCAGCAGCGTCGCTCAGGCGAAACAATCTTCTTGGGATTCTCATTGTGCGAGGGATTAATCAGTTTCGCCGCTTCTGTTTCTTTGGTGTTGTCCATTCCGTGTGTGTCATCCGTAGAAGAAACCACTGCTTCAAGCTCTGGATTCACAGCGGCTACTTGTGATCGTTTATTTTCAGCAGCTGTATCACCGGCCATTGGGATTGAGTAGTTGATTGGTTTCTTTTGGGTAATATTGATTTGACGAACGTCCTCAGATAACTGCAGATCCCTGATAGACTCCAACTTTCTATACAAGACGTCTGACAGAAGAAATTTTGACGTCCCAATTCTGAAAACATCCGTTCCCAATCCGTAATCGTCTCGTATCTTCTCTATCAGTGCGCGATTATCAACATTGGCATTGCGTGTTGAGAGCGGCAGAACGGAGCCGTACTTTGAGAGAAACGCATCGAAATATAGCGAGACTGTGTACTCATTTTTGGCAAGTTTTGCCAATCAGCTTGTCACCCTTAGTACTCTAAGCTGCCCCAAACCTTCCCTTGATTAAACTGACCCGCCTTTCGCTCATTATTTGCCTTTACACAGAGAAAGTACCAAGATCGAGCATACTCAAAACTAATATAAACTGTTTGAAAGACTGATTGAAGATTGATGATTCTGAGAGGCTCTGGCCTGGAGTTGCTGGAGTAAAGATTGGGGTGCCAACGACTGTATATTTCGGCGTTTGTGCGCCAAAGTTGGCATACGCCTGAGCTCTGATGGAGTTGAAACACTCGTTGATTGAAGTGCATCCGAGAGTCGAGTAAGGAATGGGAAGCAACTAAATTCCGACGCCGGAAGCGATTTATGAGTGCCAGTCTTAACAAAACTTCATAAAATCAAGCGCACTCAGTGCTACTTTTCAGAACGAAATCTTTTGCTGCATATGAGGCATTTCCGTTGTAGTGTACCACGCTGAATGATTCCCACCCTTCTGGTCCAGGAATGAAACGTGAATTATCTGCATGATTTCTTTCAAGCTCAGCAATGAGGGCTGCTTCCTTCCCACTTTTGCTCGAACGATTTATTATGGAGTCAATAATGTCGAATATCCCGGTCTGGGGGGCTTCAAAAAGCTTCAGTCCAATGCGCTCTGCTGCAACGGGACAGCTCTCCAAAGTGATCCCTTCTTGAGATTACAATTCAAAAAGACTAAAGTAGTTTTTCATCATAAGGGAGGAAAGCTTATCATTACAATAGTTAAACATGAACTGTTCAACTGCGTTTGGCTTCGGGCTTCTATCTTCGAACCCCCAAAAGTCAGCAAAACCTGTTCGAAGCGATGACCTGTTTTGATTTAAGAAAGAATTGAGTTGTTTGATAATCCATACAGCCAAAGCCCTATATGTAGTTGTGATAAAATTGTTCCTGTGTGCAGCGGTGCCAAATGGATCCAAAAAGTTTGTTCCAACAACCCCGTCAGACTGTTCAGATGTCACCCGAACAGGGAAGCTGCGATTCCCAACACGTCGGAGTTCTTTACCATGGCCGGACCTTCTTTCTTGGAATCTGGGATGAACTCCAGGTTTCCCAGCAGCAAGAGAGCGGACAGAATACCAAGCAAATTGTCCCGATGAGCTTTTGTGAAACTTAGTAAAGCAAGTGCTCCTTTCAACTTTGAAAGTTGTTAGCATCATTTAACTCTTCCACTTTGAAGTCTTTGCCATGCTTCAACAGGTTATATCGGTTGACATCCATTAGTTTCCATCGAGCCTTCTCCGCGCTACTTGCGCCTGCAATCAATAGAAGACATGAAAGTTTCGCTCGGACTCATGAGTGTTGATCACCCTCTCGCGATCAAATATAAAACATTGAGTTGAACGACCAATTGGGGAACCGTCTTCGTTAAACTGCAGTTGTGAAAATAGCGCCATTCTGGATGAATTTGCATTCAGAACTGTTGTTGCGTTCCCAAAGGCTTCTAGAATGAAATCTGCAGAAAGAATCTTTGTATTGATCGACACAGATAAATCCGGAAGAGTCTGGTCGGACAAGTAAAGTATTTGACGCAAAACACTTTTCAAGCAGTCCGTTTTCCAGAACCGCTTTCGCCACTTTGACGGAGATCACAACTGATAAGATAACTTCTTCATTTGACTGAATAACTTACCATGCAACAATCAACTGATCTTCCTTCTTTGTTACCATATGCAGGTAGGCAGCAGAAGCAATACCATATGGATGAGGAGGAGTTTCTCCCTCACACATCGAATACAGAGAGAACTGCGGAAGTTCGCACTTATTCGGAACCCTTCTCTGACCGTTAATGCAAACTAGGGCACTAGATCCGACAGGGAGATAAAAGTCATCGAGACGGAATTTGTTCTCACAGGCTCTGATCAGGTCTTCTTCGTTTATTTTTGACTTGGATGGGGAAGCATCCCACACTGATGTTGGTGACAGTAAGTCTGTAACTTTCGCTGATGCTGGCGCACGAGTGCCTGATGAGCCTTCCGACGCTTTGATGCGTTGTAACGCAAGCTCGTTAATGTTATCCATAAAGAAAAAGCCTATGATTGGGGGATGACCATAAACAAATGTATTTGACCGGTTTAGTGAAGCAATACTAAGTGCACAATAGTAGCAAATATATTAGCTTTAGAACAGCCTTTCAGATAGTGCGATTCGGTGTCGCTGGTCCGATAACACAACATGCCAACTAAATGATTGCGCAACTTCTCATGAAGGGTAGCAGTTGGGAAAAAAAAGTGTCCCTACCGAATTGATACACACGACCACACATTATAACCCCACCTGTGTACCGCACATCACACTGATGAACTACGCTTTCGCCGCACCGATCCTTTTGACTCACGAATTCGAGTTTGATTTCTTCGATGATGCATGAAATGGTGTTGTTGGACTCCGTTTGGACATTCGATGTCTCCACAAAAAAGGAAGCAATTCAATTGGACGAAAAACTTTGAGAAAACAGAATACGTACCTCTATCCTAAAAAGGTCTGTTCTCTTCAGAACTGCCCCCTTTACAAGACGAAGCGGATCAGGTTCAACGTAGAAGTTGCGTCAAAATCCTGGCATTATCGCTCAAGCTGCGGGAGTTACCCAGAACAGATGTTGATCGTCGAGTACCAAGTATGCAGACAATGTCGTGGTCGCGCTGCTCTTTTGCGCCATATTCGACCTTAACCGTACATGGGCTCACTGTCTTCCGAGCTACCAAAATGTCTCAGTCAATCGCCGCGTACTTCACTGATATCTTACCCAGGTCGATATGATCCTGACGCTCATACTCGTCCGACTTCGTCGTTCGCAATTTTGTCGAGGTAAATGGGAAATATTTTGGCTCAGGTTTTCGGTGTGAAGCAGTAAGATGAGGTCTTGTCATTAGCGGTGTTGAATCGAACGCTGATGACTTATTTTATGTAGTTTGAAGACAGCACGAAATCTAATTAACGAATATATTTATGATGATGAAAATTGCGGACCTTGCTTATATTCTGGTTGTTGGAGCCCTTCAAAAGAACATTGAAAAAGCGAAATAATGCAAGCGTACGATAAACCTTAAGCCTCCACAAAACAAATGTATACAAGTTAGCTAGCGAGTCCAGTCCGCCAAAGACTCGCACTCGAAAAGCTCATTCGCGGAACGATCTCGATGCCTCTGTTATCGGAATAGACAAGAATATCTGCGAGCTCGAGAATATAAATATTGGATGATCTCGTCCACTACGGCTAGTGCCTCTCCCGTTTGTCGCGCGGAGATATTTTTCCTCAGGTGAGCAGCCAGAAGGCTCCGACATAATCAGCTTTCTCGTCGTGAAGAGTTCCCCGAAGAAGAGAATATTCTCCCCCTCAACCCAACCCAATCCTCAGCTCATTTGGGGATTCGGCTTACCACGTGAAATTCCCAAAACGCGTGGGATTTTCGGCAACGACCAGACGTGTTATTTTTACTTTTGGTTCCATGATTGGCATATGACTTTGTGGTGATCACTTTCAGCTACCTCAATCACTCAGCCTGAACTACATAGATTCAGCTTAGTTGATGCGATACGCTGAGCTCGCCCCAATACTGTTATCTGGAGCCCTCCGCATTTGGAAGGATTTCGCACCTCCATCCAGCCAAGGAACTCTGCTAGCTTCCAGAAAAATGCACGAACCGGGCTCAGTTCTTATGAAGAGTGGAACAACAGAGGAAACATCATGCTCGCCGCCCTTTACTTCACGGAGTCTCTCGCCGTCACGAAAATACGGCGTTGTAGGGGCATTTAAGTCACCTCAGCGCAGTAAAAAGTGTTTGAGCTCGGTTGATCTTAGCAGAAGAGAAGATGAGAGCTCGTATGTTGCAGTGTCTGTGTCAGTAAATCACCGGGAGCAACGAAGATCAAAACGAGCTGAAGTGTGTTCGCCAAAAACCCCAATGATCCTCAATAGACGACCGGCGGTAAAATCACCGAATGCTGATTCTTCATTATCCCACCATCGGCCCTCTGCATTATATTCCGGCCAAAACTACATCACGAAAAAGTTAAGTCAGGATGAAGATCAAAATCAAAGAATTCGCTCTCCAACATCAGCAACCCTTGAAAAAGACAAATCAGTTCTCATTCGTCATTTGAGGGAGGTTGCGGACATGTATACACGACGGCAGAGTTCTCCGCCTTCCCCAAAGCATCGAGTGGTCACCAATGGTGGTGGACAGCCCGGAGTTTCAAGCAGAACAATTGATGCTAGCCAATCTCGGGTTTTACGGAATAGTTTGGATATAAATCCAAGACCCAATAGCTCTGGCGAAGCAAATGATACAGAGGCATATACTTTATCTGGTTGCTCTAATAGTTCGAACAAAATCAGGCTTGCACAAAAATCTTCGCTGATCAGAAAGCTTTCATTGAAGTCATTCCGAGAAGGCTCGCAATCGGAATCAAGGTCTCTAAAAGGTCAGAAAGAAGTCTCGCCAGAAAACTTTGAAGATGGAGAAAATATGGAATGCAATGGAATCTCATCAAAATACAACGTATGCTGGGATTAAATCATTGGTAGCTTTTAATTGGTCTAACGAAGAACTTAGAGGGATTCTCTGACAGAACATCCCGCTTCATCCGTCTTTCGTTCATCATCAGACAATTCACTCGAACCACACAGAAAATCATCTCGAACAGCATTTATCCCAACTCCACCGCCCAATAAAGTGTGGCCAAACAAGCAAAGCCAACCTGGGGATCCGCTCAGCTCAACGGCGTTGCCGCACTCCATTCATCGTGCTTCTACTGCGAAACCAGTTCTATTTCACCCTGAAGTCCTTAATATACTCGGAATAGAGATGCTCAACAGACAGATGATACGTCAGGTTTGTACTTTCAGCTACATGGCCACCGCAATGATGGCGAACTAATACAACATTCGAACGAAGTATGAGTTCCGTACCAAGACGGGACAGAATCGTATAGTCGGATTAGCGAATCTGGGAAACACAGTTAGTCTCCGTCCTCTATGACTGATGTTCGTACTGTTTATAACCTTGCCTTAGTGCTTTATGAACTCAATACTGCAATGCATCTTTTCGACCGAAGTACTGATGGGCTATTTCATAAGTGGGGCATACAAAGAAGATGTTAATCACGGAAGCCCCCTTCGTGGACAACTAGCTAACGGTAAATCATTAACCAAGAGAAACTCATTTTCCAATCATCGTTCTCCGAAGCATTCTCCGACTTAGTGAATGAATTTTCTCACGGGAATCACGCAAGAGTTGTTTACGCGTCAAAGTTCAAAAGGGCCATTGAGCTGCGTACCACCCAGTTTTCCGGTAACGGGCAGCAGGATTCCCAAGGTACGAAGAACAATCATGTGGAAGTCATAACTAATCGTGGTTCATTTATGTAGAGTTCCTGAGGTTCATGTTGGATGGCCTTCATGAAGACTTGAATCGAGTGACTACAAGGCCGAAGTTTACCTACAAAGATGCAGACGTTGACATGCTAAGGTACTTCAAAAAAGATGCTTCGGTGAACATATCCGTGTTCACACTCGACCCAGCGACCGGAATAGAGCAATTTTTTCTTGGAACCGATGTCAGGTCTCAAGCAGCAGCTTTATATTTGGTAAACATGAACTGAGAGCATTCTTGACGTTTCCTGAGCTTCAGTTGCTAGACATTTTTGGTGGACAGTATGAGAGTACGGTGACATGTCACACATGCCATCACAAGTCGAGAACTTTCGACACCTTCTGGGACCTTTCCTTACAAATTCCCAGGGTTCGAACATCTTTTGTTGCCAAATGGGTTTCGTTTAACCATATTCATCTTAGAGCTCCCATGAAAGCAGGAGCAAGAGCGCTGCATCGGAAAAGTGCTGCACTTTAATTGATTGTCTGAGAGCTTACTCCGCAGAAGAGGAGTTAGAGACCCCGTACAATTGCGAAAAATGCCGTTCATACCAGCTGGCGAGCAAAAGCTTGCGAATTTATCGCTGCCCAGAAATCCTTGTTATTCGTAAGCTTGAACTTTTTGAGTTCAAGGTTTATAATAACATTCGTTACACGCAGATTTGAAGCGCTTTTCAAACGAAATGTCGAGGAGCGCAAAAATCGAGACAAACGTACTTTTCCCAATCGAGAACATGTCGGTAAACGTGGCATTAAGCACATTGGATGGTAAGTGGATAAGTGGATACAAGATTATGGGCTTATTGCTTTGGACAGGTCATGATACTGATATGACGTACGACCTCTACGGCATGTCAAACCATTATGGCGGCTTGGGAGGAGGACACTACGTTGCTTATTGCAAGAATGTAGAGGATAACACCTGGTATCTAAGAAATGATACTGTTATTCAGCGCATATGCCCGGAAAACACCTCTTCGGTGGATCTTGCCACGGCAATACGTGGTGCTGGATCGAGTGCATATGTGCTTTTCTACAAGAAAAGAGCGAAAGAAGTATGATCTGGAATGTATCTATTCCTAACTAGCACGAAGCATCTTGGCAAACATGAGAAAAGAAAGGAAATAACGGTATGGTGCTTTGTGCACGTCTTACTCGCCCTCACCTTGAATGAAAAAAGCAGGAACAATGCCAATTCCGATTTGTAAAATTCTGCTTCTATTTCGTTCACTTCACATCAGTGGCTCTATTTACGATTCAATATATCGTTATACATAAGTTAAGAAACATCAACACTAAGGCTCCGAAACAAAAGCAAAATACTGTCGCAAAGTCTCAGAAAGCACTTCAGGAAGCCCATTGATATCACGGAGAACAACATAATTGTCGAAAGGGAAGGTGTCCATATAGCGGGTCATTTGGAGTGTCGGTTTACCGCTGCTCCTATCCGTACCGTAAGTAACATTTGACATCTTCATGATCGAATCGCGTTCTTCCCGGCGATCAAGCACAATAAAAACAACCATGACTTGGAGCTCGGTCGTGGCGAGCCTCACAAGCTTTCGAACTGCCTCATGATCTTCACATATACCATCCGACACGATTATGTGGAGCTGCCAAAGGTCACTCGGCCCGCCTCCGCTTATGTTTTCCCTGGCAGATCTTAGAATATTCAGGGTTGATTCCATCATAGTTCCAACACGTGTCGATTCCTGGAGGAACGTAAACTTCTGCAGTAGTTCTCCGCCAGTTTCGTCGGTGAAGGGCATTTCGAAGGGGTGGAGAAGGTTAACGGTGTCTCCAAAGCTTGTTACAGCGAGCTCGCCGACCTCTAGCTGTGTTAGCGCTTTCGCTAGGAGTGACAGAGACTCAAATGCCAGCTGGATCGAGTGCGTTTGGGACATCGATTTAGAATCATCGACAGACACAAGAATCTGGTACGTTCTCTTGGACGGCTTTGTCCTTCGTAGCCAAATTTTATCCTTTTTGAACTTGCTCGCAATGTAGGGAATAACTTTTCGCATATTCAGGCGTTTCCCCGTACGATAGTCTCCTTTCAGCTTTGTTGCCAAAGTAGGCTCCAAAATCGATCTCAGCTGTTCACACAACTCATACGACAGATCTCTGGTAAGCTCACAATAATGTCGCCATAATTGTTGCGCATTAGAGCTGTCACGACCTTCTTCCCGCCAGCGGGCAACTTCCAACTCAAGACTGTAACGCATGCGCTCATACTCCGCCGGATCAACACCTAAATCATCTGGCCCATCTTCGTTCAGCTCGGAGAGAGGATCTTGACCAACTTCAGATGATTTTCCAACTGCTCCTGTCTCCATTGCAAAGTCTAAAGTATCATGGTCCGCCTCGATAGGAGGGTATTGTCCAGGGTCCACTGTCTTCCCTCGGTCATCGTCAGGACAATGGTCGGGATGGGGTGTCTGGTTACTTAGCTTCTGCAGCTGCCTTTCCAACGATTCTGGCTCTTCACGCTCACTTTCCTCAGGGATTGGAGGGTACTCAGATGTCTCATCGATCAGGCCTTTCATTTCTTCACCCACTTCTAGGGCTTGCTCAACAGTAGCATCACCAAGCGCCTGAGTGTCAGCGCTATCCTCATCATTCTTAACAAACTCATATTCCATGGATGAGTTTAGGTCGATCCCGAGATCTTGTTGGATTTCGGAAGAGTCGGCCGTTTCGCTGATGTTCCGAAGTCTCGACATGTAGTTCTTCAAAGCGTCGCCAAGACTTCGATTCTCAGGTTCCTTTTCTTTGGCCGATCCACTTTTCGGTTCAGACTGACTTTCCCTGAATTGGACGACACTCGATGATGGACCACCCTGCTCCTCCGAGTTCGAAGGCTCTTCGTCCCCCTGTGCTTCGTTGCTACCTTCTTCTTGCTGCTGGGAAGTAGCAGACTTTTGCCCCGACTCTCCATCAACACCATTTGGAAACTGAGATTCCATACTCTCCAAAGGTTCGTTGAGGTTAGCCGAGGCTGTTGCATCATGCTGTTCACCTGCCTCCGACATCTCATTCTCTTTTGCAATTTCGTCATCCTGTGCATCTTCGCCCTCATTGGGATCCTGCAGATCCGTGGGCTCAGTCTCCGTATCCTCATTTTCAGCTTGACCATTCTCTACCAGATCATGTGTGCCAAGTTCATGCATTTCTTCATCGTCAACATCCATATTTTGCGTCAATTCATCTTCGAGTTCATCTGGAACCCGAGTATCTTCATTTGACTCGACATCCTCCATGTTCTCATCAGCATTATCGAGATCGCCTGACTTTCCATCGTCGTCTAAATCGAGGTTATCTGGCAGATCCATATCCTCATCTCCTTCAATTTTTTCATCCGCTGATTTCATATCTATCCCATGATTCTCTTCATGCTGGAGTGCTTCTTGATCGTTGATTTTCTGTCCATCTTCTTCCTGCTCTTGAGTGTCAGCAGTAGGATTGTCCTCACCCTTTGCTTGGCTTTCTTCTCCATCGTTTTGATCTTCTTTTGCGACCAATTGCTCTTCACCTCCCCCAGCTGCTGGTGCGTCTTTCTCGGTCTTCTCATTTTCTTGATTGCCTTCGTCATTTTCGCCGTCCCACATCTTTTCGTCGACAACATCCGCCCCGGAGGAATCCAAATCACCCATCTGCTCCTCCAAATCTTTGCTGTTTTCTTCATCCTCTTGACCTTCATCGCCTTCGTTCGCCTCGACGTCCTCGAGGGCACCCTCAAAGTCTTGTTCAACATCAACTGCGTTATCTTCGTCGGGTAGCTGCCTCTGAGGATCCGATCCGTCTTTATCATTTTTAAGTCCTTCAATCTCTTCTTCGTTCTCGATCTCTTTGCTGATATCCTGTTTTCCTTGTCCCTCTCCAATCCCGACTCCGGCAACGTCATCTTGGAAGTTCTCTTCACCTTCTCCATCATCCTCAGGCAAACAAAAACCATTCCTTGTAATAGATGTCAATGTGTTGCATAAAATGTAGGCGAGTTTGTTCAATGTCTTGTGCCAAATTACTGCTTCCGCGACAGAACTATCCACTGCGATATGAAGTTGTTGAACAAGAACGCTTAGCTGGTGCAAGTAAACCTTTTGTTCAGGATTTATAGGACAGTCAAGAACGTCCGACAAGGACTGTACCACTGACTTGAGACTGACATTTTGAATGATCGACTTAAAGTGTCCGTGCAGGTGAAGCAATCTCTTTTGTTCCAGGCCGAACTCATCAAAATTAGCAGGATCACCATTCTCCCGTTCTGTCCGGATGGAGTCATCCGAAACGGATGATCTTAAGTTCTGGAAGCTGATCAAGCAAGAATCGACTGCCGTATCTACTTTTTGTTCCAAAGATTGGTGTTTGAGAGGACTGAGGACCGAAACGTTGTTATACAAATTTTCGATTGATCTTAAACTGTCATCGATGTGTCGGTGCAAATGCGTGAGAAAAGTAGCTGCAGGATTCTCGGAAGAAATTTGGTTCGTTTTGGTCAGTAGCTCCTGACTAGCAACCATCCCAAGCTGTAACGACTCGTGGGCTCCACTTTCGAATGCGACAAGTGAGTTTACGGATGTGATCTCGCTCAGTGTCAATGACAGTCGCTCCCGGCTCGTTTCTGCCAGGTTCCGCAAATTAGTCAATTTCTCTCCGAGTTCAATACTGAAACCACCAGCATCGCAGAGCATTATCGCCTGACTTGAATGCGCTATAAACTCCCCAAACATCTGCATTTGCTGATTGAGAAGCAAGATGGCTGATTTCCGGTCAATAACTGGAAGATTTTCGTCGGATAGCATTGCGGAAGTCGCAGAGGTACCAGCAAGATCCTTCATTTGTTGCGATATATAGGCAAACTGCTCATAATGCTCGTTCAACGTAGAGAGAGACATACGCTCTTCCACAATCATATGGAACAAATGCTCAATAAAGCTTTCACACTTCGAAGCTTCTTGATCAGTTACATCCTTGTGAACGACCGACACCGTTGCTCTACTTTTCTGCATTCTCGCAAAAAGTTTGAAATAGTAATTTTCAGCTTTCTGCCAAAGCGATTTCAGTTTAGTCCCTTGTTCCATGTGCAGAACTAAAGGAGGTCTTGGTGGAGATTGTACCCCCTTCAAACAAGCGACCGTAACTTCGGGCAATTTGAAAATGGTTTGGCTAGTGTGATGTGCCCGATACAGATGTAAGCACCTTGCATTAACGCCGAGGTACTCCATCAACTTGATGAGGTCCACCCAAGCTCGTCTCCGCAACATCTTTTGCCCTTTAACAGGTTTTCCACCTTGAAGGTCGCTGGAGGAAACACGAAATTCGTGAATTCGTCTTAAAACCTCTGACGCTATTTCGTCGAAACGCTCGATGTCGTCGGCAAGCTTTATTGTAGTCATTCCATTTGTCATCATCCTGCGCATCTTCAGTATCAACTCTGGAAGCCTAGCGCTTCGCCGCTGGCCACCGGCAACCCTTGCAGAAACAGAACTCAGTTCTGAATTGTGCGCCAGTCCAGTGAGTCTTGAAGGGAACAATTCGCGGAAGGTCACAATCGCTTCCATAATGGAGTCACTTTTCGCGAAATCCTCTGAAATTGTAACATCGAGAGCGGCTTCAATAGCATCATTTACTGAAGCATCAAGGGCCGCTCTATATCGTTTAACAAATTTCTGGAGTTGATGGTGAGTTCTTGTAGCGCTCTCCTTGAGAGCAAACACGTTGACATCCTTCCAACTCGCAATTTTCACATAATCATTCAGATCCTTCAGAAGAGGAACTTTCTGCTTCTCAACAAGTTCCTTGGCGAATGTCAGGAATTGAGCGTAATATGAGTGGACGTTACTCAAAACTGCTGAAATTGTGTGCTTCATCGCAAATGGCTTTTCTGGACTGAGGCCAATAAGAATATTGACTTGACTGTGAAATGTTTTGATCATCTTAAGTCGGGATGCAAGATCACCCAAGCGAGCGGATTGACAGAATTGGTCGAGAGCCGCCAGCAGCTCTGAATAAAGATCTTCTTTACCGTGTTCATTATCGTTCGCAGAGCTGATGCGCATAATCGTGCGATACATGTGAAACCACAGCAGAGACGATTTGCGTGATGACCGACGCTCCTCCAGTTGTAGAAGTTGCCGCCACGAGTACAACTCGAACTGGCGCCATCGTATTATGAGGGCAGTGAGCTGCTCCATATTGGTCTTAAGCGAAACATTTCTTGAAGCATATCGCTCCCAATCATCCAATTTCTGTAGCAGTAGCTCAAGCCCCGTCAATAGTTTGATTAATGGTGAGTTCAGTGCAAAGGAAGCGATCCTTGTACACAGGGATACTATCTGGAAAAGAACGGGATGGTCTGGCCATTCGGTTAGCAATTTTCCAACATGATCATCGAGAGTATTCAAGATTGGGTAAATGCGTCGTGTTTCAGCGACATGAGGATCATGATAGAAATCGAAGAGCTGAGTTTCCCCAACAATTCCGGTCTTTTCTGGTTGAAGAGCGTTTTCATCTTCTTTCGCATTAAGTTCTGTAGACAAGTTGGCCAACATATGAATGTGGCCCCATCGCGATGCATTATTAAATTCTTCAGAAGGCAGGCAAGTTTCATATTGCAACACTTCACGACATAAACTGTAAGACTGCCTAAATGCATCCGCCCAGCATTGCTGGATGTCAGTCCACTTGCCTCTTGTGATTGAAGTACTTCTCAACGAAACAATTTCACTGTGAAGGTTTCTAATCTCGGTGGCTTCCTCCTCAGTCGCCTGACCATCAATCAGCAGCTCCTTTGATTTAGACTTGGTGTCGGGTGCTGAACTGGCTTCATCATCTAATTCTCGAGCATCCCGAATATCCGCGAACTCATCGCTAAAATCAGGAAAAAGCTCTTCCAGTTCTTTCACGTCAAGTTCTTCATCCGTCTCAAACGTGTGTGTCTGGGCTTTGAAAAGGGAAGATTTCTCTTTCTCTTCCCGTAATCGACGAGCATCCGCCAGAGCCCAGGAATCAGCCGCCGTGCTGAATAGAGCATGAGCAACCGCAAGCTCCTTTGAGGTCACGAATCCGTGGGCTGATGCTATTGCATGAAGTCGTCGAGTCATGACCAAAATCACGGAGAAGTTTAAGTTCGAAAGTGCAAGACCGTGTGAGCTCGCAAAGCGTTGAACTTCAGTCACAAAACCAGGCAGCTCATGAACAGCATGACCACCGTCCACGAACGACGTAAGATAATTGAAAACTTTGTCCATAGGGGAATTTTCGCATTTCTTGGAGGTAAGTGACAGGCAACGCATTCCAAATTTAAGCTGAAGAACAGCAGTAGATGCTGGTTGCAGAATGTCCCTGCACTCACGATACTTCTGCCCGAGCGAATCAACAAAAGAGCTCGTGTTCTCTTGAAAGAACGTTTCTCTCTCTGAAGCAGTGTTACTAGTATCCAGCTCGGTCATGAGTTTAAGAACCGATGCGGTCGAAAGCAAAGTAGATCGAAGTTGTTGCAGCTCTTTGATTAGGTCTCCAACACAACGTCTTGATGGTCGGTACGCCAGCCGTTCGTTCCAACTTTGTATTGACTTCCGCAACATGGCCCGAGATTCAATTTGTGGAACGCTCTCGGTGAAAGTGGAGCGGACCGCTGTTGTCTCGGCTTGTACGAGCAACTCGCTCTCAATAGTGTCTAATGCATGCTTCGCAAACTCAAGCTTGATCATTGGTGTAGACGCTGGATCGACAGGAATAAGTGGCACATAGGAGTCGAGAAAGCCGAGCGAATAGTATATCCAACTCTTTGCAAGAGCAACAGTAGATGCCGCTTCGTCGTCGCATAACAACCCTCTTGCCAGGTAATGCACGGCTGATTGAATTAAAGGTGAGAAGGTGACGTCCGATCCGCTTCCGAGGGTTTTCATTAAGTCATTAAGACTCTCGAGGTTCTCGCCAATCAACCTTGCAAATAAGTGCGGATTTGCGGAGAAGTTCTCCAGATTCTTCCGAAGAATCGAAACAATAAAGGAGAATTGTGCAAAAGTATTGTGATTCTTCTTGTCAAAATGTACATCTAACAGCTAAATAGGAATTCTTACTCAGCTTGAGTGTCTTAATTATGGAAAGTCTTACCTCAATTATCTTCAAGAGGAGTAGTACCGAGCTGTGTGTTAAGACTGAATGAAGACATGTAGGAGGCTTTGATATGCACTGCTTAACATCCGCAAGCTGGCGAACCTTGCAATCAAGAAAATGGATCGGGATGCTGCTTGGATCAACCCTATCATTTGACGATCAGCACTACGCTTTGGGGGAAATTGAGAAACTTACAATATATGGCGCATCAGATAAATGCCATAAAAGCCGTTTCCAATGAGCGGAAACGTTGCACCATCTATTGTCTTTGAAACAAATTGTATAGTAAGTCACAGTGTTGTTTTTACGGCAAACGGGAAACTAACCGATTCTGAAATAGAGCCTTGAATGTATGCCGCTACGCCGTCTCCTTTGAGCCCCTGAAGAAGAGTTTGAAGGGATTTATCTGGCATCGACCAGAGACTGCTAAACCAACTATGAACAGCATCGTTCCACGTCGCTTTCAGAAACTGGGGTCGCCGTTCAACTGGCAACGGAGTGAGGGGCGATTCATTTATACTAATTAACCACGTACCGGTGGGTAGAAACATCGGGTTGGAACTGTCAAAAGTCCATAGTAGTCTCAGCCATGGTTCCACGCTACCTGGCGCTACAAAACCACCGTTTATCGACTTCGCAACCACCTTGTTGAGAGCCTGCATCTGATATTGCATTCGCTCCTATTTTTTCCGACAAACAATGAACAAAATGAGATCTCAATATCTCAATAGCGTACCTCAATATATCCCCACTCTGACAATTCGCTGATGTCTGTTGCCAGACATGATAAGATCTTAAGCTGGTCACCCATCATTAACCTCATTTGAAGAGGAAGAATCGAAAGCAGTGCGAAGTGTGGATTAAATTCATTTAACACTTGCAAAGGAAGATGTATCTTATGACGTTTTTCAGATCCTTCCACGATCTCTGCGATGTTAATTAGCCCAAGTTTTTCATCTGCGAGTGTGATTGAACTCTCAACGGCTTGAACAGCATCCTAATTGTGAGGACAATCAGTGAGGAATATAAGAATTTAGAATATATCGGCTCGGCAAGGTCGGCCAACAACTTACATCTCCAACAAGTCGAAGAGCTGAAAGAACGGAGTCCTTTGAACCATCTTGTTCATTTAAAAAGAAAACGGTAGATATTGCTTCGATTATCGCCCGTTTGGTACTCTTCTGCGATTGGTTCACCATGTATAAGTCACGCAAAAGGTCTGTGCCAATGGCTGATCAGCATATGTAGCCCAGCAACGTAGGTTTTTGTTCACCTGTTGGTTTAGCTCCATGCAATCGCGAGAGAATATCTAGTCGATCCGAAATCGTTAAGAGCGTTGACCAACTGTCTGCAAGTGATTTGCGTTTCATTGCCCTCACGCCACCTGTTTTCCACAGCACTTTCGCTGATTTAAGTTGATTGAACTCCATCGTAACCCATATTTCCTCCAACGTCGATGACAATAAAGCGACATTGTGCGTGCCACGGGCATCAGATACCGAGTTTGATGACAGATGGTGAGTTACTGCAGAAAATACTTTGGAAAGTCGTTTAAGAATCACTGCCAAGCGATCAAAAACGTCGTCGTCCTTTATTAGCCAAAATAAGGACCGAAGCTTCAGGATTTCCTCCCATCGCTGAATATCAAGTGCCTGATGTTGAACAAGCGGATTAGACGAAGAATCGTCAAGAGGTGTTTAACTTACAGCTTTAGATCCAGCGTTCAACAGCCCTGGAACAGAGGACTTGAACCCCTCATGTATGTGCTGCATTAATGGATAAATGAATTTGATTACTTCATGGGATAGCTGAGAACTTGAGAGTCGACCGTCGCAGTAATGAAACGACTGCAAGACTGCTGGTCCGTCCCTCCCGACCCCGTGAAATGTTGCCATGTCCAGCAGTTGACTTTCCTCACTTTCAGCCATAGTAATTTCCCAGAGCAAGTCAAGAAGTTTCAAGAACGCTGATAATTGCGATACAGTCTCGATGGTATCAGTATGCACAGAAATAGAACACCTGTGGTTGTGTACCACAGTTGCCCTATTGAATGGCTTTGACATTTCGTTAGGATAATTTGTTACAACAAACTTCTCAACTTACCTCGTAGTAAGCCTGAATTTCCCCATTATGTAATAAGTTTGATGTTTTTGCATGTTCAGCAATAACTGATTGCAAGGCCAATGAACTTTCATTAACAACACCAGGGCTAAATGTGGAACGCATTGCCAGCTCAGCTCCGCGCAATGTGTTTCTTGTTGCGGGATCGTCATTGTTCAAAGAGCTGACAAAATAGTTGAGGAAATCGGCACGGACACGCCAGTCCGCTAAAGATGTCGAACGAACAAAGCTTCGCACCACAGCTCGAACGTGAGCAAGTCTAGAAAGCGGCTGGTTCTCCAAAGACGATGAACTTGTCGGTTCAAAACGCAGCGACGCGGGGAGCTGGCATTCGGACATGGCAACGTGTTGCATCAAAACACCACCCGTTAACACTGGATCATTAGCAACAGAGTTATCTGAGATTGAAACGCCAGATTGAAAACCCGGCCAAAGTCCTGGCGATGCGAACTTTATAGCGTGACCAACCTGGTTCAATTGTGCGAACAAGGGTTCAAGGCGGGCTCGAACCCCTTGATATCCATACACGTCTTCAAGAGACTCTTCTATAGATTCAAAAAAGCCTATCCCTCTATGGAGCCGTTCTAATGCCATTTGGGCGAACGTCATCAGCATATGGTTTTGGTTTCCTCCCACTTTGTGAACAGTCTGCTGGATGACAAAGTCAAACTCATGGAGTTCGCGTACAAATCTGGACGATGTCGCTCCAGGAAAGCCCACTGCACTAAGCATGACTGAAAGGTCATTCCTTTGCAAATCAATATCATCCGGTTCTGACGACTTCCAATCAGGGTCCAAAAGTGCAATTTCAATCGCACGATTCCTCATTGCCCTTGACACTTCACCATGCTTTGGGTCTAGGGTCATAAATAATCTGAAGTCGGGGTGAGGCACAATCGTGTGGGCTTCTCCGTCCACCAGGCCTCGTTCATTGACCATCAATGAAGGAGTTGACTCAAACAATGGGTTAAGACGATCAAGAACCGATGGAGGGCATAGGTTTACATTTTCTATAAGAACCCAATTACCCTCTTCCATAGCTTTTAGCAAGATTCCATCAATCCATTCAAATCGACCTCCTTGGGACTCCGCTCTGCGTCCACTGCTCAACATGGTGCGGCAATTTTTAATTGCAGACGTGGATCGAGATATCAAGATATTGAAGTCTGATTTGTTGCCGTCACTCAAAGACCAGGACTCCACAAATGTGCTCAATGCATTAAGCAGCATCTCAATGGAAGACTTGTCGAACTTTGCTGCATCTGCCAGTGCAGCAGTCACATAGTCACTTCTAAGCTCCGAAAACTTTTCTAAATGCTTCATTATGCTTTCCGAGACTTTTTGATTTTGACTACAAACAGCTGATGATTGTGCAAGCAGTAACACTCGCGTTACCAGCTGCATGCACTTATCAACTTCTTCCAAAGCCTTTCTTTGCTTCCGCATGTTGTCGACTTGCTCAAACCCGCCTAATATCTCCACGGTATCAACTCCGGCATTCATTGCGAACTCTTCAATCCGCCTTCCGCAAAGGCGTGCTAGAGTGCGAACCATTTGAGTTTTCCCTGATCCAGATGGGCCAGTCAGTAGCGTCAACCAGTTCATCTCAACCGACTTCGCAACGCTCGCCAAAGAACGTTTCTGAGTGGCCAGCAATTGAATGCAAGTGTCTGAATTTTCCAAAAACCGGAACTGCAGGTGGTTCCTCCTGATGAGAGCATCACCGATTCGCACGAACTCTGGAGAAATCAACAAGTCAACGCGTGAAATTTTCTCTTTCGCCACAGTTGGTTCAAGGTCTTGGAAGATCTCGGTGAAAATCTCAATCATTCTAACTCGGTCTTCCTCGGTACGCATTCTTTGTACAAATACCATATCAAGAAATTCAAACGGATGTAGCAAGTGGCCTACACTTGTTCGACGCATCAGCTCCAGCCACCGTAATGCATCTCGCAAATTGAACTCCCAAGGCTGGCCTTTCCATCCGAATGTTCTTCGAACCATAACTTCGTCATGCACCCGCAAAACAAATTTCAGCATTTTCTCCAGTGTTAGCAACACCTGCTCCCGATCCTCATCTCGAACTTTTCCATGAATCTGCTTTGAGCAAATGAGCATCAGGTCTGAAAACTGTAGAGGGTCGACATAAACTTGAGTAAATCGGTTCGCGAAAGAGCGCGGTAAACCTTTTCGCCCTCCGCCTTGAGAATGTGGATTTTGAGCCGCAAATACTCTGAAACCAGGAGCACATGGAAAGCTTCTATCTAGCTCAGGTATGTATACCGTCGCTCGATGATCTAGACACGCGTTTAAACCTTCCAAAACCGGCTGGGGAGCAAGGTTGAGCTCATCCAAAAGCACCCAGTGGCCATTCTTCATCGCTTCTAAAAATGGACCATCTCTCCATGCAAACTCTCCAGCCCGACTAACATTCACATCATCGTCCTCTTCAACTGGAAGGTCAGATCCAAACAGATCGGCTAAATCCGTTTGGTCCGATAAGTTGATCCTGGTAAGTTGATTGTGTGTAGCCGATGCGAGCTTAGAGATCAAGCTCGTTTTCCCCACGCCTGGTGATCCTTCTAGCAGAACTGGCTTACGCAGCTGCAACGCGCGTAACACCCGAGCACAATTTTTAAGCGTTGTTGGTGCCTCCAAAGCAAATGATGACTGATCGGATGACGCCTTAACTGACCCTTTCTCAACGAAGAAGGGAGGAACCCCAAACCGAAGGGAGTCAGAAACAACCTCACGGTTCCGGTGTTGCTCAATCTCCAGATCACCAACTTGAGCTAACTGGGAGAGCTTTCGAAGGCAATCTCGCCGAAGTATTCCAGCTTCAGTCCCCTCGCCTTCACCAGCCATGGAAACACCCAATAATGGGTTGACACCAATACCATCAACCAACACCATACAGCCACCATGAATAAAGGCCATGGCTGGGTCTAGGTTGTTGCAGTTAGCGGTCATAAAAACAACCCATGCGAGAATATCTCGAAGGCTAATTATTGTATCGCTGGCTCTTCTTAGCCTTTCACTGAGCCATTCTACGAAATCAATTATCGGCGAGCCAAACGGTTGCAACTGCTTGTATTTCGCTAGCTTTTTGTTGATGATGGCTTCAAGATCTCCCCGGTCGGAGACGGAAGGAACCCAAATTTCCGTAAATCTGTTCCTCAATGCTGGGGACAACTCCTTTTTTCCGTAGTCGCCGCCCGGGTTCATTGTAGCAAGGAAATGAAAGCTGTCTGCGGCGATAATTTCTTCGACCAAACTTTCACCTTCGCCGCTCTTTTCTGCCAAAACTAAAAGTCGTTGTGGCTCTAAAACTGAGTTGAGCCTCTCAATTACTGAATCATCTGCAAGGGAAATTTCGTCAAGAAGGAACAGGTCGCCATTTCTCATCGCGTTGACCAGTGGCCCATCATGCCATTCGAAAAGAGCATTCCCCTTGGCAAAGGTTGACCGCAAATAATCATATTCTCGGGTGATTGTGATCCACTCCGCATCGGTCGGTTTAAACTAATAACTAATCAGCTGCGTTTTACAAACGTGTTTGTCAAACATACCACTGTGTCAGTACTTTCTCTGAGGCGTTTCCTTGTTCCTGTCTCCACTGTACTGGGCTCTTCGGCTGGGCCTCCCATATTCCTTTGCCTACTTGCAGTTTCAAATGCTTTGCGAGCTTTGTTCATCACCGTGTCCGAGGAACTTGATGCATCAAAAGTAAACTCTGATTTCGAATCAGCACTATTTTGCACCTTTGAACAAAGGCTAACGAATTCTTGCGCACGTTTTCGCCACTCAGCATAATCGGCATCCGCCCTCCGTTGACGGACTGGGCGCTGACTACCAAGGAAGTCGGCCGTCTCAGAATGTTGATGTGCATTGACAATGTGCAGGACACGTCCTAAGATAGTGGAAAGCATTTGGCAAACAGTGGTTTTCCCACAGCCAGTGTCACCGACTAGCAATAGAGGCTCACGATATATCAGAGATAAGGTTGTCAGGGTGAACAACCTTTTCATAGCCTTTGTCCACACAGCCTCACCCAGCAATGTATCAAGCTCCGCTAAAAACGCCTCGGATGGACGCGGAGACTCCACCGCGGAGTTAGTTGCAGCCACCTTTCGTTTCTTAAGCTGTGTGTTTCCGGTGGAGTCAGAAGTTACTTCTTCTGCCTTGGTCTTAGCCTCCTCGATCGGAGTTCCCATGCGCACAAGTTCAAGAATGCGCAGGACACGATAGAACTGAACGTCGTACATACCGTCTTCATTGATAACGACATTCATTTCTTTCTCGATGCAAGACTTCAGTAACTCGCGATCATCAGCTCGCCTTATTCGTTCCGAAATGAGCATGAACCCATCTTCTGCAAGACGCTGGTACCCAACAGCTCCACGGCCAGCCCATCTGAATAGGTCTCGCAATGTCACGAATGACTTTGCACCACGACCTCCGCCACTTTCAAACATGTGTGCTCTTGACTTCATTCGGTAAATTGCATCCGTTCGCAGTGACCTGAACACGCCGACAATCTTCTTCGCGTAGGACGGCGCTATGCATGTACGTCGCTCCAGTATAGTCTCGAGCTCAGATTCTGGTATATCTCCGAAATGTAACTCCATAAACCGATTTCTGAAAGCCCTTGACAAAACTTTTCGTCCTCCGTATTGTCCCCCAGCAGGGTTCTGTGTGGCGAAAAGCATGAAAGAGGGATGCGGCCGAACTACCTCCTGTGTTTCAGGAATGACCAGTTCTCGGTTGTCATCCAAGAGACGATTGAGCGCTTCTAAGACATCGCTGGGTGCCAAGTTCAGTTCATCAAGAACTATCCAATAACCATTCCGGAGAGCTTTAACAAGAACCCCCTAGTGTAAAACGTTGAGAAGAAATCCACCAGAAATTCGAACTCATACCTCTTGAAAACTCAGCCGACCCATGCTGTCTGCTGCGTACGTCCCGATGTACTCCTGCAAATCGGTGTGCTCATGATTGTTTATTCGAACAAATCGATGGCCTGTTCTTTTTGCGAGATATTCAACCATCGAAGTCTTTCCTGCAGATGTCGGGCCCTGGATGAGAACAGGAAAACGTCGGAGCATCACTGCCCGAGCAAGATTGCGCAGGTTCTGATCAACTGACTGTGTGAGTACGTACGATCCGACTCCGGTCCCAGCTGCTGGATCAACAATTGGCAGTGGTCCCTTTTCGAGCCAGAAACAGTCGAAGAGAACGTGCGTCTTCGTTTCACGTTGAATTCTACCATCTTCTGGTACATACCCTTCACCGTTCAATTGCTCCTCGTTCGCCTCAGTTGTCCCCGGAGGTGGTGGGATTACATTGATGAAAGAGCTGACATTCTTCACTTCTGCAAGCACACACTGCTCAATCAATTTCCTCATTTTTGCGGCACTGTCATGTTCCAGATGGGCAGCAAATGTCATCAGAAATCCCTCATACAGTCCTCTCAGCAACCCATATGTTCCTGCAACACCGATAGCATAGCTCAAAGCTCTCGAAAGGGTTCGCACGCTGAAATGAACCTTGCCACCGCCTTTCCCACCGCCACTGCCATCTGTGAGGGCATGCGAGTCGGCTAGCTGTTTCGCCTCAGTATACATATTAGCAATGCTTTCGCACAAACGGTCACCGCGTGATCTGGGTCCAAGAAGATGGAGGTGCGATTGCAAATAACGTTTGACAATCATCAGTAAGTCTCCGCGAAGCTCGTCGGGAGGAGGAACCCAAAATTCTGTGAATCTTGAGCGAAGCCCGGGAGGTAAGTCCTTCTTTCCTGCATCATTGGCTGGATTCATGCATGCAAACAAACGAAAATCTGGGTGTCGATGAATTGGTCTGGTATCACCTCGCTCAAGCAGCAATATCGATCCTTCAGGACCCTGAAGCAACCCTGATAACGTTTCCAATGTTTCGGAGCTGGCCAGATTCACTTCATCAAGAAGCACCCAGTCTCCATTTCGAACAGCCCGAACAAGGGCTCCTTCCACAAAATTGAATAGAACATTGTTCTTCAGTTGCTCCTGCTGAGCCGAAAATTGCTTCACATCTTCCGTGAATTCCGACCAATCAGCCGCCAACCTGACATCGTTAGCAAACTTTCCAGAAACTTTTTGCCTTTTCGCCTCGTTTTCGTGGTCCCGGTCATTTTCATCCCTTGGCTCGTTGCGCTTGCTCTCAGCTTTCTTCAACTTCTCCGCCATTCCCACGGCATTCTTGAAGCCACTCATGAGCATCGGCCAATTCTTCCGGGTTAAAGCTTTATTCACACTCTCAATGAACGCGGCGTTGTTTTTCACGTTGAACGTTCTGCTGAACAAATCATCGAATTTATCTTTCAGCGGCAACGCTAATGTTCGTGCATCAACCGGTCGGAAGCCTCCAAGTAAGTCCGAAGAGTCCGACTGCTGCGACAAGTTCAGCACAACCAGTTTCCGACCTAGAACAGAAGCAAGGTTTTGCACGCATGTAGTTTTGCCAGTTCCAGTTTCTCCGACCAACAGAACTGGTTCTTTCAGGTGGACGCACACCGCAAGCCTCTCCAACAGTCTCACTGCTCCAATTGTCATCGCGAACGGCCTGTCATTTTCAGTTTGGTTCTTTTTGGATCGCAGATTTCCAAGTTGAACACGCCCGAATGTCAAATCGTTCAAATCAACCTTAGGATTGAATGAGTCAAGATAAAACTCGACCCGGTGTTGAGAAACACCCAGTGCAAGTCCAAGTTGCATAATAACTGCGTCTCGGATGTTTCTTTTCCCAATCATCCCCGCAAATGTATCAACGGCTTCACGAAACATCTGCTCACGCTCATATAAGTGCACATCTTCTGCTCCCATTGAATCTCCTGCATTAGCTGGAAAACTCTGTTTCTGAGAGACCTGAAATGAAACGGAATGCATGCGTCCACACCATTTCATTAAATCGCGAAGTGACAAGAGTCGACCAGTGACACCCGGGGCCGCCGAATCACTACCACTGATCCCATTCTGATACGTCTTTTCCATTTCGTGGAATGCACGCATGATGGTCTTTGAAAAAGGGCGCAAAGACGGGAACTTTTGGCGAACTATTGAATGCACTTCATTCACAGGCAGTGGCCGCACTCGAATAGTCGTCCATAGGTTCTCTCCAAGGTGCTGTTGATGACCAGATGAGGCCGAGAATCCTCTCGATGAAGTTCGGAGCGTCCGTGTTGCAAATAGCTGAAATCCTCTTTTAGCTTTTAACTTTTCGCCACGACTGGCAATAAGCAATGTCTTCGACTCGAGTAGCGGTAGAAGCACGGCGACAACCTCGGTTGGTGCAAGATCGATGTCCTCGATTAATATCCATCGACCTTCCACCACCGCTGTTGTAAGAATTCCGGGCTGCCACTGAAACACTCCAGGAGTAGGAGTGCATACGTAGCTCCCAAGCAGGATCTTACTGTCAGTCTGGTCTCCCAAATGAACACGGAGGAGGTCTGCACAAAATAAGAATGATGAGCATTATTGTTAGTGAATACAAATTCAGCTCACCATTTCTTCCCGCAATTGCTGCAGCTTCTTCAATAAGAGCAGTCTTGCCACATCCAACTGGGCCTTCAACCAAAATAGGTGTTCCAAGTGATATTCCAAGTCCCAGCCGATTCAATACTTTCGCAGTCGATGGAATCATCGCTAGCCGCTCAGAGTAATGGTCTGTCGACGTCGCGTTCGGTAACGGATCGGTTGGCAGAATGACACCACACAAGTCGACGGAAAACGGGCTCAAGTCGCTTCCACGAACAATTAGTGACTGAGATGACTGGTGGTTTGACTCCTGTGGTGCTAATGGGTCGCCAACAAGAAGTGAAGCACGTAGAAACCCATCTTGTTCGTCCTCCAATATCCTGAAAATCGATAATGTCAGTGATAATCTAAATGTAGTTGACTCTTGAAAGAACCTTAGCAAGCGAATCCGCTCCCACACACCGTCTTCATCAGCGGGAACTTCCAAAATCGTTGGTCCAGGATCATTTGAACCATATGCTTCCAAGAACGTGTCCCGCTGACCGTCAGGAAGTCCCGAAATGGTTGCAAGAATGTGAGCAGCGTACGAGCGTGCGATCAGTGCATCTTTTGTTGAAGGCTCATTCGAAGAGATTTCAGAGATCAAAGGCTTTGGATCCCACCAAGCTGCTTCTGGAATGAAGCGGAGGAGCCTGTAAGCAGAACGAAGCGTAAATCTGCGACGAAGATCAGATAGTTCAGCCGCCTTAATTAGGAGAACAATTTAGACAAGTTCAAATGATAGAAAACATTTGTTACCGCTGAGTGAAGAATAGAATGCGGTGAATCAGGCTTCAAAACTTCAAAAACATTTGGTGCATGGGCCAATATTCCTAAAGTGTGACTGATAGCGGGCGAAAGTCAATGGAGAATCTGTATTACTTCCCAAGTTGACTTACTGAAGAATCTGTGGAGTGGTGGGAAACATATTTGACAGAGCGTGGATGATCAACTCAAGCCTTGTAATCGGTACAAGTGAATGGTCTTCGCTAGTTGTATCATTTTGCACCAAGTTTCCATCTCGGTCATGTTTCGGGGATATTTTTGATTCCTGCGGTTGCGTCGACCCAATGACCGCATTTGTGTTCGGGCAACTGCACAGGTGCAAACCAGCGTAGTGGCGAATCATTCCATCCCAACGCGGGACGTAGGTGGCGGTCGGAAGGTCAGAAGCTGAGAATTTTGGAGCTGCCGACGCCGCCATTTTCATACACCCGGCGCAAATGTTCATAACAGTCATCAGACCCGCTGATTTATCCGACCTCCATCGGCCCACAAGTTCGATTAGCAGTGGGCGAAAATGCCGCCAAATCAATGGTGCGATACGGGGATACAGGGCCAACTCGGCTAGTGCGTCCAGGGTTTCAACAACCGGCGAACCCGATTGGTGCGTCCTACTCGTCCTTAATTCCCTTCTCAGAGTAAGGACATGCGGCTTGCATATGCTCTCCATGACGCATGCCGAATCCGAGTGCGGAATCTGATCCAAGAAAGCATTGAGGGGTTTTTCAAGATCAAACGTAAACCCGATGGATGAGCCGACTTGGTCAAAGTCCGCCGCCGATAGTTGATTTTCAAAGTCTAAGTCCGCTTCGACAGCTCCCTCCGCTTCATCAATCTGCATTGGCTCAGGAGCAGACTCTGAAGGTGTTATGGTAGCAGGTACTGAATATTTTTCCACATCATCCAATTCCATTGAAGTAGTATACGGATTTCCTTCGCTCGATCCCGCAACAGTGCGCTTCGATCCATTTCGTTTTGATTTTACATTTTTCGTTGTTTTAGCAATCTCTGTGACATCCACTTTTCCAGTGCTCACAGACGCCTTCTCATCGCTTTCCCTTGTCTTTTCAGCAAAGTTTGATGCGAAATCCTTTTCATCCATCTGGAATGTAAATGATGAGTTTGACGACTCTTCTTTCGCTGACCGACGTAATCCGCTGCCTCCAGCCGCAGTCTTTTTACTGGAGGCGCCTCTCTTTGACGAGCTCTTTGGTCCCATCTCTGGTGTGTGTGTTAGATTCAGACTGGGAGAATGATCCTGGGTTGAATTGAATTTCTGACAGGTTTGTATGCCACAGAAAAACCAACTTGTCCCAGCCACACCCATCACAATATGACACAAACGAAGGCGAGTGTGCTGTCGCTGCAGATGGTTGCCATCCTGGTGCTGCTGGCCCTGCCGCTGCCATCCAAGGCTCTCTACTTCTATCTCGACCGCTCGGAACAGAAATGCTTCCTCGAGGAGCTTCCAAAGGACACCACTGTCGTTGGTACGTGCATTTCACAATTAAAACTTGAAGATCTAGATTCATTCGCCATAAGGAATCTACAAGACTGAGGAATGGGATCCCAACACGAACTCCTTCAAGGTCAACCCAGGTCTAGGAATGCAGATTCTTGTGGAGGTACCAAACAATTTTGCGGAATTTTGGACAACTGTGTTGATGAGATTCCTACT
Organism: Cladochytrium replicatum; assembly: GCA_025526935.1. Classification (NCBI taxonomy): domain Eukaryota; kingdom Fungi; phylum Chytridiomycota; class Chytridiomycetes; order Cladochytriales; family Cladochytriaceae; genus Cladochytrium; species Cladochytrium replicatum. The sequence goes on along the minus strand of JAHLKD010000055.1, from coordinate 130,805 downwards.
TTGCATTCACAGGAACTCCCCGACCGCAAGCAACTTGTGAAAAGCAAAGGATCGGGCGAAGGGAGGTTCACGTTCACTACATCGGCCGCCGGCGACCACCAGATATGCTTGTAAGTGTCTCTTTGGAACAATGGTTGTGAAGCAAAGATAATTTTCTTTGTATAGACAAACGAACAGCACTGTCGGCTGGTTTTCTACGGCACGTGCGGTAGGACTATTACTGACTATTTTTTACTATCGTCACTCATTTCCCTTGCAGAAAGTTCACCTTGATATGTTATTCGGCGAGCCCTCGACTGATACCACCTCCGTTGTGAAAAAGGAAGTTTTGAACGGTAAGTAATATCGGCTCTTGTGTAGTCATTCCCTTACATGAGGTACAGATCTTGCGGTCCGAATCAAAGATCTCACATCTCGCATCTCTGCCATCCGTCGTGAGCACAAGTACCAAAGGGTGAGTATCACATGGTTCCATGTTGCTTTTGTTCTAATCATAGTGCCATGAAGGATCGCGAAGAAAGCTGGAGGGATACTAGCGAGCGCGTCAACTCTCGAGTTCTCAACTGGACATTGATCCAAATTGTTGTGCTTGGTGAGTCTGCGTTGAAACATGTCATTTGTGCGAATACTGAACTGGAATCAATTCCCAGTTTTGACGTGTTTCTGGCAGCTGCGTCATCTCAAGAGCTTCTTCATTGCGAAGAAACTGGTCTGAACTATACACTGTTCTGAACTATACACTGTATGAAGTCCTCTTACGAAAAGCTTGTTGCTTTTAATAAACTGTGCGGAACAGGTCGACACTCGTTGATTAAATGAAAATGAGGTATAATTATATTAACCACGGTCACAAAAACTCACAGTAGTAGCACAAAAACATTGCCAACTGGCCATAGATGAAACAGGAACTGAAATGAGAACAGGAAATTTAAATATAGAACACAAAGCAACAAAAAAACATCATCACGGCTCCTCTAAAACATTGACCAACGAGCTTTTAAGGTAGTACTTTCCTACCTGCCAATCGCACACGATCCCCACTCTCACCAAGCACCAACGATACGGACCTCCCTCCTGCAACGTGAAAATCTTCCCTTCTGCTCCGGGCTCCACCGCCATTCCTCGGAATTTGAGCCCATCCACTCTCACCTGCACCTCGGTCTGCCCCACACCCTCAACATGCACAAAGTTATGCCGATCCTCCATCCGCCACGCAGATGACCGGCAGCAATGGCTGCAAACCTGCGTCGATGGCAGCCAGCCTCCAAAAACAAGTTCTCGATGCACCGGAGCCAGTCGAAGATGACGCAGATGCGTGGAGTAGTATCTGTACATGGCCTGGAGCCTTTCCGCCGGCTGCAGATAATCCTCGTCCTCCGATTCCGTCCCGAAAGATCCCTCTGACGACCACCCGTCCCTCCTCTCTTCCATCCGTCGGAGCCGTCGGCGTCGGGTTGCATCTCTGTCGTAGAATGTCAACGCGACACCGTCGTTGTGGACACAGTCGATGTCTGTCCCTGGGACGAGAACGTGTCCCCACGCCAACGCCATCGTGGGTGGTGCACAGCCATCAACTTGCGTCGGCCAAGTCCTACCTGACACCTGATCCACGACGCAGTTCGAAGCCGTCAGCGACCTATCTCCGTGACCCAGGCCGAAGAAAATGCGGAGCGAATCGAGTGGGTTTTCGTCTGCAAGCCATTCGATCGACTCCACGAGTCGCGGGTCGAGGTTGACATGAGTGACGAGCTTGGTCGCAAGTATGGAGACATTGTACAACTGTGCTTGGCAGTGTCCTTTATCAACATCAATAAGGATCCTGCGAACACGTGCGCTCGTCCGTGAGAGTTTGAAGAAGTTGCTCAGATCGAGATGCCCCGCGATTTGGATCAAAAGCTCCACAGGTAAAGTTTCCAGGTAGGAAAGGGGAGGCGGGGATGGAGGCGCTGGTATTTGGATCTGAAGGTTGAGGTAATTCCTCGTAGATTTATCTCGGGGACCGAATAGCTGTGGGACTGGCCTTCGTTTCGTTGTGGATGGAAGGTTACCAATGATGCTGGAGGCAATGGTGACCAAGTTGCCCAGAACCAGAGCAGCAGGAGCGTGAAGCGATTCCATCAGCGTCGACGGAAGCCGCCGAGATGCATCGCCGTCAGTCGTTGCAGGAAATGTTGCGATTGCCATAGTGTTCTCAAAATGCAGAAATGGACAAAGACCGGGATGTTGCGCTTACTTATAATTGTATTCATTCATCGCAGCAATCGGATCGCAAAACTGAGGAGTCGCTTCGGAGATGAGGGCAGATCTCACATGAAAATTGCTTTTGTTTTTGATTTTACTTTCGGTGCACGGATTTGACGTTTGTGCACGAGAGTGACGACACACGTATTGGATGGACATCCGGATCGATTCAAAAATTATCGATGTAAAATAATTAATGGAGCGAAAAGAAAAGAAAACGATGCACAGGGTAAGATGACGGCAAAAATAGCCTCGAAGGACAAAAAACACGGGATGCTGCTATTTATTAAAAAGACTCGATCTACGTTCGAACCGCCAAGCAAAATTGAATCAAAGCTCACCAGGAGCAGAAATTCGGTGTGAGCAAGAAAAATGAAAGTAACATCGGAGCACAGCAGGAAAGGCTGCCCGCTCAACCCTTTCGACTACATACAGCGGGTTTGAAAATGGGAAGGGAAGCAGGGTTATGTTGTGTATATGCGCGCACACAAGTGAGCGCTCTCTGTCGGGGGCCAAAATGTTGAACCAAAAAGTACGGAATACAAAGCGCAAATTTCAGTGCGTGATCCAAATGTGCAAAAAAAGAGAAGGATTTGAAAAATTTGCACTGCTTTAACTTCCTGCGGGAATGTGCCATGCAGATCATTGAAGGGAAACGAGTCCTTGCCGGATAAGCGGTCCGATCATCGGATCCACGTCGAACTGGTCTTTGCACTGAGGCGCCAGGAATGCAGCCAGTGGGATCTTTGAGCACACAGAGGCGTCAGAAACATTCGTAGGTTCTGCGTCACCTCTGGTGGTCGTAGTGGTCGTTGTTGCAGTAGCTCGTGCTCGTGTAGTGGTTGTTGTAGTTGTAGTGGTGGTGCGGCCATTGTTGCCATCAGCGAAACCAGTCTGGCCATTGTTGAACAGGATCCTTTAAAAGTATAAAATGTGTAATGAAGCACGGGAAAACGACAAGCGACCTTTACTTACAAGTTCGGCGTGTTACGCTTAACGTTGGAGATCTTGTCGCGGGTGGCAATCGAGACGAGGTTGTCTCGAACCTCAATCGCACTGAGGTTAGGTGAGTCTGCCAGCATCAAGGCTACCACGCCAGCAACGTGGGGAGAAGACATCGATGTTCCGGAGATTGTGTTGGTTTTGCCGTTCTTTCCGTCAGTATTACTGTTTCCAATCCAGGTCGACCTGATTTTCACACCCGGGGCGTTAATGTCGACACACCGTCCTGTTCGATGATTTAGTCTTTAAGCCACATATAATCTTGGTGACAACATACCGAAGTTACTGAAGTTGGGCATTTTGTCAGTTCGAGGATCGATCGCACCTGCGGAAAGATTTTCAGCAAACTCGCAACTGACGTCCAAATTGGCACTAACCAACTGAGATAACGTTCGTGACACGAGCGGGCGATGTGTTGCACGCATCCTGATTCTCGTTACCAGCAGCCGCAACAACTACACAGCCCTGGTTGATCGCAGTGTTGACCGCGCGATCAAGAGTAGCACTGGCCGATCCACCGAGAGACATGTTTATGACGCAGGGACGGCTGGGGTTGGCATTCGATTCCTTCACTACAAAGTTGACTCCACCAATGACTCCCGAGTTCGCACCCTGGCCATCGGCATCGAGGACACGGACTGATATGACCGTAGCCTTCTTCGCGATACCGAACGTGGAAGACGCGATCGTGCCAGCGACGTGAGTACCATGACCATTTCTATGTCACCACAGATTTGATGAGATTTGTATCACTGAAGCGTCAAACTATTCATACCCATCGCCACCTTCACCACCATTCACAAACGATGCACCTTCAACGGCTCGACCCTCGAAGAGCGGGTGATCAACTTTGATACCTGTGTCAATGCTACATTGCCATGGTAAGTCACCGCTGATATTTTTGAAAAAAATCGACGAAGAAGAGGACATACACATATACGTCGACATCTTGTCCAGCACTAGAAGGGAAGGAGTATGTTCCAGTGTTCGCAACTGCATTTGCTCCCGATGTGCGCTAAGAAAAGCAAACCGAAAATCAGAGCCATTCTATGCAGACAGACGTCGTCTACACACAGCGAGACCAGGAACCGCGTTAGTCTGCTGGGCGAAAAGCTTCATAGTAGTGTCCGGTTCGAGCACTACGTCTCCATCGTCCTCGATGATTTTCGCCAACGCCTCAGGAACTTCCATCGCATATCCACCCCAGGTCGTGAAATTGTATTCCGACTTAACGATGGTGGTATCGTCAGCAAACTCGTTGTTGAACATAGTCTGCAGCCACCTTTGGTGGCCCTCTGGTGTTCTCTTCATCGAGTTCTGGTCCTTGTAGACGGCGATGTACTGGTTAGGAATGACCTTTGCATCGACAAGGGTGGACCAGCAGCTCAACACTGCGACAGCGGCAACAGCGGATCTGAACATCACTCGCAGCAGATAGATTCACAGCAACTTAGAAGATATTAGAGAGCTACCAAAAACTTGAACAGGTGATTGCAAGGAACAATAAATTTGTTGGTGGTGCCGCTTTGGTGGGAAAGCGGTCAAGTGGCGCAAAACGTGATCTGACAATATTCCAACCAAGCGTGACTGGTGTGACTGTTAGAAGTTGGGACCATGTTTGTTTCAAACTGCACCGCAAAACAAGGAATGTGGGAGAATAATACACATACGAGAAGAAAGTCTTACGCTAAAACAGGCGATCATTCTTTGATTGTGAGAACTAAAGACAACAATAGATATCAGAAGATCCCACGCTTTATTCTTCCACACTACCCCTTCACCTTGCATCTTTGTGGTGGTTCCCTCAAGGAAACCAATCACCTGTCCAGAGGTCACCACCGCAATATCTCCTGGCTTACAAATGCCAAGTGCAACAGCGTACTTGATCGTTCCTTGTAGCAGTGTTTCCTGTTTCCAAATAAAATCAAAATCATCTTCACCGTTTGCCTCGTTCACACTTACAGCCGATCCTTTGTGGTGGTACATCCGCAAACCAAAGCACAAGTTCAGCTGTCGTGCAGTCTGACCTAGCAAGGTTGCCGCAATGACCGGAATCTGGGGGCGATACTTCGCAACCAATCTCGCAGTACCTCCTACTTCAGTGATTGCAATGATGACCGATGCGCCAACCTGGCGAGCACACACAACTGCGCTGGATGCAATCGACTCTGAAACGTTGACGGGCTTTGGAATCGAGCGCATCATTTTCAGCTGGTACTCGTAGTCTGCACGATTGCACGATTGAAGGATGAGCATCGGAGATAAAGGTACATAAATCAAATCATACAGTTGGTGTTCTTCTCGCTAGTCCCGGCAATCTTTCGCGCGCAGCGAAGGGATTCGACTACATACTGGCCTAACATAGCTCACGATTAGTACCGTTTACCACAACGATTGAATTTGACCCACCGACAGCAGTCTCCGCGGACAAAACCAACCCATCAACACCATCGATAACCGCGTTGGCCTTTGAGGGAGATTAGTTAATAGGTGCAGTTTTGTTTGGAGCTTCGTAAGATACGTACCACATCTGTTCACCAGATCAGACAATCGCCGGATTTGTCAATTGATATTTCATGATACAATAGATGGGTTACTCTACCTGCTGCCTCCGCTCTAACCAAATGTTGATAAACGTCAGTGACATAGAAGCACTCAACAAATTGCCCTTACCTAGTGGGTCGCGGGTTGTGGTTCATTGATTCCAGCATTTGGTTCGCAAGGAAAACAGGCTTTCCGGCGAGGTTTGCCTCAAAACGCAAATGAATGAGATCACTTAAATTGCTTCCCACAAGCACGCCCTACCAAAGCAATCATCTTCTTCTGGTTAATGGTGACAGATTCAACATCGACCTCCGCTCCAAGGTAGCCACGATCAATAACAAGTCCATCGGCAAGCCTCAGAATACTCTCAAAGTTCTCCATTCCACTCTCATTCTCAATCTTGGCGAGGAGCTTCACCTTTGCATTCCCAATGAGCATCCTTCACATGAAAACGATTTAGAAAATCTGAACTGATGTTGCTTTTTCCATCGTGCCTCGCTTCCTCGACATCCTCCGAAGTACGGATGCACGACAACGAGATAAAGTCCACATCGTTGGTGAGACCAAAGTCAATGTCCACACGATCCTTCTCGCTCAAAGCAGGAAGCTCGTCGATAATGTGGCGAGGGAAGTTGATTCCCTTTTTCTCACCAAGGTACCCTGATAAAAATCAAACTTAAAAAAGTGACCGTCATCCCGAACGGTGGAGCAATAGAGTCACACCTGAGTTATTGGCGACCGTGCGAATCGAGTCCGGGAGTCGCTCCACGACAGTAAAGGAGAGGAGACCGTCATCCACGTACATCTGATCGCCGTTCCTCACCAGCTCCTTCGTGTATGTGGTCGAAACCCTAGTGCTGTCTCCCAAGACAGTCGAGTCATTCACAAAGTAGAAATCGTCGCCTGCACGGATGTACACCGGTTGGCCGTCCTTAAGGTTTCCTGTGCTATACCCATAAACTGATCAATACCCGTCGGACTGAAATATTCAAATGTTTCCCGCTTACCGCACTTTAGGCCCGTTGGTGTCGACCCAAATTCCGATCTGAGCGGCCGTCTGCGACTCCTCAAGGTACTCGCGCACGTTTTTGATGATTTCGGCCGCGGCGTCCTGATCCATGTGCGACATGTTCAGGCGCGCAACGTCCATACCAGCCTCAATAAGCTGCCCGATCATCTCCTTGCTTGAGGAAGCTGAAGGCGGGCATTACTGGATACTTTAATGCATCGCTTTAAAGTTTGCGTGTACCTGGTCCGATAGTGCAAACCAGCTTGGTCTTGACAAAGTCGTTACCATCTACATGGTGTAATAATTTGAGTTGGTGATTGTCATGCTTTCACAAGTGCGATGCCCTTACTCTGAAGGTGCCCGGGAATCTTGAGGGTCATCTTTTTGGGGGTATGATGTGCGTTAAGCCACAAGTATATACATTGTGGGTTGCCACAATTGCATAAATGCACGGCAAAACTGAAACATTTCAGCTCGAAAATTGATTTAAAGCTGCGATAGCTTACCAGACATTGAATCACTTCAGGAGCAAATTGAGCATGAGAGCGGCATTGCTTGTATTTTCCCGGTAGCTTGTTTTCTTGCTGGACTGTTGCTGATGAGTGGTTTAGCTTTTGAAGAAATATTCATTCAAATGACTTACCTAAAACCGAGCACTTCTCTACAAGCTTCATTCAGCTCCGCTAAATCATAGATGGCCTATCCCCACAGAGCGGCGCATAGAACGTCTGTGGTTGATGGGTCCGTCCATACAAACTTGGGAACTCCAACTTTGGAGAGGATAAGATATCAGTAAGGGCAACATAAAGATTCCAAATTACGTACCTGAATCTTCGAGCTGGAACTCCCCATTCTCCGATACTTGCATAACATGTGGCCTCCGAGCCCTTTGAGGCAATTATGGAAACGGCCGTCGCCATGATCCTCAACGAAGCTTGAGATAACACGTCCCTCCCCACCATACCATGGTGATCATAACGGGTGGACTCTTGGACATTCCGGACATGCGAGTCTCGTTCGTTGCCCTTCAGCAGATTAGCTGCGAAGATTTTGTCCTCCGGAGATTCGAGATAGCTGATCCATAGAAGAAGAGTTCTCTATCAAAGGGTGATCGATCGGCGAAGTGTACCGGTCAGTGGACGGTTGACTTGGCTTTGGCTGGGCTTACTGTGGCCGGCATGTGAAAAGGACACATATTTCCCACGGGAGTGGATCTTGGACAGAAACATCGGATAAGTTTCAAAAATGCTTGGGAAGCGACCTTCATTGCTTTGGTATAGAAGGACTTCATAGTTGTGCAAATTACTTCAACTGATTGAAAAACTTTGAAAATAAATATAGAGCAACCAACTTGAAACTGGGATTGTTTAAGTGTCTGCAGAAGCTGTGGGCAATCCCTCCCAATGACGCATAAGTGCCCAACCAACCTTGTGCGGCCTAGCCCTCGACATATCTCATTGCTTCACGAGAAGCTCCGAGGAGCTCCTCTGTACTGTACTTCTGGTACAGGGTACAGCACGTCCGACGGGGTGACTTTCTTTAGGGCTTTCGAGATTGTGGTGCAGAGAGTTGTGAGGTCGTCAGGGTCCAGTCGGTCCTTGTGGAATACGACCGAATGGACGTCTGTCTACAGTCCGAAAAACGATGTCAATAATGAAGCATGTAAGTTGAAATGTATTTCGACTTCAGCATCTTTGATGCTGTAGACCCGCAGCCACTAGTCTGCAACATGGCGGACTACTTTACCGAGCTGTTGCTCCGCAAGAGCGATGGCACAGTTTTCTGTGCCATGGGGCCAACCTACATGGCGAGATATATGGCTGGACTTCTGCCATGGGAAGTCCGCTGCCGTGGCGACTTGGTGTTTTCTAGGTCAGGGTGCGTAAGACGATTCGTTCTGCTCCCTGGAGTATCCAATTCCTCCAACACTGAGGAATTGGTCCGTTTCGAAGGCTCCATGCTTATCTTTAGCCGCAACGTAAAGCGATGGTGCGGCGAAAAGAGCATTATCTAGACCGCTGCGCTTGGCAAGGCAGCAGTCCATAATGCTCACCGCGAGGAAAAGGGCGTCGCGCCGAAGCTCGAAGGTCGAGTAGCCTTGAACAAAACGAAGAAAATGGTTGTGATTCACAACTGACCTTGAAAGATCCCTCGACGACTGTACGATCGTGCTGATCCGCCGCAGAATTGAATGTATCGATGCATTCGAGACTGATATGGTGTATCCGATCACCTCGGGGAACTTAGGCCATTGCACTGAGAAAGAGTATTCCCGAATAGAACATTCTAGCCAAACCTCACCTTTTCTCTTCTCATGCGAACTTTCTCCACTTGCACTTATGAATCCTTCGGAACTTATGCATCTGCCAAAAGAAACCAGAATGATGTAAACCTGAAAAGGATGGAAGCATTAGAAACATCAAAAATAAATCATCTATTTGGGAAGTATTACTTTTCGATCTCGTCAAAGTGACTTTTGGAGTAGTTACTCACTGTGTTCATGTTCGATAAAAGCGAGGTGCAGATGGATTCCCATGCATGACCTTCTCCCCAACGAACGCCCACTCATTCACCAGATGTAGATGAGCCAGATCAAAATCAATCTCGCCCATGCAATCCCCCTTGTTTGGCTTTCCACGCACCAAACATTCCAGCCGCAAGCGTAACCGCAAATGAAGCAGATGATTCTCAGTCCTCCGGCCAATGGCAGATCCGATACAAGCGTCAAATCAATTCCAGTGCATTTCTTCACCTCACTACGAACGCCTCAGCACACGTAAGGAACGCCAGGACAGCCCGTTTCACATTGCCATCCTGCATGTCCCAGCAGTAGTGGCTCTTTGGCCGGCATGTGATGCGAAACAACTGTATGTACATATAGAATTTATAAATGGCTGCAAGCGTAGTGATTGTTCTCTGTTCAGCGGAATCTCAATATCAGGCTCGGTTGTGAGAATCCGGTGTTGGCAAAGTGGACGGAGTGCAGTCTGGTAGGTGGTCAGGGGTGGTTGAGTGCGTGCTTTTGCTCGCTGCACCACCCGCCGAGCGCGTGCCGTTCGACAATCGTCTGGATTTGGTAGGACGGTCCTCAACACCATTTTCATCATCGTCGTCTGGTGTTAATGGACGCGAAACTTTATCTCTGTCGCCGCTCGAGCCATCTGCTACATCTCCATAGGTTGTCCGTTCTTGGACCCCACTATCCTTTCCTCTAAGAAAGATCAAAGTGCTAGCATAAGATACTTTTGAAACTGCAATCAATAATTGTCGCTCACTGACTTTCTGTTCCGTGTCTCTTTCCGAATTCGAATCTTTAAACCCTGCTCAGCAAAGGTCCGGGAGAGTTGTGTGGACTCTGGCGTAGATTGTAAGAGCCCCCAGCCTCCGAAAACTATGAGAAAATACCTTCCATTCCTGGAAACTTCTTAGCGGCATACACGTCTTCATAAATGGGTGAGTAGACGAATGGTGGAGCGATCTGAACGCCACGTACTGAAAATATCGGAGATGATGGAGATGCAAAAGTAAATCTCGCTGTTGACAATTTCGTATAACGAAAACTGAGAAAGTTCACAGTCAAAGATTTGAATCACACGAGTTGTCGCCTACCTTCAGTCGATATATCCCCTCCATTCGTACCCCGAGATCAGGGAATACAAAGAAAGCCCCTTCCTTCCCATCAATACCTTTAAGCCTATACAAGCTCGACACCATCGAGCCAGTCGTGGAGCGAGTTTTTCCATCCCGGAGGAAGTGCAACTCGTCCACAGAGTCAGGCGCGATCAACGACGCGTATAGAAAGTAATAAGAGCTCTCCAAACCCGGTGCCGGTGTGAATGAAGACTGGGCATCAGTAAACTCGAGTTGCTATTCCAATAAACAAAATCTCTTGAGAAAGTGTGATGCGAAGAGCTGAATGAAGCAGCATACGATGATGGGCGGTGGATCCACTGGACGACGATCCACTGGAGAGTTTCAGAATGATGATAATTGCGAGGGCAAGAAAAGAAAACCGTCATGCATGCACTAGTATTTGTCTACCACACCGCCCCACCTTTCTCGCCGAACCCACACATCCTGGACTGCTTGGGTTGTTGCAGCAGGGAGAGTCGGTAGTTTCTCTGTGGTCGTTCGTGGTATGAGTGCTGCAGGGCCACGAACTGGTAGCCTGACGTCTCCGTGGGTTCTCTAGCTAGGGAGTGTGCCATGAGATAATAATATAACTCCCACGTTGGTCTAAGGTGCTCACGTGCCATTCGATGTGTGCATATTATTATTGATTTTTGATTTCTATTTCTCATTTTTGATTTTGGATCTGCAACGCCGGCGCTGGTCCTCACGTCAGTCGCAAAAATTGCTAGGAGACTGCCCACCGCGTTGCCAAAGGACTTTTCGGTAAATGGTACTTTCCCAAAACTAGATATTGCCAATGATCTAGTCTGCGTCGTGACTTTTCATCCTTCAAGCACCGACGTGCTCGATCCTCCGTGGTCCCAGATCTCGTCATCGCACATTGATTTCCCGCTTGGCATTAACTCCCCTGAAAATCCTTCTGGCATCGATGTGCGGTGCTACACAATCGTCACTCATTTTGACCCACAAGCGAACTCCAAAATCACCGCTGTAGGAATTTGGATCGACAGATGGCTCGAGCGTCCGATAATGGAAATACTTTCAAAACATGATGCAGGACGACTGTACGAGTTCAGAGTATCGGACGCAGTGAGTGTGCGTGGCAGCATAAGCGGAGAGAACTGAAGATGGCTCGCTCTGGATCATCAGACTGGCTGCTGGTCTCCGCCAAACCAGAAGCATACGTTTCGCCACGTCTACTTCGAAATCGAAGCTGCACCGCACACTCCAATATCTCAGATCAGTTGCCTGACGACTGTTTAATCAGAGTCCCTTACGACGTCGGTATGTTTGCAAACTCGATTTGTTTGATGCATGCTTACATAGCCTAGTGATGGAACGCCTCTATAATGTGGTTTGTTCCAATCTCAGCTCTCCCGGTTGTGTTCTGGTGCATTATAATACTGTAATTCTCCTGGAAAGTCGTCGTACCTCTTGTCGAAGGGCAGCTCGAGCCACTGCGCGTGAGCTTTACGAGATTCTAAAAAGAAGGGCAACTGAGTTTGAGCTCGCAACCTCGTCATCCCTTTCTCAACGGATCGACAAATTCAATTGCAGTAGCCTGTGGTCAATGGTTTATGTAATGTTCATTATTATAATGTTATTTTCCTTTGTGACTGCTCATCCCGAGTTGCTTTCAAAACACATGAAATAAACTTCAGTACCAACCAGAAATAAAAAATAATCATATACATGATAAGTGGGCACATCAAAATTCAAACTTCGGAAGTGGATCAAAGCTAAAGTCTAGGTCCCAGGTCTTCGCTCCCGGCTTGCAACTTGTGACATCACCCTCTTGGCCAGCAACAAGTCCCAACGCTTCTCTCACCTTCTGCGTTGGCAGGAATGAGTGCACGACTCCTCCATCAGCCTCCGACGGCACAGAACGAATCCTTAACGCGAACGAAAGTAGGTCTGGACGCTGTGCTCCACCCATAGCATTCTCCACAAGCTCATTGAATGTGACCATCTTGTCAACCACCACTTTCGTCAACAGTGCATTCCCCTTGTATGAAAGGTTCACTTTAATCACCGCTGTAGGTGCAGGTGATTGGGCGACTTCTTCCGCCGCCCGTGTCTTCGACTCTTCCGCCGAACCACGTGAGCGTTTTGAAGTGTGCTGCGCGATTCCGTCTTCGGACCCATTCACACTCGGCCGTGCGCCAGTTGAATACTTGGAACTCGATTTTAGACGGCTCCCGCTCGCCGGAGCACGATACAGTGGGAGCGATTCAGGTTCGAGGAGAACATACCCCATTGGAGGCGGACCCCCCGCAAATGTTCCGTTCGTATGCGCTGCCGCATCCCATGGACCGTTGGCGGTTCCGGATGGGGCAACAGTGCGAGCTGGTACGGCAAGCACTCCGAACGCACCAGGATAGTATCCTGTCGTCCAATAGTCTCCCCCACGCGACTCTGGATAGCAAATCATTCCACTGGACTTTGCAAAATGACCATAAGATGATTTGCGGTGCTTCGTTGAATGAGACGTCGTTGCCCCGTTTTGTGATGAACCGTGCGGAATCTTGTTCGAGGCGTCATGAGATGCTTCTACACCGGCGTGCGTCCCTTCCGATATTCCTCCACCAGAGCGTTCAGCAGTTTGAGCTTCAAACAACGCCCGAGTCCTTTTGCGCGTTGGCGGAGACGTTTCGCGCACGTGCTCTGCTGGTGCGTCGTTTATGGTGTCCACCTCTGGTGGTTTTTCGAATGTTGTCGAGGACGCAGCATGCGGTTCGTAACCCCCAAACTTTTGTGTCATCGCGGCTTTTGCAGCAGCAGCGGCCGATCTCGATGACTTCTTCCCACCGATTGTGACTGCGGCTGGAGTCATTTGGCGATAGTTTGCTGGCTTTGGCCGCCCTTTTTCGATCGTGTACTGGATCTTTCGGAATAGCTCGCTTGGTTGGATGGTGGAAGCAGCCATCTCTTCATTGGAATCGGCTTGGCCGCTGGACAACTCAGGCAAATTCTCACTCCATGTAATACCTGCCGGTGGTGCTTCAGAAGGCTGTGAATTCTGTTGATGGCGCGAGCTCCTTCTCTGTGGTTCCGTCGAGGCAAGTGCAGTCATCTTCTCAGGGTGATACTTGGCAATGTGTTGAGTAAAGCTCGACGTACTCAGAACGCGAGGGAAAGGGCACCCAGTCAAAATGCAGTGCTTTGATAACACTCTTAAAGAGCAAAACAGATCGGTATCCGTTCCAACAGTACTTCACTTCCAACGAATGGTTTACCTTGAAGAGTGCTTTCCACATCGCCAGCCGTGCGGCCTTCTCGCAAAATTCAGCCGCTGATCTTCTATTGGGATTTCCTCTTGGTCACAACGATCGCAAAAGTACTCCCAGCACGTGGTAAAGTTTCTTCCAGTAATGGGACCAGGTTTATTTCGACGCCCACCTTTCCGTACCGAAGCTCCAGCTATCATCTGCGGAATCCCATCATCCACAATAGCCGAAATGTCGGCATCCCCTTCCCCTTGACTCCCATTCACTTCTCCATGCTGCACATAGGCATGTTCTCCATTCGTATCCGGAAGCGGTGTCCCGTTCTCTCCAAAGTTTTCCACAGAATAATCTCGATCCCGATAAGGTTCACTCCCTTCGAACGGCGTGTCCATACTCTCCCCGTCCTCAGGCTCCCCTGAGCCCTCCCCAGTTTCTGCCAGACTGTACACCACATTTAGCAGCGTGTCTTCACCATAATGTCCTCCAATCTCTTCAGTGGGATGTTCCGCGCGTTTGCCTAGCTCGCCCGAAGTAGGGAAAGTTGCAAACAGGTCATGCGTGTCGGAAGGTGCGGGGTTAGGGAAGGCATGGCTGGCGTGGTTGGCCGGTTCACTGAAAGCACCGGCACTTTCCGTCCATACGTTGCAGGATTTATTGAGAATGGGTCCAGAAGCTTCGGGTGCATGCAACATGTCGGCTGCGTGCCTGAGCGAGTCGGTGGTCGTGGTATATGTAGTTGAGCTTCCTTCGGTAAGGTTAAGCGATCGATTCGGGGCGGTGTCGCTAATTGCAAGGGTATAAGGAGTGGTAATCATCCCGCTCTGGGTGCGTGTGAGTGGGTGAGATGCAGGCGGGGGGAAAATGGAGTGTTTAAAAATGTTTAAAGGATCTGGGCGAGTCAAAAGAATGCAAGGAAGGGATCTCCGAAATGCACGAACACGTCTGGCCAGCACGAAACAAGTTCAAAGTCTGTGTTAATGGTGTTCAGGCAAGCGGTTATAGTGCTTGGATCACCGCCCAGCAGGGAATGAGATGGGGGCTGCAAAAAAATTGAGGCGTGTTTGATAGCTATTATCAAGAGCTGAGGACAGCTCAAAAGAATGCGTAGTGATGGGAGGGCCGTGTATTGGAGAACACCCTCCAAAGCATCACCCTGGGCCGAAAACCATAGCGGACCACAAAGTGTCACAATCGCACTTGCATCATCACCCCCGAATTCTATGGTATGCTCGCGCATGCAGCCGGCAAAGCATTCAAATCTATCTGCACTGCATTTGACTCTTTTTCAATGAACTACCTCACTGGTGCCAGAGGCGTGGACGATTAACGATATCACCTTGTCACAATCCCCTCCACCAGGTTTCAATTCCAAAGATTAAACAGATCGCTTCTATCATTGATCGTAATAAATTAAGAACCTATTGCAGCGTTTATCGTACAGGAACCTGGGTGATTGGTTTCTCAGCAACTGATAGCGCAATCGCTACAGAACCCGCCCTCACCGACTCGAATAGGGACGCAGGCGCTTTACCAATCACCTTCTCCATTCGTGTAATTGCTTCATTTATTGTTTTACCCATCTCTTCCACCCGATTTTCCGTCATTGTTAACCGAGTCTTGTGAGAAATATTCATTCACTATGCAACAAGAAAACTATTCCTTTTACCTCGAGAATGTTCATGGTTTGTGTCATCATGTCAACCTGACGAACAACTTTCTCCAACGTGGATGCAAGCTCGTTTGGAACAGTTCTGACATGCAGTTGGGAAGTGTATGGTTGAGATTGATTGCCTCCCTCGGACGCTTCAATTTCAGCTCTTTGGGCGTCAGAGAACGTCGCATCATCACGGCGGGAAGCTTTCCTTCCACTTGTATCGTCCTGTGAATTCGATAAGCTCAACCTGAAGCCCTGCCAAACTTAGTGACCCCTACCACTTTCTGAAAGAGCGGCGCTCCAATTTCCACAATCTCAGGATCGACCGCCCTCTTACTGCTCCCAAGCTGAGGAGATCCTGGAAGCGGTTTCTTTCCGACTGATTTCTGCTGGGATCCGGACTTTGACGCAGGACCAGTGCTGGATCCAATGGGAGTTCGTTGACGCCCTGTATCGTGAATGAGTAATGAGGGAAGAGAAAGCTAATACCATGTACTTGCCCTCTTCCATGGTTGCCGGTCGCTTGTCTTCTTGTGTTGGAGTGGTGGAAGCTAGTCCTCCTCCATTTGACTTTCGCTTCTCGCCCAAACCTGGCATCTTTTCATCAAAGTTACTCTTCCAAACCATAACCATTGCATCCGTCCCCGCCGTAGCAAATGTATCTCCATCTGGTGCGAATACTGCTGCAGTTGTTGGACCCAGCTTGTGTCCATGGAGCGTGTAAAACAAGGTGCCTTCTTTAAGATCCCAAATCTGTAATAGGCGAAGATGAACTGACGAACTTTGTGTTTCCGCGAGAGTGAGTGTACCTTCGCCAATCCGTCAACGCCAGTTGAAATAAGCCATTCGCCATTTTTGCCCCCAAAGGAAATGCTATTGACGCCTCCGGAAGCCTGACCCATTGCTGCTCCGCTGGATGGGCGGCTTGGCGCTGTGTTTGAGATCGCAAATGTAGCAGATGCCGGTATTGGGACATGTGCGTCACCATAGTGCTGGATGAGTTTGTGTGTGCGGATGTCAAACAATTTGATCGTTCGGTCTGTCGAGCAGGATGCAATGATAGTGCCAGAGGGGTGAATGGCTGTTCCTGTGATCATGCTATGCCCAACCCTGATCAGCGAAACAAATCGCAACTCAAAGATTTCTGACATACCCAACATGGTCCCAATACGTTTTTACGCATGTTTTGCTCGCAAGATCCCACAGTTTTACTGTTTTATCGTCACTTCCAGATACCACAAGTCGAGAGTCTGGAGAGAAACGGGCTGTGCGTACCCAGTTGAGATGGCCCGCGAGTGTATACATGAATTTTGTTCGATTTGTCGACCAAATCTACTATCAAGAATAAACTACAAATAAAAGTGGAAGGAAAGCTCATACCTTAACTGATTTGTCATCCGACGACGTAAGGAGCATTTCCCCATCACTCGAAAACTGCACTGTCCTCACCGATGATGTGTGCGCTTTGAAAACCGTCACATCCCCTTTCCTGACCCATAAGAAAGAATTCTGTGAAATATTGTTAAGCGCAACCGTTCCACGTACACATTTGGAGTCCACAGCCGCACAGTTTTATCTCGTGATGAAGAAGCGAGCAATGTTCCGCTCGGTGCAAAGTCCACACTGGTAACAGGACCCTGCAATCAAACGATTCAATTTGTGGGCTCCTACACAGAAATTAAAACGGGAACTTAATTCCTCGTTCGTACAGTATGTCCGATGAATCGGTATGCGCGCACTTGCGGTTTGAAGTTCCAACACATAACCGCGTGATCAAGAGATGACGACGCAATCTGAGTCATTGATGGTTTAAAGCTCAAAGCGGTGACAGCATCCTTGTGCCCTCGGAATGTTCGCTCCAATGATGGATCCTGCAAGTAGGCCATGCCGGTGTGTTGTCTGGAGCACAGCAGATCACGTGTCCAAGGGATGGATGCGGTCTTTCCCTGTTGGGACGGACAGTGCATGTCCGACTTGTTGGCTGGTTTGGCACATTATTGGTGACGAAGATAGAGTTAAAAGATGTATAAATAAAATTATTACTTTTAGCCCATTCAACGCCTTGAACATGTTCAGTAGATCAGAATGGGATCCAAGAGCACCGAGCTCGAGCAATTGAAAAAAGTCATGTTCTTCATGGCAATGTCCATTCATCAGCTGCATCAAATCCGCAGGATAGGGATGCAAATATCGGGAATGAAGACTGGAATCACTGCCATGGCCTGGTTACGAATGGTTCAGGTGAATGTTGCCCTCCTGGTTGCTGATGCTGATCAAGAAATGAACGCAACTTGGAGTCATTTTTACAACCATGGCTCTTTTAACTTTTCCCTATCGCCGAGCAGTTCCATCCAAAGCAACTGCTAGACACAGGCTCTTAGCGATTGAGTAATATATTCTCAGCTTGTTTCGTGCATTTTGAAATACTTTGGTGAAAGTTTCATCCAATTCTGCCTCCTCTAGGTCCTCCAGTTAATCGATAAGATTGTTGTAAAATGGAATAACAAGCGGAAGTGCTGGATATCTAGACACCTCGATTGCCTCTGATATAACCTCGAAAACACTCAAACCATCCCGGATCTTCTGTAGGACCTCCCATTGCTTTGCATTTATTGATCAATCTTTCAAATAATCTTCAATCCAGCATATTTTGTCCATTGCCTCTCGTAGCTGTAAGGCTTGTTTTACCATATAGAACGTGCTATTCCAGCGAGTCGTCACGTCGATAATTGGTAATAGAGGAACCATTTTCATGAATCGGCACGAATCAATGAATGAGCTTTGTTTTGGGGAAGACCGGATTCCTCTGACCAGCCGTCCAAGAAGGTTTATGGCCATTAATGCCGGAGTTATGGACATGTGCGACTGGGTCCCCTGCGGGCCCAAATGTATCAATAAAATCCTTTGCTGCAAGATTGATAATGTGTGCCATACACTGCATGTGTCGAGTTTCTGCAGACCACGCATATCCCTATCTTCCTATAGCGTCTCCAGCTTAGCACTGTTAAAAACCAAGGGCTTCTCCTGGCAGCGGTAGGGCGTCTTTAGCTGTACTGTAGCTAGCACAACAGCTCCAGGTTCCGTCTCTTGGCCCAGTACCTGTTCTCCCAGGTGGATATATGCCTAATACTCCGACAGGCTGTACACTACACCCAAGCTGGTCAGGCAACCAGGGAATGCTGTGGTCAAAGACATTGGTCACATCAACTCCTATATTCAAGTGAACAGTGCGTGTGGGCATACCTGTGGTCAAAGACATTGGTCACATCAACTCAAAGGACCAAGCCACACCACATTCCCCACTAAATGCCAAGATCACTCCACACAGGACCTGCCAAACATGGAAATAAATACATGAAATACAAGTCCATAAATAAGAATGAAGAGGGATTGACAAAAAAACTCTCAGGTCAAAGAGAAAAAAGACAACCCAAAGGATAACCCATATAGCAAACAGTCTGATATGCTAGTTTTTAACAAGCACTCATGGTAAAGTTCTTTGAACTGTTGTCGGTTGTAATAAACAATAACGTTCACCCGATAGCATGCCAAATTCATCCAGACATTGGACAAGCTGATTAGCCATGGCGGCGCCTTCATGCTTTCCAACCATCAGAATCATCTGCAGCAGCAAGTCCTGTAGCTCCCATTCTTTCGTGATGAAGCGGGCAGTAATTCCAAGAAAAGAAATCTGGTTCTTCGATCTCCAACAGTCAGCTACAGTACTCGATCCTTGTTTTAAGGATAAATATTATTGATTTTCAAAGGCTTGGGAGAAAGCTACAGTACTCGATCCTCGTTTTAAGGATCAATGTTATCGATTTTCAAAGGCTTGGGAGAAGCTACAGTACTTGATCCTCGTTTTAAGGATCAATGTTATCGATTTTCAAAGGCTTGGGAGAAAGATGTAGGAAGGATCAGGTTGTCCTAGTGCGGAAAGTCTGGGAGGAATGGTATAAGACACAGGAAACCAAGAACAGTGGTGCCAATGTTTTTGGAAACACACCAGAACAACAGGATTCCAGCAGAACTTCCGGTGATAGACAGAAAAAGATGGACGCTGAACGCTTGAGAGCCATTAGATCCGTTTTTTTCAGGAGAAGAGATTCCTGAGGAAAAAGATGAACTGGATTGCTATCTTGGCGATCAGGTGTATTGATTCTGATGGGGAGCCAATCAATATTATGGACTGGTGGAAGACCATTGGAATTGTGAACTTTCCAGAACTAAGCCAGATAGCAATGGACTATTTAGGAATACCAGCAACAAGCACTCCAGTCGAAGTAAAGTTTCAGCCAGGGTTGATTTGGTATCTGCAACTCGCAATCGCCTTGCTCCAAGAACAATCAATGCGTTGATGTGCTTGCATGACTGGTCCCATCAATTTATTGCTGAACAGCTGTTCAAAAATGATTTGAGGGATTCAAAAACTCATGTTAGTGAGGATTTGCAAAGGTGCATAATTTTGACGAGGATTTTGATGTGGTCTTAGATTTGGGAGCAACTGATGATAACCCAATATTTAAGTTATTTTGAGTTTTTATCTGTTGAATTACTGTCAATGAGTAGAAAAAGTGTCTGGATGGACAGAATCCTATTGCTAGTATTGATATAGAGGTTAGTTGTATTTGGTAAAGATCGCTTTAGCAGGCGTTAGAGCAAAGCCCCTGGTAGCAGCTGCTGCAACAAGGGGGTCCGCGCCAGACATAGCTGACGACTGGGCATGCAGGACATTGTAATGGGCCGGGTAGTGCTGCTGCTGGTACTGGCCATATGACTGTTGTTCGCTGCTCATCAGGGCAGGACTGCAGACACACGAGAGGTCGATTCTGCAAGTGGGGGTGGGATGTGTCTCCCTGCATAGATGGGTGTCGTCCATCACGCCTTTTACGCCAATTTTTTATCTCAGGAAACCGCGCTGTTTCAGTTGGACCAGAACGTGCTCTGTTTGGAGATTTTCTCTGTTCAAGCTCTGTTTCAAAAAGCCTCTGTTTGGAGTTGGACTAGGCTCTAAAATGAGAACTATTTGCCAAATATCTATTGAATCAAACACAAACATTTGACAAATAGCAAACATTGGCAAATATTTGACGAATCAAATAGGCACATACAGATTTGAAAAAAATTTGGGCAAATCAAATATTTGCAAAGCATTTGACGAGTGGTCCTACTAAGGTTCGGCAGGTCCGGGTCGGGTCCAGGTTTCAGTGGCGACCCGCATTAAACCATTTGTGTTGGGTCATGTTTGTCCAGGCACCCGCCAGGTCACTGATGGGTACGAAGGGAATACCGGACCCGAAGTGGTTGAAACCTGTACCCGACCCTGACCCACCAGGTTTTTGCTGCCCAGGAGAGGATTGATTGACTTGAGTTAGAAAACGGATATTTACATGAACACTTTGTGTCTGTGTGGACAGTGTGTTATTTAGAAACACTATCGTAAAGAGAAACAAAACTCCACTGAACAATCACAAGTTGATAGGTGGAACAGCAACAAGGTTGGTTCGAGAGTTCTCGGAAAACAAGGTAGCAGTGAAAGTAAAATGTTTCTGGGGATGCAGAGAAAGAACACTGATCTGAATATCTTTGTCCGATTTGATTTGCACCAGAGAGCCGGACTCGTTCACTGGCGCTTCGCGTTTCCCGATGACAAAGAAGACGCAGCGGTTGTAGTCGTTTGTGAACTACCAGAGGAATCACTGTCGCGACGTTTCAGGCGCTTAGGGCATTTGTGGACGAGATGACCAGATTCGCGGCAGTAGAAGCATTTGCCGGAGTAGGGGTGGAAGAATAAGAAGATTGGGGATTCTGTCGAGATCTGGAGTTGGAATTCGTGTCGCGAGTTGGTTGTTTGCCCTTGCTATGGTCAAACAAATCTTGGTCGATTTCAACACCACGAGCTTGGTAGTCAGCAAGATTTTTAAAGTGAGAGCGAGGGAAGGGCATCAGTAATTCGCGAACTTTGTCTTTTAACCCAGCTTTGAATAGGCGGTACAGAGTGTCCTCGTTGTATCCAGATTCGACGGCGAGTTTCGAGAATTCGGAGAGATATGCGGAAGTCGAGCCAGTCTGGCGGAGAGTTTCAAGCTTTCGCTGAGCATTAAGCTTTCGATTGTCTTCACCAAAGAATTGCAAGATTTTGTATCGAAGCATGGCCCATGAGAGTCCAAAGCCTGCGTTGCGTCGTTGTTCACAGTCAGAGTAAATCCAATCGCGGGCATTCCCAATAGTCCAAGCTTTAACCGCAATGATCTTGATTTCGTCCGCAGGGTACCATAATGGTTCCAGGGCAAACTTGTCGTCAATCTGCGTCAAGAAGAGTCGAGTCTTGTTTCGATGACCGGAGAAAGATTCGGGATCCTTGATCTTGACCTTGGAAGAGGTCGCAATCTTGTGTTTTCAAGTTCGGGTTTGGGTCGAGATTGTTCAAGAAGGTAAGTTGTGAAGAAATATCACATAAAACTGAAACTAAACAGAACAAGAGGAAACATTCAAACTTATAAAGAACAAGTGGAAAAATTCGGAAGAAAAGAAGCGGTAAGTAATCAGGTAAACATTCTTAAAACGTTTCTCAAAGCAAATATTTCCAAATAAGAAATCATTGCAGAATGGTAAGACAACGAAGTAAAAGAAGATATTTCAAATGCTGAAACATTATCCAAAACAGGTAATAATCATTTTTGTCAGGTGACACGTATTGACCAAACTCTTACACTAAATGCCACACTCACTCCACACAGAACCTGCCAAACATGGAAATAAATACATGAATAAAAAGTCCATAAGTAAGAATGAAGAGGGATTGACAAAAAAACTCTCATATCAAAGAGAAAAAAGACAACCCAAAGGATAACCCATATAGCGAGACTTAACAATTGTAACCGAGAGGTCTCTCTGCGTCCGGCATTGAGAACTCCTGGTCTCCAGTCTATCTGTTATGTTGTAGTGTGTTATGTGTATGGTTGTGAAAGTGACTGTAGGAATGGAGTCCTGTAATCCAGACTCTCCCAGTTATTTAACAATGTAAATGTTGCTGACTGAGCTGTCAAGTGAAACAATTGGGGCCCTACTAGTTCAGTTTCTCTGTATCTTAAGACAAGATTGACTGACTAATCCCAATGTATTACGATGTTTGACAAACAGCTTGTATCAGCGAGCTTGGGTTATACACTTCTGCGTAGTCATATGCAAACCATGCCTCAAGGTTAGTTTTGATAGTTTGTGACCGGATATTCAGGTGAATTAATTGTGCGCCAGATCTGATCCTCTTTGAAGGTACAATGTTAAGCAACCTGGATCTCGAGGATGAGTTTGTTGACGACGATTTGTGGGACAGTCTCGAACAAGTGTGAGTGATGGATGTGACAATCGTGGAAGGAGGAGAAAACAAGAGCGTTTCAATCATGGGGGTAGCACAAGCTATTCACAAGATGCCACGCATCCACGTCATGGCAGAAGGTTTGTAGGACTGAGAATCTATTGATGTTAGCTCAAATTACATGTTTGGACAGCAGCGGCCTCTGTTATACAAAAGCGGACAAACTTTTCCCAAAATTCGATCGAAAATCACGAAGTGAAACAACTGTCCGTTCTAATGCTCATCGTTTGAAGTTTTCATTGAGTCACGTATGCATTTTGATCTCCATGCAGAAGAGATAAAATTACTTTATTAACCTTTATTGTTTTAGGATACTCGATGGGGGCAGTTTGGCCGGGTTAGATACTCCTGACAACCTACTTCATAACAACAAATCCCCTGTCACAAGTTTGGTTGAGACGACCGGAAAGGAGAATGTTTGTGTTCTGAGGAAATTTGCTGAAGAAAAGCATGTACTGGAGCAAAACAAGATCAAACCAGCTTTTGTTTACAAGTAATGAAACCAATTTTTGTTTTGTTATTTTTATCGTATAGCTGCCTCATTTATCCAGGAATGTCCAATGCATCTTGAGTTTCTCTTTAAAATGCTTAAGTTCACAGTTGAATATATGCCTAGTCCCTGTTAAGAGTTCGGTAGTGGATTACTTTTTTCGAAATGTATCCCATTTTGGAACATCCGTAAGGAAACGATTACCTTAAAGTTGATTTGAGAATTTGACGGACGCGATACACCATCAGATATGATCCCCAAGTTCATCGACTATGGGTGCTACGGCTACTCCTACTATGTAAGTAATTTCCTTGTCCTCAGGCAATTCTACTCATAAACTACAAAGGCTGCTCCTCAGCAAGTATTCCATGCACAACCAAACCATGAATTTCAAGCTCAGACGATGAATGAACAGTCGTCAAGCTCGATGGACACGAGTGGTGATCAGAGCAGCACACACGTACCTTACAACATGTTCCCAGCGCACACCCCGGACGGTCCTTTGCCACCGTTTGCCCCATGCAGCACTCCGAACGAGATTTCAATGGAACTCGATAACACACCACAGATTATGGCCAACGGGGCCGCTTCTGTTATTTTTGCGAACCGAGAGTTTTATTCATCTGAGGTTGTGGTCAACTGCAACTTTGTTCCAACGCAAAATTACAACAATACTCGTGGGGCAAACGAGGAGGATTTGATAAAGAAGATGAATCAATTGGCTCTTGGAAACTCTCATGGGTGCTCAGCGTCTAGGGTAGACTCGGTATCCTGAGCCTCCATTTGTACCTTCGCCAATTCATTTTTGTTCTGTTTCTTTCGATCTTTTCCTTCATTAATGCTCCACGGTTCTACGACTCAAACTTGCAGTGGAATTTTGTCTTTCGTAGTTTATAGACTGTTTTTGTTCAGTTACTTACTCCCGCCGGACTGGCGATCAGAACTCAGCGAGGTCTCCCGAACTACATTATTTTCCAATCGTTGGCGGACTGAGAAAACATATCATCCAGTGTCGAAATTTCAATATATTACATTGAAGATGAAGGTCTCTTTTTAAGCTGCTCACTCTCCTCTGTTGTTCGTACTTCATGGATAACACCTTCTGACAACCAACTTCGGACATGTCCCTTCAGGTGTTTCGTGCTAACTTCAAACACTGCCTCATGCCGGAGCCTATGCCTCTCTTCTTCGTCTTTCATCGCACGCTCCTCGTCCTCTTCCGTTCCATAGTGCACTCCGAATCGCTTTTGGGAAAGCTTTCCCGCTCCTTTGCCCTTTTGTGCAGGCTCTTCCTTCTGCACAGGGGCAAACAGCTCGACATGGATATTGTTGAGCTGATCCGGAAATCGTGCAAACAGCCCCACATCTACGGTAAGCTGTCATTTCGAAGAGTTTAAGACACAATTAGTGGATGTTCATGCCTTTAAGTTTGAGCTTCGCTTCTTCCCATGGGAGTTCTTCGTACTTGAGCAAAGTTATTGCTTGATCGATATTGTTTGTTTCGAAACCTAAGATCAAGATGGTTGAACTGTTACCCGATTGTTCTTCAAGAGAAGGCATCTACCTATTGCCAGAAGCTTCGATTTTGACCTGTATTGCTGAGATGTGGCTGCTGGTGAGTTTGAATCCGACTTTTGAGAGAAGCAAACGGTGCATGCGTTGTTTCTTAAATCGTTTCCCATCCAGTAGTAAACAATCCTGGAGAGACCTGCAGATGCAAACATTACAATTACAGCGGCACTTTACAAACGATTTTGTTTTATCTTTGTTACCTACGCTTATGTCTTCGGTATCAACAAGCCGAAAACCTTTCCCAACAGTAAACAGATTTTTTGTTCCGTACATTCCACCACCTTTAGGATCTCCAGTCGATCCGAAAGCGATAGGTGGTGAGCGCAATCCAGTTGCGACGCTAATTGTTGACGACAGAGCTAGAAGCTGGTCAATCGTTGTCGGAAATCCAGTGTTAAACGAGGAGGCTCCCGAGTTGGAGCTATTCCCTCCCGGAAATTTGCTCGTGACACCACCGGCTTTCCTCACCCGGGCGACCGCGTGGTAATGGGGAGGATGGGTGCCGAATAAGCGCTCAAGTCGCCGGACAGTTTCTACAGCATAGTCAGTTGGGATTGTATAGTATGCCAGTCTGCCGAACCACTGAAACAAACCACTTAAGCTGAGAAAATTGCAATCCGAACAATTCGAAAGCTTACCGGCGTTTTTCCAGGGTCGTCTGCCAGCTGGAGATCAGTTAACTCCATCAACCGCACCTCGATTCCGTTTGGATCTGTTGTTACCGCCATCTTCATTTCGGGAACTGTAACATTCATCATTTGGACGTCATAGCCTGAAAACAAAGATTTGTCGCCATTTGAGAAGTGTGTTAGCTTAATCTCGAACCGTACCTTTCGACTGCAAACGTTTTGTAACACGAGCAAGAAAGCGCACGTAGAATACAATATACTCATATGCATGTGCCTTTTTGGCCAATGTTGCACCACCTTTGGTCATCATAGAGAAAAGAAAGGAAAGGGGGTTCGTCTTCGATGTAGATGTAGCTGTGCTTTCGCTGGGTTCATCAAGGTCTTGCGAGTCATTCTCGTCAACAGAATTAGTGATGGCATCCCCCTGCTCAGAGGATTTTTTGGTCGGCTCCATCGCGACTTCATTTTGTTTTATCATACTTTCGTGGGTGATTCTTGTTTCCAATTTGTCCGGCACCTCACTTTCCCGGCCTTCCACACCATGAGAATTTGACGATTCTTCGTTTTCGGTCTCTTGGATGATGTATTCACGAAGCGGGCGGCTCTGATCTCGTCGAGGGCTGACGGATATTGATACTACTGGGTTGGCCGTGGAATCAGTTGAATTTGGAACAAGTGGCGGTTTTGGAGTGAGTGAAGAGAGGTTGAATGGTGCTTTGTTGCCTTTAGCTAGGCTTGATAATGGCACAGAAGATGGAGCTTCAGGTTCTGATTTCTGAATAGTTTTGACAGTGAGTCCTTAAGCCCCTTCCGTGGTTATCTTCGACGTTTACCTGAATATTTTCAAACACGAGTTGAACTCCGTCTATGCCCTCGGTTATTGTTGTAGGCACAGCCATCAGCTGACGGAGAGCATTACCCCAAGCACCCCCAAGCACTTTCGATTCCAGCATTTTTCCTGCAGCTCCACCGCCGTTCATACTATCTTTATTCGTATTATGAAATGCCATGGCGAAGATTGTTTTGGACACAGTTGGTTCTGCCGCCTTTGCAGCGGCAGCAGAAACATCGTGCTTCGCTTTCTGTCGAGTATCTGCGAGTCTGATCTTCCCGTGGGGCTGTGGAGGTGGATTCTCGTCCTCCTTTACGTTTCCAGAAGAATTGTCTGCTCTCCACTCGAGTGTCATTCCCAAGGCCTGATAAAACTCGATTGTTTTTGTAACATGTGCACATTTGAACTTTAGATATCTGAGTCGGAAGCGATCCTGATGCTGCTTCTGTTTTATCGGTGCCAGCTGTCCTGAATTACTCATTCCCGCTTTTGCCGAGGCGAGTGCTGCACTGAGGTGTTGGTTGCTGGCCACAAGGGAGAGAGTTGAACCCATTGCTAGAGTTTGAGATGCAAAGGTAGAGCGGGTATTTGGTGCGACGAGGCTTGCTGTTCCAGTAGATTTTTGGCCACTCATATCCAAAATAGAGCCTCCGTGAGGCATAGATGACAACGAGGAAGGAGTTGGAAGTTGACTTTGAGTATCATCAACTTCAAACGTGATCTGAGGGACTTGGGGAGTCTCACCGCTAACAACGATATTTGGTGGACTATCCAAAACGATTGGCCGAGGTGGTACTCCTCGGCCCTTCCGTGATCCCAGCACTGCTGGACTTGGTGGCATTCTCTGATCGTCAACCGCGTTGGCACGTGCCAAACACTCCAAATCCGTAACTCGATGGTTTGACCCACAAAAAATTACTGAAATTGTAAGGCTAACAACAGTTCACCAGTCCCAATCCTTGGCATCACTCCTTGCTACGTTGGATGCACTGAGTGCAAAGCCGGACACTGACAACCAGCTGCAACAACCGCTTGAAGCGCGATTGGAGGCTCAACATCAGGCAACTAAAAGCAACCAAGAATTGGGATATGCTGGTCAAGACTTGTCGAATATTCCTTTCCATATGCAACCATCGTTGATCGAACAGGTGCGCAATGAATACTTCCTTCAGCAGCAGCAACAACAACAGCAACTCCAGCAACTGCAGCAAATACAGCAAAGTCTGCTCCAACAACAACCAACCCATCATGTAGCGCAGGATCCATACGTTCAATACCAGCGTGTCAATCAGAAGATTCATCCAGCAACACATTCAGAGAGGCAATTGGAAATTGTCCAACCGTTTTCCGGCCCCTCGCCGCGGACAAAAATAACTACCCCCTTGACCCATATTGATACGTCTCCCTCAAACTCATCAGTGTGGAGCTCGTTATCCCATCCTGCGAGACCCGCTTTCGAATCCTCCACTATGCCAACACGGATCTCGCCTCAAGTTTTGGCAGATATCGCCAGGATCTGTGAGGTTGGCGCAATTTTTGGGCCCCTCCGAGAGCTTCAGTACGCGCAGGTTGCATGGAAAGATGTCACATAAAGAGGACCACTCAAACTTCAGCAAGCAGAAATCGAAAGAGATGAAGCTGCTCAATGAACGGGAAGGCGTTCTTGAGAAACACAACCGAAAACGAATGGAACTCGAAGCTCAGTATGGCCATAATGTATACTCTGGCCAACGTTACTGACACTCCTTCAGAATCATTATCCGAAAGATAACATCAGATGCATTGGCGGTAAGGCGCTATAAGATCATGGTGATTTGGTCAAATTATATAGGTGTTCCAACAGAAAGAGGAGGCAAGGATGGAACACGAGCTACGATTGTTTGATAAACGGGTGATCGAACTACTGGATTCAGAATTATACGCACAGCAGGCATCATTAGAGCGGGTAAGGATCGGCAATTGTATTTGAAACTCGTCTTCACTGAAATGCATGATGTAGTTGGGAGTACCACTATTTATGGTCACGGATGACAAAGATAAGCAGCTCCAACAGCGGAAAGTCCTCGAGTTGATTCTGGAGATGTCTGATGCCCGCACTGAATAATTTATCACGGTCTGCTATGTTCCCACAATTCCCTGTACCCATCCAGAAGGATCAAGATGATGAGACAAGACGATTCTTGAAGTCATTCGTCATCCTTCGCTTCCCCAGGTTGATCGCCACCAGAGTCGACCCCAGAATCGTCGTTGTCTTTCGCGTGCCTCGATTTTTGCTTTGCTTTCCTTTTCCGTGCCTTCGCAATGGCAATTTGCTTTTTCGATAAGGCACCATTGAAATGTTCATCGAGTTTCTCTTTCAAAAGCTTACGAGCTTCATGCCTGTTGGCGAACAGCTCTCGAAAGCGATGAGTCTGTTCCAGTTCAGTAAAGCTTAAAACAAAAAAATTAGATCCAGTACCTCAACAGATAGTCCAGTCGGTTTGTGAACAAGCTGAACACATATGCTTCTGGTGTTGATCTTCTGCCCGCCTGGCCCTGATCCTCTGACAAACTTTTCTTCCAAATCTCCTTCATCAAGTGAGATCTTGATCTTCTGCGGCGTATTTTCCGAGTTATCAAATTTCGCACTACTTTGGTTTGGGTTGCTTCCCGAGGACGAAGACGACGCAAAAGCCGTGGTGTGACTCGAACACATCCAACCTGTCGCTAACAACGATCGTCTTGCCAGCCCATTAGTCAGGTGCACGGCTCTGATGATGAGGGAACTCATCATCACGTCGTGTCTGTGATAGACGAACGCCACGACGTACGACGTGATGGACCCCACATTCAACCAGAAGAAGGTGACGCTGTCGGGCGCAAATAGATGGGCAAAGCTGCACTTTAATCGGTTGCTCAAAGTATGCAGAAAGACGCGCACGGATCTTCCAGTGTATGCTAACAATCATTCTTCGCTCAGGCCGCCATCGGTCCAACTTCCCCAGATTCGCTAAACAGTCTTCCTGAGGACTTTAAACGACTAGAAATCAAGTCTGGCCGGCTAGTGGAAAACTATCGGTCCCTCATTAGGGCTACCAGGCAAGAATGCTTTGCACATATATTGTGGAATATTCTAAGATCCAAGGTGCTGGGTCGATGATAAACGACAGGCGATTTCTACGTGTGAAAACAGATGGAACAACAGAAAACGTACCGCTCAAGGAAGGGCCGATCCAAAGCTCCACAGCATCAACGAGTGGTTCACACCCAAGTGAAGGCCTTGGAAACGCGCTCATTCAAACAGGTGTGCTTAAAATTGTGGATTCTTGTCAAAGTTGCTGAGCAATGAAACCCAGGGATGTGCTTTGAAGAAGGTAGCTTGCACGGAACGGCGTTGACAGAGGCAGGGAAGGCGCATAAAGAGATCGTGAGTTGAACAATAGCTGTTCATGCATCGATCTAAAATGCCATTTCAGGGCGTCTTATGGCAGAAAATGGTAAAGAGATTCTCTGTCATATTTGGCTAGGTCCCACATGATATTCTCCACAGGAACAGGAGGTGGAGCAAAGTTGGATAACTGAGCTGAACAAAATTCAGGACGATGAGTTTCGACAAACACAAAAGCTTCGCTTTAAAGTTGAAGCCGCACAGAGCGATCTTGCGTCTAGGCATCAAAAGCTGAAACGACGGCGGGCAGGGAAGCCAGAAGGAGACCCGTCCCTTGCTGTGAACGTATGTTGTGAATATTATGAACGTTGTATGCTGTTGGTTAACTTTTGATGATCAGGAAGTTTATCTTCGTGATCATGCTGAACTCAGAAAAGCCGAGGCGACGTACGCTAGGCGTTTGCTCAGCTATGAAGCTGCACTGCGGAATATTGCAAACGAAGGATCGGATGCGTTGCTGCTAAATGTTATGGATCTGCTGCGAAGCGAGGTGAGATTCCACCAAGCGGCTCAACAGCGATTAGAAAAGGTGTTGGAAGAAGTCACAGACCGGTACGATTCAAAGAGACTTAAGTATTCTGATGCTTAGATAGCCATGATTTTAGGCGAAGAGGTGTAAGAAGGCAACTTATCAAAGATATTAGAGGATTGCAAGTTGAAGGCATTGCAATGGTAATTTGTAAATTACCTTCATGAGCCGAAGCTGATGAGTTTTTGATTCCCCAGTTTCCGTTCACCGCAACCAATTCGGATGAGGTTTCTATGGGACAACAGGACAGAGTTCAAATTGTAAACATAGGTGAGCCTGAAAACAACAATCCTTTGGCCGAAGCTAATTAACGTCACAATGACAGATTGTGAAGAAGATGGTGAGTGGCTTGCATTAAATGCAGATATCCATGACTTACAATGCTTAGACTATTGGGAGGTTTCTGTGAATGGCAGCACTGGCCTGGTTCCAGCAAACTTTGTCGGGTTCGAAGTCGCAGTTGCTCGGTACGACTACCCTCCAGCGGGGCATCAATGCAACACCGACGAACTTGAGTTCGTCGCTGGGGCAGAAATCATTGTGATGTAAGTGTCGCAACATCCTGGCAGAATTACACCAATCTAATTCCATTTCAAAGTAATTATGGTAAGTGTTTATGTCCAGCTTTACATCAGACCCGATTTATACTGATATCAATGTGTTTAGACGGTGGTGACGATGAATGGTTGCAGGTTTGGTGGAATCAATGGGCGGTACACTTTACTGATTTTGTTCATGTCTACAAGGGAGTTTGCAACGGTAAAATTGGTGTGTTTGCGCTTGCTTATGCGCCAATACGGTAAGCTCGGTGAATATATAAGACGGAATCTCACATCTGTTGTAAAGGTCTCGAGTTCCTGCACCACAAGCTCTCGCGGAGATTCCATTTCCGGAAACTGGAGACTCCGACTCTGGGTTTCTTTTCGGACCAACGTCACACGCACAACCTCTCACTTACGAAGTGATTCGCACACTGGACGCACATCATCAAGAAGGTCGCCAGAGTCCTGCTAAAATGACACCAAAAGCCACAACAGCGACATCTACTTCATCATTACTACCCATGCCAACCGCACCCGCCGTTAACAGCTCCTTAGATCTTGACCAGATGGACCCAGATTGGGCACGAGTTCAGCAGGAGCTGCTGAAAACACTGGCGCACATGTGGGACGAAGGCGAATATCACGAGAACGCTGATTCACGCGATAACGCGTACTTGAATCTCGTCGAATCCGTGTCTGCGCTCATGCGAGGAGTCCGCGTCGTGCACGAGCACTCTGCGGCTGGGCCTCAGGGAAGCGTCACTCCCTCGGACGGAGAGATCCGATCGCGTATGCTTGCGTCTGCCCAGCGCTTGGAGCAGTCTATTCGTGGGCTCGTGGAAGTCGGGTCGCTCGAGGAGAGAGTGAAGCGTGTTGGGCTGGTCGAGTCTGGCATTGACGTCGTTGAAAAGGTCGATCGGTTCCTTCGGGATAAGGACGGACAAGGTGGAGCGAATGAGAAGAGGGCGGAAGAGGTTCGGGCGGCTTTTGGAAAATTGGCCAAGTGGATGGAAAGACTCGCGTAGTTATGCGATCTTATGCTCTTCGAGAATAAGTTTTCACAAAAACAAAGAGACTCCAGCCAAAATGGCTCTTTTTCAAGGCTTCTGATTAACAGATTCATTACTGGATTCAATAGAGTGGTTCGTTCCATGTTGTTCGGTCTGTGTTCTACTGATTAGGGCGTCTTAAATGACGGATGAGCTTCTTATACCCGAGCGTCCAGGGAAGCCAGGCGCTTCCAAACGAGTCAACTTTTCGTCCAAGTGTGCCAACTCGATTCGAGCATGAAAGTCTGCATCAGACATGGCACAATACCCAAATCGATATGAAACGATTGCCTTACCAACGCGAGATGAAAACGAGGTCATCTGCTGAATTCGTAAACTGAGCGAGCGAATCAGTCGCACAATGATCAGGTCTTTTTTTGCAGGTGATTTTAGCACAAAGTCCCAACGGCATCCATAACTTACCGAACACGGTACGAACCACTTGAAGCTGTAGTGGATCACCCGACAGGAGCACTGCAGCAATCAGTTTCATGGGACACTTTGGCAGGTTGCCTTCCGCACCCCGATGAGCCTCAATTCATCACGGATGTATTTCAGAGCACAATGCTAGAGGTTTCGGACGTGTTTTATCATATCTGTGCGCTTAAAGGGACCACATTGGCGGTGACCAAACTCGTGGTTGGGTGGGAATGAGGTTCTCTCACAGTTGATTGACCATGCCGAGCGAGGACGTGGTATTTTCATTGGATTGATGC
This sequence comes from Cladochytrium replicatum, assembly GCA_025526935.1. Taxonomy (NCBI): domain Eukaryota; kingdom Fungi; phylum Chytridiomycota; class Chytridiomycetes; order Cladochytriales; family Cladochytriaceae; genus Cladochytrium; species Cladochytrium replicatum. Next base: position 98,331 of record JAHLKD010000055.1, on the reverse strand, counting down.
TCGCTTTCGAAAGGTCGGAATCACACATATTCATCACTTGGGATCATGCGAATCCAAAAATGTGTTTAAACTCTGGAATACCAAGGTGTGGCTTCTTAGGCACAAGGAACAACCACGCAAATGGCATCTCAGGTCACTGTCGAGCTGGACTGGGCACCTTCCCGAAGGACGGTAGTAAAGGTGACACCGGCAATGAATCTTAAGGCAATCGTCGCTGCTGCTTGCGAAAAGTTGAAGGAGAATCCCTCCCAGCCACTTGGGTTGAGGTAAAGATATCCATTAATTGCAGTCGTTTGCATTCTTATCAACATTTCGTAAAAAGGTATCACAAGAATACGTTGGACCTTTCACTCTCCGTTCGTTTTGCCAACCTCCCTCCTGGTGCGAAATTGGTCCTCTTTCGCACTCAAACCAGAGAAGGCAATTACCTTCAAATCCCATCGCAGCTGCTGATATCTAACAGAACTCACATTTTTTTAGATGCGAAACCCGTGATTGCGACGGTAGCAGTCCAAGTTCCGGATCAGCCAAGACTGATGGATAAGTTTGCGGTGAAGAAAACACTATGGCAGGTGTTGCTACACTTTGAAGCCCTTTCGGGAGAGTATGTGTGTGAAATGTCCATGAGTTGAGGATGGCGGATGATTCGTGTTAGGACACTGAATCTAACCCGTCGAACTGGAGTCCCACCCACCGATTCAAAACCTGGTGCAGCACAGTTCTTCAAGGCTATTGCAGATTTAGGAAAAAAGGCCGAACCATTCTACATGATCCCCGTTTGCGTGGTCATGAATGTAGAGGTGAGTCGAAATGATGGCACAGTCGCAACGAACTCAAATTTGATTTTAACAGTACAACACAGTTGAAGCACTTCAGAAGACGACCTTGGAGGACGCTGGGATCACCACAAATGGAATCATCAGGATTCTGTTCCGGTTCTCAGAACAAACGCTGGTGCAAATGTTGCCCATTATTGATCGCGAATTTCCAAACCCGCGATCTCCAACGGTTGCACAGATTCCAGCTCGAGTGGCCTCGGTCAAGTATGCCGACATTGAGGTACCAGATCCTGCTCCGAAGCCGGTTGAGGTGTCGGAAGCGAAGTCGATGGAGCTTGATGCCCCGCTCAAACAAGCTGCACATGCTGCTGCCGAGTATTCCAGCTCCTCTACGATTGGAAATACCTCCACGGTAATCGCCGAGCCAATGCAGGAAGAATCGACTGGTGTTGCAGAGGCTGATGTCGTGGAAACGTCAGCAGATGCTGTGGAGGCGATGGCTGTGGATTCTCAACAGAGAACCGCACCAATGGACTCTGAAAATCTCGTAAGAGTGGATACTCCGTCCGCCGCTACTAAAGCTCATGGGCATTTCTCACAACCTGTAAATCATCATATTCAGCCTAAAATCATTGTGATCCTGACGTTGATGTACTAGGCATCTTTCGAACGTGACCTTCATGTTTACCGCCCTCCCCCGGAGGAAAACGTAGCGCCAGTGCGAAGTAAGTTTTCAACCGCCCTTTGGCTGTCTTGCTCAGAACTTATTCATTATCCTGCATCCTGCCAGTTGAACTGCCAGATTCTTTCTTCGAGCTATCAGGAGCAGAAATCAGTGCAATCCTGCAATCGGCCAAATCGCACAGGGCGCACGACGAGAACCGACCCTTGATGACGAGGTCGATGCGAGAGAAGGAACTTGAGCTGAGACAGAAGAAGTGGCCGAAGACGTTGATCAGGGTTCGTCTACCAGATCGAACGACCTTGCAAGCAACGTTCTATTCTGGAGACCCATGTACGTATTCCACGAAAACGGAAGTTCAATGTATTGATAGTACCTCCTAGTGTTGGAGCTTTACAATGTTGTGAGGCAAAGTCTCGCAACGCCCGCCAGGGAATTCTATCTCTATGTAACTCCACCACAAAAGACGATCCCAGACACGAGCGAAACGACATTCTGGAAAGAATCTCTAGCACCACAGTCTATTGTATATTTCTCTTGGCGGGACGGCGAAAAGAGTACGTAGTAGTGCTCAGCTGAACAATGGCTCAGTGATTATGTTAACTGCCGGATGTTGTGTTTAGGTGGACCCTATTTGTCCAATGATATGACAGCTAAGCTGGAGGATTTACCCAAGGCTGCTGTGCCAGATGTCCAAGCGGGGACACCGGCACCAGAACCAACGATTAAGGCACAAGAACATACTTCGACGGAGGCATCAGGGGAAGCCCGGACATCAAAGAGTGGAACCGCATCAAGTACTATCATTCCACCAAGAGATGATGGTCCGAAGGTGCCCAAATGGTTTAAGCTTGGCAAGAAGACATGATCTCTGATTATGCACTCAGCATCCACTGAGCATGATCGTGATGATGACTTCCGAGGCGGTGTCAAAATTTGCCGATGTGAAATTTGCTGTGCATCATTTAATAGTCCCAAAATGGACATATTAACGCCATACCATTTAAAGGAGATGAATATCCGGCGCTCACAGCATCCAGCAAACAACAAAAACATCCCTGCTGGAATCGAATTCAAGCTAGTAACATTCTCGAAACATGAAGCTCTCTGCTGTCTTTGCTGTCTTGGCCTTCGCCGCCGTTGCGCGAGCTGACTAGTGAGTCATCACAAATCTGTGCATTGCAAGAACTTTCTCTGATCTCTTATCCAAAGCGGTGTCACTACTACCACCACCACCACCATCACCACCCCCAACCCCACTTCCACTCCCTGCACCACCACGGATGTGACTCCCACCATGCCTCCGGCCGTGTCGACCGTCCTCGCCGAGCCTCCGGCATCCACCCCGACCCCTGAATCGACCCCCTGCACCACCGAAGATGGTACCCCCACCCCTTCCGAGCCCGCAGAATCCACTCCCTGCGACACAACACCTGCTGGTACCCCCACCGGCACGGTCGAGGGAGAGGGTCCCAACAGCACTCCTTGCGAACAGGAGACTACCCCTTCTTACCCTGAGGACGACGAGTACCATACTACCCCCGTCCCCACTTCGACCCCCACTGGCATCTACAACTACGCTGCTTTCCAGTCTGAGAGCGGCAGCGGCGGTTTCAGCACCGGTGGTATCGTCGGTGTCTCGGTTGCTGGTATCGCTGCCGTCGGTGCCGTCGCTGGCACTGTTTTCTACATCAACAAGGTCCGCAAGGTTGGCAACGCCTCCATGGCATAAGCGCTCACTTTAGAGAGTTTTGGATTGCGGTTACACAATATTTTTGGGTTTTGCGGCACATTCTTTTGAACCGATTCGTTTCTTCGAACAAAATTTCCTTGCTCTGCGTTCCAGCCTGAGCTTCGCTTCCTTAGTAGATATTAGTGCACAAATACATAGATGCAAGAACGTCTCATTAGGGCATTCATGATATCAACGAGCAATTGCAGTGAAGAGCAGACATGCTGGGAGGGAGTGACAAAGTCGAACAAACAGAAACCGGACTTAAGAAACAGCGAAAGGGAGTGACGACAAACGCCGCACAAGCTTGAATCGACTGAGAAGGAAATACCCTTTCAAAATGGAATAGCGTTTGGTCCACTATGAAATTCCACCACAACATCTCCAACGGAAGGATGTTTCACATGTTGATTCCCACGAACGATTGAGGTTTTGTCGATAAACTGAACCCTCTCTGCTGCTGCTCCATTTCAATCGACTGAGTCAAAATGACCGTATTTATATCATCCCTTGTCGTTATCACGCGTATTATGCAACCAATTTCTCTGGATCTCCGTCCTGGCCTGAACAGTACAATCTTCGTGACACTGCCGTCCGTCAGGCCGCCGCAGCTCCACTTCTGTCGTCAAGAACATGCGTGGTACGCGTACTAACAGTGGTAAGGTTGCTCAGTTGGACCAAGACGTCCTCGCCAAGACCTCTGGTGGTATTGGGAAAGTGCCTCGTGGGCAGAGGCTCATCTTCCCGGCCCGACGCGATCAGTCGTCCAACGGGCACAAGGTTAGTATCCAAGATACTCTTGCTTCGGAAAGAAAATGGCACGTCAGCTCAAATACTCACCACATTGTGTTACCAGTATGGTATCCGCCAGAAGAAGGCTCGCGAAACGATCATGCTTAACGAGTGCGCACTTTCATGGTTTGGTATAGAATGACTTCATAGTTGTGCAAATTACTTCAACTGATTGCAAAACTTTGAAAATAAATATAGAAGCAACCAACTTGAAACTGGGATTGTTTCAGTCTCAGCACAGAAGCTGTGGCAATCCCTCCCAATGACGCATAAGTGCCCAACATTATGCGCCCAAGCCCTCGACATATCTCATTGCTTCAAGAGAAGCTCCGAGGAGCTCCTCTGTGCTGTACTTCTGGTACATCACGTCCGACGGGTTGACTTTCTTTTGGGCATTCGGGATTTTGGTGCAGAGAGTTGTGAGGTCGTCAGGGTCCATTCGGTACTTGTGGAATACGACCGAATGGACGTCTGTCTACAGTCCGAAAAACGATGTCAATAATGAAGCATGTAATACTTACCCATAAGTCCAGCCATATATCTCGCCACGTGTTGACCCAAATGAGGTCGGGAGCCTGCAAGTTGTCCTTATAGAAGAATCAGACTTGATCGAAAACGAAAGTTCTCGTGTAGAAAACTTAACTCAATGGAGACTGCGTCGTTCTCCTTGTCATCATGCTCGCTTCCCAAGCATTTTTGAAACTTCTCACCAGTTTCTGTCCAAGATCCATTCCCGTGGGAAACATGTGTCCTTTTCACATGCCGGCCACAGTAAGCCCAGCCAAAGCCAAGTCAACCGTCCACTGACCGATACACTTTACCGATCGATCACGCTTCAATAGATAACCCTTCTTCTATGGATCAGCTATCTCGAATCTCCGGAGGACAAAATCTTCGCACATATCAGCTCAAGGGCAACGAACAAGACTCGCATGTCCGGAATGTCCACGAGTCCAACCGTTATGATCACCATGGTATGGTGGGGAGGTACATGTTATCTCAAGCTTCGTTGAGGATCATGACGACGGCCGTTTCCATAATTGCCTCAAACGGCTCGGAGGCCACATGTTATGCAAGTATAGGAGAACGGGGAGCTCCAGTTCGAAGAGTCAGGTACGTCATTTGGAATCCTTGTGTTGCCCTTACTGACATCTTATCCTCTCCAAAGATGCAGGTCCAAGATTCTATGGACGGACCCATCAACCACAGACCTTCTATGCGCCACTCTATGGCGTTAGGTCATCAGTGATTTAGCGGAGCTGAAGGAAGCTTGTTGAGAAAGGTAAGTCATTTGAGTGAGTATTTCTTGAAAAGCTAAACCGCTTATCCAGCAACAGTCCAGCAAGAAAACAAGCTACCGGGAAAATACAAGCATTGCCGCTCTTGGCTCAATTTGCTCCTGAAAGTGATTCAATGTCTGCTAAGCAATCCCAGCTTCAATCAAATTTTCGAGCTGAAATATGCCGTGCTTTTGTGCATTTGTGCCAACTTTAACCCACATCAAACCCCAAAAAGGTGAGCCTCAAGATTCCCGAGCATATTCAGAGTAAGGGCATAGCACCTGTGAAAGCATGACAATCACCAACTCAAATTATTTCACCACGTAGTTGGTAGCGACTTTGTCAAGACAAAGCTGGTCTGCACTATCGAACCAGGTACAGACAAACTTTTCAAAAAATCTATTAAACTATGCATTAATACCCACCTTCAGCTTCCCCAAGCAAGGAGATGATCGGGCAGCTTATTGAGGCTGGTATGGACGTTATGTGCCTGAACACTGAACATGTCGCACATGGACCAGGATGCCGGGGCAGAAATCATCAAGACGTGCACGAGTACCTTGAGGAGTCGCAGACGGCCACTCAGATCGGAATTTGGCTCGATGACGACAACGGGCCTAAAGTCCGGTAAGCGAGAAACATTTGAATATTTCAGTTCGATCGGGGTTTGATCAGTTTATGGGTATAGCACAGGAAACCTTAAGGACGGGCAACCGGTGTACATCCGTGCCGGCGGCGATTTCTACTTTGTGAATTACTCGACTGTCTTTGGCGACGATTTCTACTTTGTGAATGACTCGACTGTCGTGGGAGACAGCACTAGGGTTTTGACCACGTACACGAAGGAGGTGGTGAGGAACGGCGATGAGATGTACGTGGATGACGGAATCCTCTCGTTTACTGTCGTGGAGCGACTCCCGAACTCGATTTCACGGTCGCCAATAACTCGGTGTGACTCTATTTCTCCACCGTTTGGGATGACGGCCACTTGTTTATGTGTGATTTTTATCAGTGTATGCTGGTGAAAACAAGGGAATCAACTTCCTCGCCACCCTATCGACGAGCTTCCCGCTTTGAGCGAGAAGGATCGTGCGGACATTGACTTTGGTCTCACCAACGATGTGGACTTTATCTTGTTGTCGTGCATCCGTACTTCGGAGGATGCCGAGGAAGTAAGGCACGATGGAAAAAGCAACATCGGCACAGATTTTCTAAATCGTTTTCATGTGAAGGATGCTCATTGGGAATGCAAAGGTGAAACTCCTCGCCAAGATTGAGAACGAGAGTGGTATGGAGAACTTTGAGAGTATTCTGAGGCTTGCCGATGGAGTTGTTATTGATCGTGGTTACCTTGGAGCGGAGGTCGATGTTGAATCTGAGAAGAAGAGGATGCTTTGATAATGTGTGCTTGTGGGAAGCAATATGATTGATCTCATGCATTTGCGTTTTTAGGCAAACCTCGGCGGAAAGCCTGTTTTCCTTGCGAACCAAATGCTGGAACCAATGAATCACAACCCCTATCCACTAGGTAAGTGAAATTTGTTGAGTGCTTCTATGTCACTGATGTTTATCACCATTTGGTTAGAGCGGAGGCAGCAGGTAGAGTAACCCATCTATTGTATCATGAATATCAATTGACAAATCCGGCGATTGTCTGATCTGGTGAACAGAAGTGGTACGTATCGTACAAAGCTCCGAACAAAACTGCACGAATTAACTAATCTCTCAAAGGCCAACGCGGTTATCGGAGACTGCTGTCGGTGTCGGGGACGGGCGAGACGGAATGGAGGAAGAACGAGGTAACATGGCCGACAATCAAGGAGACTGATCTATCCCGAACGGCCCTGAGACTACCAGTCATACCAACGGCGGGGAAGGACATGACGGTGAGGGCGCAAAGACTCGGAATGTCAATAGGAAGCAACAAGTCCGTTCTGTCCCGAACGGCCCTGAGGCCACCCTTCGTACCAACGGCGGGGAAGGAGAGGACGGTGAAGAAGAGATTGAAGTCAGCAAGCGGCAAGGTACATACCACCGGAAAGTCCCCGAGGCGACCATGAAGTTGGCGACAATGGATATCCTCTGAATGCCCCGAATGGCTTTGATGCCACTCGTCACAGCCGTGGCGGGGAAGGGCAGGATGAGTTTTCCATGGGAGGTGTGCAAAGGTCAAAGCGACAGGTACTGTCGCCTGCAAGTGTTTGCTTCTATCATTGAAATTGATTCCATTTATGTTTACAGCATCAAGCTTCTATGAGCGGGCCACTCAACCACAAACCATCTATAAGCCGCACTACGCTTCACATCGGAACTTCTATGGACCACTCCGGATCTTCTAAGGGCATTCACACATCGTCTATTGAGACCCGCCGATCTTCTATGGACTCTCAACCTTCTATCGATCGCCAGATTTCCATGCAGCGGCAACCTTCTTTTATCAAGCATTCTTCTATTTACGAACAACATTCTATTGAGAAATCCGCATCTGTGGACGGTATGGACAAGCCCGAAAACTGATCCAAAAGACGAACCGCTCGGAACCAAAACAACCAAGAAATTGTTCTTCATTCTCAAGCAAACGAACAGCCGATTCAGGACAAGCTAAATGAAGAGTTATCCGAGATTCAAGTTGTCTTGCAAAAAGTTGTTGGAGCTGGAAGTAGGTTGTTCTTAGTGCTCAGGGCATTTTTCAAATACTGATTTTCCATCTTGCTTAGGAGCATAATTCTCTTCCAGCGGAATTCATCTCTGTCGCTCTTGAACTGGGAGCTTCGCAAAGTCATGGTCGAGTGGGTGATTAGGGCCCATATCGACCTGAACTTTGGGTTTCTTGTCGTGAGCATTTGGACCAGTGTCTCCGCCAAAATCAATGTTGAATCGGCCCTGTTGGCTGCAACAGCACTCTATGTTGCAACCATGGGAAATGAAGAAGATTCTTGCTCGATCGAACGGTTCCTCGGAAACGGAGGAATCGGATACACTGAAGAGAAGATCTTCTGGGCGCAACGGAAGATCTTCTCCGCCCTCAAAGGAAACCTCCGGGCAGCCACGGCTGCGGATTTCCTCCACATCTTTCATGCCGTGGATCCGCAGCCACTAGTCCGCAGCACAGCGAGCTATCTCCCAGAGCTCGAGCTCGCGAAGAGCGACTCGGTGAACGCGATATTTCCGACTCTTGTTCCACCACTTACCAACGAAAACGTTTGCGCCTCCGAAATACCAGGGATCTCTGTAATCGATCCCGGCGACCCCGAGGGTGGTAGATCAGCGTGTCGAAGAACACGTATGTGTCGTCGTCCATCATCATGTACCAGTGCGAATCCGGGAATTTCTCATGCAGGAGTCTGAACCCGGCAAATGTTTGTGTGTGTCGAGCTTAGGACATCGCAATCGGATATAAAATGCCACTATAATTCATAAGTTGTGCCGTTTTCTGAATCAGCATCCACGGTGCAGGCACTCTTTCGACCTCACGGTTCACACTTGCTTCCGAAATCCTGCCGTCCGTGTGCATGACGCTCCTGGATCGTGGACACTTCTTGCGTGCGGACATGGCCGGTGTTCAAGGCGCTCTCGAGCTTGTTTTTATATTGGTCCTGGGGAATATGGAGGTAATTGCCGATGGTTAATGATCAGATTTTTATACTCATGAAATGATGGATCCATTTCGTTGTGGATTCTTATTTATGGGAGAAAGCCATCCAACTGCTAGGTAGAGTGCTGTCTTCGGAGATCCAAGCGTTGTGGGTTGCAGGAATGTATGCTGTGTGGACTTTGTTTCTCGGCGGGTTCCTGTCTTTTAGTTGAGCAGGTGACAATGCCGCCAATGCAGCGTTGCTGCTCGATAACAGCATGAGCGAAGTGTGCTCGGACCACCCAGGTGTCTGGTGGGCAGGCTTATTGATGTTGACCCGGACAACTATTGTTTTGCTGGTACATTTTCTTGGAGATGACGAGGAAAGCAAGTCGCTCGTTCATAATAAAGTTTGCAACTAAAAAATAACCACATTTCATCTGTCTAGTGGCTTACCCCATTGATTGTTGGTGGTACGCACAAGCAAGGCTGGTCGCAACGGTCAGATATCCGCACCTCGCAAACTCGGACACGGGCGAACAGACTGAATCCTGCTCAACACCACAACGGCAGAGTTTACGTACGGCGCATATCACCCCCAGCTGTCCCTCTATCATATCATCCCTGTTTTCAGCCGCACAAGCGGAACAAAGCGAACTACTGTACGTTCAGCATCGTTTGACTTTCAGGAGCGGGTTCAATTTATTTACACAACTTTGTGATCGTGGGGAGAAAACAAGTGAACACACCCGACTGTCTTGCATGAGGCTGACAATTCCTTTTCCGTCGGTTAGATTCTCTCGAAAGTCTCCTCAATCACCTCAAGTCTCCCTCAGTATCATTTTTGGAAAAAATGTCTTTGTACGGCGAGCCACCGGATTTCGAGAAGACATGGGGGAAACTCGAAGCTGGTGTTGACCAGATTATGAACAACATTAAGGATGGTCTTTCGAATCAAAAGTACATGGAGCTCTACACGTAAGACGGTGTTGAAAGTCGTCATCATCTTCCGATTGTTCATATATTATCGACCACTTTTCCTCGTTCAGCCTCATCTATAACTACTGCACATCCTCTCGCAGCTCGCATGGAATGTCGACTGGTGATCAAGGCACCCGGGGTGCCAATTTGATGGGTGCGGATATCTACTTGAAATTGAAGGAATATCTACGAAGGCATCTCGGGGGTATCCTGGCCAGCTCGGAGACTTTCATGGACGACTCGCTCCTGCAATACTACACTCGCGAATGGGATCGGTACACTTTGGCATCACGTATTGTTCACCACATTTTTGGGTACTTGAACCGGCATTGGGTGAAGCGCGAGATTGACGAGGGCCACAAAAATGTGTATGATATTTACACGGTAGGGTAGCCGCACCATTACAAGAGGGTTAAATTAATTCATCGATTTTTCAGCTGACACTCGTGTCGTGGAAGGACTTCTTGTTCATGGCTGTCCAAACGAAGGTTATGAATGCGGTTTTGAAGACCATCGAGAGGCAAAGGAATGGCGACACGATTGAAACCTCGCTGATCAAGAAAGTGGTGGAGAGTTTTGGTACGAGAACGTCTTCACAGAAATGGCACCGTCTTATCCTAAACTCCAGTGTCGTTGGGTCTTGATGAGATCGATTCTACGAAGTCGACCTTGGAGGTTTACAAGGATTACTTCGAGAAGCCTTTTGTTAGCGCCACGGAAGCTTACTACAAAAACGAATCCGACAATTTCATTTCCGAAAACTCCATTACCGAATACATGAAGAAAGCAGAGACTCGGCTCGCAGAAGAGGAGGCGAGGGTTCAGATTTACTTGAACCCAAGCACATTCAAAACTTTGATCCCGACCACCGAGACTGTGCTCATCAAGAACCACGTCGGACCCATCCAGGACGAATTCCAGAATCTCCTCGACAACGACAAGCTCGAAGACCTGACGCGGATGTACAGCCTCCTCTCGCGAGTTTCGGACGGGCTCGAGAAGCTCCGTACCATTTTCGAGAACCACGTACGGCGGCAGGGTTTGGGAGCCGTGGAGAAAGTTGCCGAATCGGCTGCGAGCGGTCCAGGTGCGGGTGGCGAGGAAGGCGAGGAGGAAGGTGACGAGAAGCCGAAGAAACCTACTTCGAAGGGGAAGCCGTCGGCCGGAGATGGAGACAAAGCGGAAGCGGTGGATCCGAAGGTTTATGTCGATGCGCTGCTGCAGGTGCACAAAAAGTACTGGGATCTGGTACAGACTTCTTTCCGAGGCGAGTCGGGTTTCGTTGCTTCGCTCGATAAGGCGTGCCGCGAGTTTGTGAACAGGAATCGTGTGTGTAAAGTTGGATCGTCGAAGAGCCCAGAGTTGCTCGCGCGGTTCTGTGACGCGTTGCTTCGAAAGAGCTCAAAAGTGGCCGAAGAGAACGAAGTCGAGGACATGTTGAACAATGTGGTGTGTTTTGACATTGAAGAGAATGGTTGATTTGTGCAAACGTTTTTTTTCAGATGACAGTTTTCAAATATGTCGAGGACAAGGATGTGTTCCAAAAGTTCTACTCCAAGATGCTTGCCAAGCGTCTTGTGAACGGAACATCTCTCTCTGACGACTACGAAGAGTTGATGATTGGAAAGCTTAAGGACGCGAACGGCTTCGAATACACTTCAAAGCTTCAACGAATGTTCACGGACATCAGTATCAGCGCAGAGCTCAACAACTCTTTCAAGTATGATTAACCAACAGCGGCGTCTAAATCAGCTTTTCTTAACAATTTTATGTCCAGAGAGCAGTTGGAGCGAAATCACGACAAGGAGGAGCTTTTGGACTTTGGTATTATGGTTCTCGGTACCGCCAGCTGGCCGCTGCAGCCTCCAACGTCTGGTTTTAACATTCCCGACGATCTTGTCAAGACATACGAGCGGTTCCAGCGCTTCTACCAGAACAAGCACAACGGGCGGAAGCTGAACTGGCTTTTCCAATTATCAAAGGGAGAACTGAAGACAACATATTTGAAGGCAAGCAAGACCGGATACACATTCCAGGTGTGCATTCTGTGTAGTTGATCAACAATGCACGAACTTTAAGCCTAAAATTCAAATTGTCAGGTCAACAACTACCAAATGGGAATCCTCCTGCAGTACAACAACCTGACATCATACACGTGGGAGGATTTGATGCAATTCACTGGGCTCACAAAAGAAGTGCTCATCGGACAGCTGGGTATTCTTGTGAAGGCTAAAATTCTCACGATCGCCGATGGTGGTCCATCCACGCTGGGCAGCGCTGGCAGCAAATACGACTTGAACTTTGATTTCAAGAGCAAGAAGATCCGAGTGAACCTTAACCTGCCGATCAAGAGTGAGGTCAAGGCCGAATCCGAAGAGACACACAAGACTGTCGAAGAGGACCGCAAGCTTTTGATCCAGGTACGCTGAAATGGAGTCGCATTTATGATTGAACGATGTGCTGATTTGATTACAAAGGCTGCCATTGTGCGAATCATGAAGACCCGCAAGGTGTTAAAGCACGTCACGTTGATGCAGGAAGTGATTGCACAGCTCCAGACGAGGTTCAAACCAAAGGTTCAGGACATTAAGAAGTGCATTGACATCTTGCTGGAGAAGGAGTACATTGAGCGTACGCAGGATCAGAAGGATATGTACTCGTACGTTGCGGTGAGAGTAGAAGGGTTGGATCTTCAGGAAACGACGTTGAACAATTTATTCTTTTTGTAGTGAGCGGGCTGAGAAGTACTCTAATCTGCGGTGATCAGAAGAAAAGAAATAATGATGAACGAACGGGTAGCGAGCGTTTTAGTTTTCCCGGTCGTAGATGTGCGTAATGTTGTAACAGTTCTACCTTGATCTTCTTTCAATCGAATTTTCCTCATCGAGATTAAAAAGACATTAATTCCGCTCCAAAACGGACACGTCGCCGAGAAGGCGCGGTTAATCATCCTGAGCAACTTTCAAAAATGAGCATCCAACTGCAGCTCGTGTTCGCTATTCTTGTCGTGGAGGTACTTCAACAGAAAAACTATGTACGAGCTTGATCGTACGCTAATTCCTGACTAAAGATGGCCACTCTGACGATCCTCATTGCGCCAATGCCATCAAATTGGCGTGCCTCGCTTCTGGTACGCAAACCACGAATCACCAGTATTACAATGTCGAATCGTTTACCCTTCTTTGCGCATCTAGAAAGCGATCAGCACAAGCTCACTCCTCGCCCAAGCGCAGAGCTTTTTCAACATTTTGTTCGCGTAAGTGTTCAGGACCAAGCGTTACGTTCCAGGAATCTCACGCATCTATATTAATTGAAGGTTGGTCGCACTGCTCTTTGCTGGTGAGGGCCACTCGTCGTCGACTGTCATCATGTTGTTGATTACGTTGTCCAGATGCATTGATCAAAATCGGCCCCCTGACCAAAGAGCACGGCGAGTCGCCTCATTCTCACGTCTCAAATGCAGTGCATTCAAAGCTGTTCTTGCATCAACGTAACCTGTGAGTCATACCCCCGATCACTCAATTTATACTGATCCGTGTTGTGGCAGATACCTCACAGGCTCCACACTGTTTCTTGGACTCGTCCTGAACCGATTCTTCGCGGTGGTTTTGGACCTATCGAAGCAGGAAGAGAAGATGGAGGCTCTGCGCAAGCAATTTGCGAATTCGAACAAAGGTTGTGCGGAATATCCAGGCTTGCGATTGTGCTGATGGTGGGTTTGTTCAATTTAGAATTTATGAGGATGATGGACAAAGACAAGGACACGGAAAAGAAGATAGGTAACATCTCGGGTATCCCGGTATCCACTGTTTGATATCTTTGTGCAGCTGAGCTGGAGAAGAGCCTCGAGGATGCTGAAAGGAAAGCTAAGGATGCTGAGATCATTTTAAAGCAGGCTAAGAATCAGCATGATGGTAGGTGAAACCTGGGAGAGTTAAATGGAGCCTGACTGATCATTGTAAAAAGCGTACATGAGTCTTGCGGAGAGGTATAACGAGCTCGAAAAGAAGTACGAGTTGCGATCTGCTGATGAGGGGAAGAAGTCCAAATAAGAACATTGAAAGTCAGCGAAGCGGTGTAACAGCACAAAAAATACTATGGCGCCGCTGTAGCAACACCATCTTGGAGCTGAGCTTGGGCAAAGGGATCTCTCAAGACATTGTTTGTCTTTTGCACTTTTCACTCTCGCTGCATTGTCATATCAGCTTGGCTTTTGTATTAAGTTAACCTCTTCCATGGTGATAAACTAGGAAATAAAAGTAATCTCTAAGAGAGAAGATAAATGGCGCATAAGCGAAAGAAAGATTCCTTTGGTGCTTATATTATCACATTTGATCACACTTCAATGTATTAAAATATGCATGGGAACTAAATCTAATATTCAGCTTCTTTCACTGTGTTGTGATTTCGGATTACACGTTCATCTGCTCAGTGCAGATTTCTCTTTCTAGCATACCATTTATGGTGAGATATCTTTTGCCTCTTATCCCGATTTTCTCCGTTCTTTCCATCAGTTTCTATCTTTCTATGACCTTTTCCAGCTATTTATGCTGCACATTATCTCTATGAATAGATAAGCGGCAACATGGGTACATCCCATGATTTCCCATTTTACGACACACTGAAAGAGAGATGAGAAACGTTTGTGCACTCACAAATTATACTGGGTGCCTGTTAAAAACTAGCATATCTGACTGTTCGCTATATGGGTTATCCTTTGGGTTGTCTTTTTTCTCTTTGACCTGAGAGTTTTTTTTGTCAATCCCTCTTCATTCTTATTTATGGACTTGTATTTCATGTATTTATTTCCATGTTTGGCAGGTTCTCTGTGGTGATGGTGGGCATTTAGTGGGAATGTGGTGTGGCTTGGTCCTTTGAGTTGATGTCCCCAATGTCTTTGACCACAGGTATGCCCACACACACTGTTCACTTGAATATAGGAGTTGATGTGACCAATGTCTTTGACCACAGCATTCCCTGGTTGCCTGACCAGCTTGGGTGTAGTGTACAGCCTGTCTGATTATTAGGCATATACACACACCTGGGAGAACAGGTACTGGGCCAAGAGACGGAACCTGGAGCTGTTGTGCTAGCTACAGTACAGCTAAAAACGCCCTACCGCTGCCAGGAGAAGCCCTTGGTTTTTAACAGTGCCCATCATAACTTCGCAGAATATGTATCCCAAGCCTCGCTGGCAACCTCTGAGCTTCACTTTCATCACCAGGCTCAAGTAAGAATTGATTCATTCCAAAGATGGTATTTGCAACTTCAATATGTTTACTTTTTGAAAACCATTAAGTTGGGTAGCGAGAGCCTCCTGATAGTATGACATTGCATAGTTGGTGAACAGACAGATGTGTTGACGATGACTCGATTCACATTCTCAGTCTGACCATCGGTCTGTGCTGTGGGTGGTATGCTGTGCTCATGCGAAGGAAAGCGTAATAAAAGTAAGATGTGAACTTCGAATCACAATCAGAGATGATGTCTTCAGGAAGTCCATGAAGACGGAAGACTTAACTGAAAATGGCATTTGCAATGTCAACAGCAGTATAGGTCAATTTCACAAGGACCAGATGTACCGCCTTGGTAAGGCGACAGACGATGGTCATGATGGAATCATAGCCATTGGAGTCAATGAGATGGGTGATACAATTGATGGAGATGCTGGACCAAATATTGCGGGGAGCAGGAAGGGGATGGAACGCTGACATTCATCACAATGATGAACATAACTCTTGACTTGAGAAAGCAATTTGGACAAAAATAAGGAGTTAGCAATAACGAAATGGGTGTGTTCGCAGGGGTGCATAGCTTCAGGCGTGTTATGGAAAGACTGAACAATGTCGGAGCTTAATAGAGGAGGTATAGGCGATTGTTGTAAAACAGCAGACCGTTGCGAAGGACGTAACGATGTAAGGAGGAAGACCAGACAGATCATGCAACTCAAGGGCAACTCGGATTGTGGAGAACCTGTGATCACTGTCTAATTGAGAGCAACGGGTTGAGGAAGGTCATGGTGTTAAATTCAATCTGGACAGCCTTGTGGTGATGCTGATGGAAAGGGGAGAGAATGTCGGCAGCTGTGTTGAGTGTGCCAGGAATCCATTCAATGCATAGATCATATTTAAGAGAGTTTCAAGGATGTGCGATTGACATCGATTGAGAACGTATTTTTCTATCATCCAGTGGAGAACCTTCAGGTCAGTTTGTAGAGGGACTTCACAACCAATAAGATAAGGGCAAAAGGTCTCAAGAGGATGACGAATGGCTTGCATTTCACCATAATAGGGAGGTACTTAAATTCAGCACCGAGGAGCTTTTGTGATTCAAAGAGAATCGGGCGAAGTTTGCTATAAATCTCTTGAGAGAGCCAACCAGACGTTGCACAATTGGACCAATCGGTATGACGGATCATGGGACCAGTGAGGTCGGGAATATAGAGAAGCTCAGGAGACATTAGCTTGTGCTTCAGTGCGTTGAAGGTTGCGTCATGATCGGGAGTCCAAGGGAAAGATTTATGCTTTTCACTGCCAGAATCTTTCAGCAAATCAGTGAGAGGGGCAGCCTAGTCAGCAAATTGCGGAAGAAAGCTCTGAATGGTGTTCATGAATGGTGGAGGGGCGAGGCCAATTCTTGATCATGTTGCCACGATCAGGGTCTCCCTTGATCGTACTACCACCAAGGACGAATCCAAGGTACTTGACTTTTGAGCCAAGACTGGCATTTGTTGGTTTGAATGCGTAAACCATGGTCGGCCAATTTGTTCAGTACAATGGGGACATGTCGCTCATGCTCCGCAGGGTCTGCAGAGTAGATGAGGATGTTGTCTATGTAGACAACAATAAATTTGTCAATGTAATCATGGAAAATGTTGTTCATCAATGCATGAAAGGTAGCCGGAGCGTTGCAAAGGCAAAGTGGCATGACCAACAATTTCAAAGTGACGTTTCGATGTCTTCCTCAATGATACGAATTTGGTGGTATCTACTTTGACTATCCAATTTGGTGAAAATACAGCGTGCATTAAACGATTCATGAGTTTGCACATTTTGGGCAGGGCTGGGCGGTCAAGAATGGTGATTTTGTTGAGAGCACAATAATCAATGACTAGACAAGGCTTGTCTTTCTGACAAACAAAGCCTAGGAAGGAGCAGCAGAAAAATGGCCTGGTGCAAAGACAACGCAGGACAAAACAGTATCAATGTTTTGATTGCAATCAGCAATATGCTATAGGAGGTGAATGTCCTGTTGAAGCAAAAGAATGGTTTGATGCAAAATGGTGTGGTTTGCAGGTATATGTGGGAAACAAGAGGCTGAAGCTGGTGGCTGGGAGGAGCGGACACCAAAAGAGTTGGCAGAGGGGATCAGGCAGCTATCAGAGTCCATAAAGGCGGCTGTGTAGTTACTCATGACCCAGAACATGGCATAGTGGGGATGGTTAAGTGGAAGACTCAGTGGGGGGGCTGGTGTGATGGAGTTTTCCTTTATAGTTGGTTGCACGCTACCTTGGGGTTTTACACAATGGGACTGTTGAATATTGTGGTGAATCGGCGTAGTCAGAGTTGGATATACTCCGTTCGAACATGATTGAGTAGAGTCGATCCTGAGACTCATACACGCCATTCAATCATTGTTGCATACTCTTCTACCGCTGCTAGCCGGAGTGACCCAGCTGGGGCATGGAAATACCCAACCTGACATACGGTTTCTAGCCAGGTTGACTCTACAACCTGGACTGGACACGAACCCGCGGAACCTCAAATATTGTCCACAAGTTGCATGTGCAGACACCTAACCCGATCCTTGTCAAACAATACCTCCTCAAAATCGCCCGGGTCTTCGACATTTCTTGGGAGAGCGGAGCCGATGACAAACTTGCAGCTGTACGTAATCCCAGATCAGGACTCTGCCAGCGGGGCTGGAGGTGATTGAGGATTTCGTACACCAAGAACCCCTTCCGTTTGCCACTTAGTACTGAGGTGTGTGAGTGTGAGCTTAATTGATAGGCCGTGCGCTTGACTAATCGCTAAGCCAATTTGGTTGGGGGTTTGGCGATCCCAGTTCTGGCCTGACCTGCCATTTTGTATAAATAACCCCAGTCCCACATTTCTCATACCAAACAACAACACAGCACGCACTCAAAAAGGTCTACACAAACTTCAAGCCAATCCAAATACGTCTTTTGTTGAGGAGCCTGCTGACTATGGGTGACATATAGTCCCATCAGGTATGCTCTTGTTCTCTCGTTCTCTCTCCAGTAGGAACTCTATTTTTATTGCATCTACACAGGATGACATGGAGAAGAAGGATTGTATTTTCTTCATTATTCGACGGCTACAGCACTCTCCACGTCGGCTCCAACTGATTCCTCGCCAACGACCACAAATTCGATTTGCGGGGATGCCAGAAGGGATTATTCGATTCTCAGAGCTTGTTGCTGTCAATTTTTTTCCGTTCGCTATATTTCTTCTCCTGGAGTTCTTTATTTGAATTTTGTTTTTCATTGTTTATATTATAAATTCTCAAATCAATAATTGGTGCACGGATACGGAGGGGAGCCGCCTTTCGCCTAGCCGTAAGGAGAGAGGGAGTTTCCAGGGGCGAGAACGATTCGTCGTTCTCATACGTTTGAAAGCCCATATTCTGTCATTGCGTATCATAATACATTAATCATAATACGTTAATCGAAGATGCCAAGCTCTTTTTCCCTCACTGATCTTCAATTAATCAGTGTTTTAGGGTTTGGACTAACGGGAGGGCTAATGGTCATACATGGCTGGAAGACATATATGCGGCACGGAAGGCATCTTTCCGGCTCGTTTGTCTGCCGATACGCCGTCCTATTCTTTACAGATAGTTGGGCAGATGTTTTCGAACAGTAAAGTGGTCAGTTGATTCGATGCTGATCACCATTTCTCCCTTTTGCTTGAATAGCTCCATTGCGTTGTGCGATAGGCAATGCGATAGTCAAAAGTGGTCTGTTCAGGGCTGGCCAGTTGAATGAAACCGAGTCAAGGTCGCGCAACATTATGGACAGAGGTCGAGGCAACAACAAAAGTGCCAAAGAACTTTGAAGAGGATAGTCGTCACTATCTCTCACAGAACATTAATGTAGTAAGGATTTCTTTGTGGCGGCCCTTTTAGGCAGCTGGGGATCAAAACGACGTATTGATAAAAATCTCGCTGGGTGCATGCATTTATCCCTTCAGCCGCTTTACTCCTTCGGGCAGCGGAGCCGGAGATCCGGAGACGGAGCCAGCACGCGTTCCCGATTTCTGGTCCTTCTTTTTTCTCTTTGATTTTGCTGTTTCGTCTGCAACTAACCCGATCAGTCAAACTAGAATGAGAAAACAAGAATATCACTACCCTTTCTCGCCGACTCGGGGGCTGGACTCATGGGCTGGAGATGAACAAATGGATCAGAAACGTCTCATCTGCAAAAGATCCACTAACCTCCTTCTTGATCGGAACTCGCTCCTCTTTGATTGCAACCGAAGCCTCCCTCTCGCTCGTTATTTCCACCTCCGCAACCGACTCCGTCGCCTCTTCTTCGTCTGCCCCATCTTCCACTTCCGTATCGATAACCGCACTCGTACGCTGCAGCATTGCGTTGACACGCCCCAAGAACTCCTCTGCTCTGATCCGTTGCTCTGCAGACGAGAGAATCACGGGCGTTTGGTTGGTCGCTGATGATCCGGGTTCGGATTGTTCGTGCTGTAGTAGTTTCTGCTGAGCTCGTCGTTGTCTCCTGCGCCAGTTTGCCGCACGCTCAGAGTCTACAGCCCAAGTGTATCCATGCGAAGGGTAGAAACGTACTTCCTCGAGGGTTTCGTGGAAGGCTTTTTGGACAAAGTAGAGGCTTGTTAACTGATTAATGGATCATCAGTGTTGAAATGCCAAATGTGTTGATGAACCTACTATTCGATTAGACACCATTGTAAAGACGTCAGGGGACTGGTATATTGTCCCGTCGACAATGTAATATGTCGCCAAAGTTTCGGTCTTATCTGTTCGCAACGATTGAGCTCACACAGTACTGGCTATCGGGGTTGCAATGAGTGAACCTTTGGTGTAGCGATACTGCTTCCGAATGACGAAAAGTTTTGGTTGCTGCGGAAGGTATTCTTGCATTACTTCGTACTCAATTCCAGTCATTCCTCTTTCTGAAGTGTTGAGAAAGTGATTCACAGTTATGTGTGCTCGAGGTTCTCTAACCTTCGGTCTAGCTGGTGGGCTTGAAGCTCGTTGAATCGAGCCTGCATCCGAATCTGTTCATTGAGGCAGGATTTGTCGTAGAACTGACTTAATGCAAAGTAGTCAATCACGTTCGCTTCATGCAATCCGTACTGTGCACAGACAAAGATCAGCTCCGAATCAGTGCGAATTTTATTCTCAAGTTCCATACAAACTTCAGAAAGTTGGTGTCCTTGAAGCTGACTTCCGTGAGCGATTCGTCGTAGATGTTCGCGGGGAGGGACATTTTGGTGTGGCTTACTTAGCAAGAGGTATTGTTTTGGTCGATAACAAATATTTCATAGAAAAATAGAATAATCATAGAAGTAACCGATTCTCTCAAGTGTCAGTGCAAAGAAATGGGTAATCCCGCTAGGACGCATAAGTACCCCACCTTATGCGCCTATTCTTCAAAGAATTTTGCTGCCTCGGGCAGCTTTGGGGATTGGTCGACGCGAAGCATGGGCGGAGTATTCAGGCAAAGCATTGTGTCACTTTGACTACATGGCGAGACAAAGTTAGAACATTCTTTATTATGTTTTTGTTACTTATCGTTTATTGTTCCGTCACCATCACTTGTTGAAGTACCAGTTTTTCCCTATCAGTAAACTTTTTGGTACTCTACATTGGGTCACTGTCTGCAGTATTGTTAAAACGATCTCGAGCGCATTATAAAGAGCTTACCCACCAACAGGTAAGCATAGCCTGTATTCTAACAGGATATGCGCTTCGGAGGTCCTTGATGTCCAAAGTTCGGATCAGCGATTAATCGCTCTGTGGGTTTGCAGGTGCGTTCAGTTCGGCGAGGCGTCGGCGTGGTCAGTGAGCCTGGTGGGCGAGGCTCAAGCGCCGGTTCGGGTGTGACAGCCCTCCAGCCCATTGGCGTGCGGACAAAAGGATCCTACAATATCTGAAAGGTACAACTTGCGATCGTCTATGTCATTTGCGAAATCGGCGTCGGAATAGCACTCGAGGTCAGCTAGTTGTTGGCTGATTTTCAAAAGTCAGGGCAACGTTAGTTGTACCTTTCAGATATCGTAGGATCCTTTTGACTGCGCTCCAGTGGCCCAGATAAGGAGAAGCTTGATAGCGCGCAACCGTGTTGAGCGAGTAGGCCAGGTCAGGTCGAGTTCCAATACTGAAGTACATGACCGAGCCTATCACCGTGCGATAGCTTATGTTGGTATCAAGGAAGTCATTTATTTGCGCCAACCTCCCGGCTTTAAAGTACTTGGCCGACCTGACCTTGCGTGCAGAGTCCGCAAAGCACTTTATGGTCTCAAACAATCAGGCAAAGAATGGAACTCTGTGATCCACCGCATCCTCACCCAGCTTGGGTACACCCCAACTCTTTCCCCAAATCTCTTTCTATGCCACATTTGCGGTGCACACCACGACAGCGGCTTTCGTCTGACTCCTGCGCTTACGTGAAACAACGAGGCAACGACCTCACCATCATTACTATTTATGTCGACGATTTCGGCATTTTCAGTAACTCCACCTTGGAGGTGTTGTGGTCAAAAGAGCAGTTATCGAAGTTGCTCTCCATCTCTGAACTCGGTGAACTGCGATTCATTCTCGGTTGGCAGGTGGGAGGATGGATTGTTGATGGACCACCTGAGCAATTCGCAACTCACGTCCTGAAACAACTGCTATTCAGCAACTCTATCCCAGTTTCAACTCTATCATCAACCACGGATCAACTTACCAAAATTATGGAAGGCGAGGTTACAGAATGGTGGGAAAACATAAGCTATCGCACGGCGATAGGCTGGATCATGAACCTCAGTATTGGAACTCGACCTGACCTGGCCTACTCACTCAACACAGCTGCGCGCTATCAAGCTTCTCCTTATCCAGGCCACTGGAGCACGGTCAAAAGGATCCTACGATATCTGAAAGGTACAACTAACGTTGCTCTGACTTTTTGAAAATCAGCCAACAACTCGCTGCACCTCGAGTGCTACTCCGACGCCGATTTCGCAAATGACATAGACGATCGCAAGTCTGTAACTGGCTATGTCTTCCTCATCAACGGCACAGCCGTCGCATGGAAATCAAACAAGCAGTCAACCGTAGCGCCTTCAATAGTCAACGCCGAATACGTTGAGCTTTCTTCTGCCGCAACTGAAGTCAAATGGATCTGTTCCTTTCTCGGCAAGCTCGGCTTCCAACAAAGCGGGCCTACAGTCATTCATTGCGACAACAACGGAGCAACCTCGCTGTCGTTTGGCAAACAGAAACACTTGTTAGCCAAGCACATCGACATTCGCTTTCACTTTCTTCGTGAACTAACCGAAACGCGCCAAATTGTGATGAAATGGGTTCCTAAGGCAGAGAACATCGCGGACACCTCAGGAAAGCTGTTCCAAAACCAAAGTTCAGTTTCTGTCGACACGGCAAGGGCTTGAGTTCACTTACCAGCAAACCTGAAACGAAATGAAATTGTTAAGTGGAAGCCTGAGGGGGGGCGGCAGGTATGTTGGAATTTTCCATTTATAGCTGTTCCGTTGGTTGAAAATATCAGCAGCCCTCCTGTTGCTGTCTCTGCTGTGCCTTCCTACGCTCAAGTTGCCAACTGCCTGCCCCTGCTACTCGCAATCCTGGGCCTTTCCACACTGCCAAATTTGCCTCTTGTGCAACAAATGCTATTGTTTGTATTGAAGCTGCCGATGTTGTTGGCAGGCTACCTTGGGGGTTTCGCACGATGGGACTTCGGTGGAAGGAGGATTGTTCAAGGCTAATCCTGGTTGGGTATGGGATCGGTGTCACTGACCGCAAGTTATTGCAGCTACAAAATAGCAGCAAAAATTGCAATTTTGGCACGATAAGGAATTTGCAAGACTTCTTGCAAGGGAAAAGCAGGGTGTGAAAGTAGCGGCAGCATATATTGCGATCAGGCACTCTGTGTCCATGTTGGTCTTTGGTGCTGTGGCAGGGGGTTCCATTCTCACCAGTTTGCGACAGAGAACTTCAGCAGTACATGGAGTAGCGGAGGACCGCTCTGCAGCTGGGAACCTTTGAGGCACAACACAAGCAACAGGAAGGGAAGGACAAAGCGGATGACAAGAGCGGTGGATGGAGGTCAAGATTGGAGCCATGAGTAAGTACTCGTGGTGATCCATTTGCTTTGATTGCCATCATGTGGGCAATGAAAGTCACAAAGCTTGTCATCCACCAAGTTGCCTCGATCGCAATACAGGATTGTGAGGGATTTTTGAGTCCCAAAGTATCGACACTTTTCCTATTGTTTTGTGGTTACCGATGTGGCAGGACTGTTGATCCATTGTTCAGTCACATCCCCATTGGCGCTGATGGATCCGCAACACAGTCCCAAATGGGAGATGTCACCCAGATGGTTTCAACCAAGCCAAGGTGAGCTAATCGCAATAACTCGTTGACTCAGCCCACTTTGTAGGGTCTAGGCATGCCCCGTTTATATGGGCACACCCTCCTTTTGTACAAATAGCCACCATCTCCCCACTCGCAATCCCAGATCACACAACACGCCAGCATTCACCCATTGTTTCTCCAACTTCTGGAAGTTGCTCGCCTTTCTATTATTAAGAGTATGGTGCATGGTAAGTCTTCTTGATCTTTTTTGGGTCATTGTTCTTTTGGTCACCACACTTTTCAAAGATATTTTTCTTGGGATCCTTGCGTTTGCAAACATAAATAACCTGAATAAAATAGTATAATCAGTCATGGATTGATCAGCAGTAATCACAGTGCAACGAATAGCAGATAAAGAACCCGAAAATAAACTGTCTCGACAACCTCCAAAGACACCGAAGAGAAATCCCGACAACCAAGTCACGCTATCGCGGGCTATATTTGTGATTCCTCTCAAAGTTTATGAGAATCATTTTTAGTATTTTGCTATCTTGATTTGCGTATTTTTGAGTTGGTGAAACTCGGCTGTGGGCAGTGCCAGATGAAATAATAGCATTTAGCTTTCAAATGCGACCCTCAGAACACGGCTGGATCACTTACGATGAATACATCCACTACTCCCGAAAAGATGCCGTGAAAGGCGAGCTGCTCGCCTGCCGCAACCTGCACTCCCCTCAACTCAACAACTCGCGCGACATCTTCCTGCACCTCCCACTTTCCTACCGCCACGACCTCTCCAAGCGCTACCCAGTCTTCTACTTGCATGACGGACAGAACCTCTTTGACGAAGCCATGAGCTTCGCGGGTGACTGGCACGTCGACGAGACGATGGTGAACCTCTCTCTCGGAGAAGGGATCGAGGCCATCGTTGTGGGGATTACAAGTATCAATGACCGGCGCTCGATCGAGTATGGCCCCACGCAACATTCGCGGTATGCGAAACGGAGACGGAGTCGGATGCGGAATGGGGAGGATGGCAGAGGTGGAGCGGGAGGAGGGAAGGAGAGAGTGGATGCGTGGGGTCCGTCGAACGCGGATGCATACCTTGACTTTATCGAATTTACTATAAAGCCGATGATCGACGAAGAGTTCCGGACGCTGAGCGGGAGAGAGAACACGGGGATCATGGGCTCGTCGATGGGTGGGCTGATTTCGATGTATGCGTACGCAACAAGGAAAGAAGTATTTGGAATGGCGGGTGTCTTATCACCTTCACTGTGGTACGGTGGAGGGGAAATTTACGAGGTTGTTCGTGAGGCTTCTGCACATATCTCGCGGGACAAAGAAGCTTGGAAAGGTGGGAGGGTTTACTTGGATGTAGGGGAAAAAGAACACCCGGGAATGCAGAATCATGCAAGGTCTATGCGTGATATGCTGTCGCAGCTCCCGGTTCCTGGTTTTCTGGGAGCTCCTTTCGAGGATTCGTTCATGTATTTTGAGGATTGGATGGGCAACCATTCTGAAGCTGCATGGGCGCATCGCTTCCCTATTGCACTTCGCTTTCTTTTGACGGGAATCAAACGCACCACATGAATCACCTCTCGCTGGTGCAAAGTTAACTCTTTGGCAGATGCGTGCACTTTTGCGCTTGACCGAAACCACGTACATGAATTTACACCACTTACACAGAGTCCCTGCGCTCGTTGTTACTTTCCCTGCCTCTTCCGATTGGCGAACAACGTGAGATATGGGAGCAAGTATTTCGGCCAGAGGCGGAACTGCGATGTTGCACATGCCCCCGTCGATAGGATCGCCATCAATCTACGAATGTAAGACGCGAGTTCACAGACGATCATAAGAGCATGACTTCAAGGCCACGCTCCGAAAGGCTCTCTCGGAACGTCTTTAGCCGTTCTTTGACCGTCTCCTCTTCTTTGTACAACTGCTTGAGGAACTCAACCTGTAAGAGAAAGCAACGGGTACCCAGTTTAGCACAAGAAATACACAAGTGTCCTCGAACTCACAAGTTGCACAGATTCCAAGTCTATCTCCCAGATCTTTACATCTGTCCACCGATCATGAATTCCGCACTTTCCCCTTACGTTGTCGCAAGGAGACGACCAGCCCCCTGCGGGCCTATCAGCAAACTCAACATCCATCTCGGTGTCACCCTTATTCATTTCGACCGCCTCTTCCTCCGCTCGTTTCCATAGCTCGAACAGCCGTCGTATCATCACATCCGTCTGCCCGGCCCAACCCAATATCCGTTCATCGAACCCGCAAGTCTCTCGCACAGCCGAAGCAACTTCACATACTCGCTCCCGGCGCTTATCAAGAACACTCAACATCTGCTTCACCCGCGCTCTGAACTCCCTCAGGAAAGCCAGCCGATTCACCATCTCCGTGTCGAGCGCCTCCCAGCTATCAACATAATCATGAATCTTGCTCCTCGCTCGATCAAGCGCATCCTCGTCCACTTTGAGCGTCGGCAACACTTCCTGCACACGCTTGAATGCCCAGTCCCTTCCACAGTCGTCCGAGCAGAAGACGGTTTCTGCGTTCGCCCGTCTGCGACAGCTGGGATTGGCACAGGTACGCTTGTACTGCGCGGTGAGGGTGCCACCAGATTCAGCGACACACGCACTGCAGTACCACTTGTCGAGACGCCGGGATTCGGATTCCGCAACGTCAACGCATATTCCGTGGAACCACTGGTCGCATTGGTCACATCCGATGTAGAACGTGGATTCCACAGCTCCGTTGCAAAAGCAAAATGAACTAGAAGATGGCGCAACGTGGGGTTGTGTTTCAGCGTCGCCGTGGGCAGGGCGACTGACCCCAACCAGCTCGGATGCAGAGGCACTCGCAGGTGCCGGGCTCTCCATTCTCACAGATTCGGAAACCAGACTTGACGTTTCAAACTTTTCATCCCCATCAACCATTGGAGATGGAGACATACTCATGATGTCGATTTCGGAGTTCGTCACATCGCCTTCTATTTGCGTTCCTGAACTGCCAACACCACGCCGTGCATAGTTGACAGTCGATTCAGAGAATGGTTGACCGCTATTGGAAGGTTTGCCTTCAATCATAACGGGAGTCAAACTACGGCTAGAGTTTGATTCGATTCGGCGATGATCTGTTACATCATTTGGATTGCCGTTCAACTCCCCAGGGTTAGCAGATTCAGCTTCTCCAGCTCGATGGCTATTCAAATTCGATCCATCAGATAATGATTGTGCTTCATTGGACGGATCTGAGCCATTCATCTTTGTGGTTCGGATCTGCGACTTTGATGGGTCTTCGATGGCACATACACTTTTGCTGGGATCCCGAACAGCATTATTCTCTCGATCGCCATTTATCACCATGGCAACATCCCCCTTCATCAATTCCTGTTCATCAACCGCCTCATGCATTCCCTCCGTTGTCCTTTCTTTTGAGCTTGACGCTTCACGTTTCTTCCTCTTCGAGCTCGTACTTGTACTTACTCTCCGTCTTCCAGGCACACCACTTCTCGTCCTCTTTCTCCCTCTATCCGAACTCTTCTCGGCATTAACCGCACTAGTCGATTGTCGGTTCTCACCGAGCGATGCATCGCCGCCATGATGTGACGACGGAACCACCGTGCTATATTCGGCACCTTCGCTCTCGCTCTCGCCCTTTGCGTCCATTTCCCCGTGAGGTGATGTCGATCGAGCGGTCACTCGAATGGCTGGCGGCTCAGATGCACGCTCCGCTTTGGTCGGCTCCATCTTGGGTTGCATGAGCGTGTCGAAACTGAAGCGTCTTTGTGGATGTTCGGGATGTAAAAAGGGAAGTCGGTCGAAGTCAGGATGTATGTTTCGATATGGTGGTACACGCCCTGCTCTATTCGCTTCAGCATTCTTGGTTTCAGCCCAGTGAGGGTAGTGATAGGGATGATCTGGCGGATACCGATATGATGGCAGAGTTGCACGTTCGGGGGGATGGCGTGCAGCTCCATAATCTGCACTCGTGTGTGTTGGAACATCTGTTGATGAAACTGACACATTTTCATAAGAGACATCTGCAAACGCGGGCGTTCCACCATAACTTGCCGGCGGCATAAATGGACAAGTCCGTGGTGGTGGCTGATAGTGTGGAGACATGCTGTGATTGCGGTTGTACGCAGCCCGTTGAGGACTGCGATCTCTCGGGTATTCAGGATGTGGGTAAGAGTTGTAAGATTGGGGGTACGGCGGTGGGTATGGCGGTGGGTATGCTGGATATGAGCTGTACATGCCATTAGGTCCTGTTGTCGTGAATGGCGGTGGCATACGATGTTGGGGCATTGGATATGCTTCATAGTGAGTGGAATGTCTTCTAGGAGGATAGTATTCGCTTTGGTATGGTGCTGCTGGGGAAGGTGATGCCGAGGAACTTCGGTATGGATAAAGTTGTGGTTCGCCTCTACTTGGAAATGGACGCAGGTTATGCGTAAGCGTAGGTGATATTTCAGAGTCGAGACTTGCGATGGAATTAAAACTTCTTTGGTGTCCAGGAGACGTGGCCGTTGTTCGGAGAGCAAATGGTGGTGATACTAATGGCGGCGAATACTTTTCTGGGTAGGTTGAAATTCCACTCGAAGGAGCACTCGTTGCATATGGTCTCTCAATATAGCCAGTGTTTATTGAAGGCTATCATGTTCAGAGTCCATGTTATACTTCAAATTAAAGAACCAAACAATAGAATCATACCGGTTGACTCACAGTTTCGTGAAGAGCAGGAAGATTGCGATATGGAGATGTATGATAGTGGCCGGGTTGTTGTGTTGCTGGTGGATGAAAGAAAGGCGGTGCGCTCGTTAGAGGTGGGTGTGTCGGTGGTGGTTTCCATCGAGAGTGAGAATGATGTGTTGGAGAAGCTAGTTGGGGTTCGTTAATGCGCTGAGTTGTGGGAGACACATTGTGGGTGGCAATAGCAATTGGTGATGGCCGTCTCCATGCGGATGAAGATTCAGGCATAACAGAGTCATGAAAATCAGGACCTGCTGTGCGAGAATGTGAAGTTGATTGCGCTGATCTTTGTTGAGTCTCGTTTGTAACTGTTGCTTCTCCGTTTGGTGCTAAACTTGACCCCGCATCGGAACTTGTTGAACTTGTGTGATTGGAAGCGGCAGGTAGGCTGGAGTTCAACAGTATAGCTAGAGATGGATAGTCATCTCTTAAAGGCTGATTTGCTTCAACACGAACGTGATCCTGTGCTGATTTGGCGTGGTGGTGGTGCGGTATGTTATCGATTGGCTCCGTGCGGTCAGCGACGAAATGCAGACCGAAACTTTGCCTTGGCCCGTCGGCCATACGCTAAGAAAAGTGATGCAAGAATTTGGGAGAAATTCGAATGTTAGAGATCGCAAAAGTGTGATATCACAATGTTAAAATACATACCACTAACTGCGTATATGTGAACGAGTGGACACAGCTCAGAAAATGGCGATGGAAAAGTTATCAAGCAATTGAATTCACGATGTTGCAAACGAGCAGGTCAGGATGGATTCACAATCCGGATCTGCAAAAAAGAGGATCAGATGAATATCGGGAGGACGGGCTGTAACAAGCAGCGCTTCTACAATGAGAAGAAGAGAAATCTCCGGAAAGAAAACTGCTACAAGCCTGGAGTCAAGCGAACATACGTATTAAGATGTGGTTCGACGAGATTAGCCCAAGTTGCCGTCTCACAGCGAATCGGTACAGTCCGCTGGTTCGCAGAGCGAGTGCGGATTCGCCCTTTCCTGTTCAAATACTAGATGATATGCCCACTCTTTTCCTGGCACAATTTCCGCGTCTCCGTCATGAACTACGAGCCGAAAGTGGGACTGCACTGCCACGGATGCAGCACGGAAACTAGACTGTTGGACCGGGAAGGAACACAGGCCGGTTGCTACATTGCTGCCAGCAGTGACAGGAAAATCACCACAGTCGATGCAGAGCTGAATGTGCCGTGTACAATGCGATTATGCTTCTCAATTACATCACAAAAGCATTGTGGAATCTAAGTTGCCTTCTCGGCCTCAAGCTCTTTGATTCGTGCAGCGAATGGATCCCGCTTCTCACCCGCAAAGTATCCTTCACTACGGTGGGCCATCTTTTCGCCCATCGTAAGCCCATACTTGCTCTCCGATTGCTCCACCATGCCATGTCCAAATCCACTCAAAATACCAAGAAGAACTGTGTGTGCAGCAACAGCCTTAATGCTTCCGGCTGCGTGAAACCAAAATATTTCGTCAAACTTTGCCGAACTAAGCCGGTGACCCTCTACTCACCTCGCAATCCAAGGGCACTACCAGTGACGGCACCCGCAATCGCGGCGTTCCAAAAATCATTCTTTCCTCGAGTCTGTGATACGTTGCAGTAAGTGCCATAGTACAATCCGCCAAGTCCAGCTTGAAAATTTATCATCTGCATCAAAACCTCGGCATTTCTCGAGCAAGAGAGCTCACCAAACAGTGCGGACTTCTTGAGCATATCGCGGTAAACATAGTTCTTCGGTGACGCGATCCACCAGCCGAAAGCAGCCGAAGAAATGCCGCCAAATGCACCCGCAACCACCACGGCTTTTGTGACCTCCGAGATGCAGCTAGCGTCAAGGATGTCCTTTTCCAAAAACATTCAATTTCAGCATCGGATTGTTTTGATTTGTCGTGCGGATAACATATTGTGCGATCAAAAGAAAGTGAGCCGATCGGTTTAGTTGAAGAGAACTCCAGGCTTGCCATGCCCACTCGCGTTAACATAATGACATTGAGAAGTTCTCTACAGCTCGTCAGAGATACGCACCTTGTCGAAAAGCGGGTATTGCTTTGCTGTAGGGTTGAGAATGAAACTCATCGGGGTCCCCACCACTGCCACAAAGCGATGTGAATTTTATCACAGCTGGATTTGCTATGCTGATCGAACGATCAATAGTTCAATAAATTTTGATCAAATCACTCCTAAATGTAGCAAGTTTGTTCGCTTACTTCCTGATCTCCATTGATGCAAGTTCTAAGAACGGTAGAACGAGATTCATGCGTACTGGAGATGAGTACTTTGCTGTTGTGACCCATTCCATTACCTGGTTTAGGACACAATTCCCCGACTGTCCAATCTAGAAGTTCCACCTTGACAGTGCTGGTGAGTATTGGCACAGTACTCCCACCAAACGTTAGGCATCGAGCTTGAATATGCATTTGCTTATAAGCCGAACAGAGCGGCCAAGCAGAATCAGACATTGGACGATTAGAGCGGTACGCTCATCCTACTCCGGGAGTGCAATGTAACCAGTTCCTACTGGGGACATGCTGTATCGCATTGCAAATGACTTGGGCGGGTATTGGCCACACTCAGCTTTGGGACATGATGCGCCGAACTCAATGTATCCAGGAGCCACTGTAAAAACGTTTCACACATACGCAAGTTTGAGTGCATGGTATATGCACATCTCATGCCAAATGTTCCTCTCTTCTTCTCACAACACCCTGCTCCTCCTCCCGCACCAAAACGACCAAGCAAAAAGACAGCTGCTGGTGCAAGCCCAAGCTATGAGGCTGGAATTGTGACTGACCCACAGTTGGTCCATCTTGTGCTCCAACTGTTTCCGAGCCTAGTATTTCTCAGGGCCCGAAGGTGAGGAAAAATTCTGTATGTCTTCATGAACAGTATGCAAAAAACGATCCCAAATGCCAGCGCGGCAAAATAGTCGCATGCTGCAGATGGGAAAGCGACTGCTGGACAACCTAATGGGGAGCCAGTCATTCCAGCAGGTGCGATCCTCGCACCGCGCAAGCAAGGTCTTCCACGGAACATCCACTGCCAGAGGCTGCCAATTCAAGTGTGCATGCGGCACCTACCATCACTGACTACTGAGGAACAACGAGACCCAACGATTTGGCCAATCGAACTGCAATGGCATCACTGGTGAATCCTTCACCAAATGATACTAATTCAGAAGTGATTCTAACCTTTGTTGAGGGTCTCGACTTCAACGACACTTACTCGCCGGTACTGGATAGTACGACGTCAAGATACCTTATCGGTTTCTCATTGCTTTCTGCTGCAGAGATGCAAGTGATGGACGTTGTTTCAGCATGCCGGAACGGTGGGCTAAATCATGAGTTTTTCATGAAGGTTCCAGCAGTGATCAAAGTCCCAGCGGGTCTGGATCGACCTGGCGTTCTACTTGAACGTGTGGTGTTTCAATCTCGAGTGTCAGGTCCCGATGGACTCTTCCTTCAAGTCACGGCGAGAAGATGAACGTTTGCAAGGAATTCGCTGACCGGTCGTGTGAGAGTTCAAGTTTTTTGTTTAACTTCTGTGGGACACGACTTTGCAACAAAGGTGTCGCGGATGGAGGAACGCTCAAGACTTCACATGTAGCCGCTGATTGCTTGCCATGAGCGTGCGCTGTGTTGGTCACTGGGCTCAGAGGAAATCGGATCAGCGATAACGTCGGCTGATATCGAAGTAAGCTGGTTTGATGATTCGGAACCGTCGTTATTGTTGGCGGAGTGCTCGAAATTGTCGCCTTCCGGACACTGAGCAACTGTTGTTTTTCAGCAACCACTTTGGACTACATTGATCAAATGGACTTAGATGTATATCCCTGAGAATACAGCACCAATCATGGACAGAGGGAAAAGCTATCGAGTAAAAATGACATTCACTTTCGTTGGACCTCTGCTGTATATTACATTGATGTTTGTCACCAAATGGCTAAAGTTACTTCACACTAACCGTTAAGTTCTAGCCACTCTTCATTGTTAGCCCGAGCTTAAAGTATTTGATATCTTACTCGCTGCATGTAGCGAACTGATCTAAGTCGTCATCATCATTCATTGAAATTTCATTAGGGTGGCGAAGGCTTCCTCAACAAATGTCTCCATGTCAATCGCATTTTTCTCGTGCCCCTCCGGGTTGGGGTTGAAGTTCTTTGCACCAACATCGTTCATTGCTGAATGCACACATTAGCTCCTGGTCAACTGTGATCTTCTTCGTTCTGCCCCACCTTCAATGTATCGTTCAAGAGTTATATGACCACGCCCCGGTGCGTCAAATATCCGGAACAAAGCTCGAAGGTGCGGCTTTGTGAAAAGGGGGATGGCTTGTCCTCGCAACTTAAGATATACATCAAACAAGACATCTGTGCGGTCCAAATTCCTACCTTAGCACCTTTCATTTCCTCTAGCTTTGCAATCATGAACTTTTTTGGATCATCTGAGTGGTCATAAGTGAGGGTTGGATATCATGGCATGGGTTGTCACCGACCAGGTCTGTTGATCAAAAGTTCTCCCATCAATGTGTGCACATGCTCAAACACTTTATTCTGAGCGATGTATTGCGATGCATCTTCTATCTGTGATTGCGACACCGACTCCAGCAGATCCTCCGACAAGCTGTGCACGTTCATTCCCAATGCTGCGCAACGCGCTTCTGTGCCACGTCGTGATGAGGCTTTTCGTCATCATTCATCAGATCTCCTTTTTGGATCTCACGCCAAAACAAAAACGGATTGACATCACACGTCTAGGAAACATTAATACTGGGACTGTGATCTTTGGATTCCACTACATATGTCTCTGAAGGACACTACTGAGCGGCTGCAGCGCTGGAAATCCCGCCTCGCTAACCTCACGGAGCTTATTCTGCCAACCGATTATCCCCGCCAGATACCCCCCAAGATCATCGATGCAGAGCTGTCCGTCGATATCTCTGCCGGGACCGCCGATGCAATTCTGAGCCTGGCTTTCTCGTTGCGCTCCCCAACCTCTCCAGGGACGCCGACGTCAGCAACTCCCTCTCCCTTCACAATCCTGCTTGCCGCATTCGCTGTTATCCTGCATCGCTACACCGGAGAGGAGGATATTGTTGTAGCATCAAGCTCGCAGTCGTTCAACCCACTTGTGCTGCGTCTCCCAGTTGCGTCGTCTGGTACATTTGGAAATGTCCTGAGGGCAGTCTTGGACGCGGAAGCCAGCGCGCTAGCAGATGAAATTCCTTTCATGACGCTATTGGAAGGTCTCTCCCCCGAAAACGGAGCGACAGCGGCACCTTCACTCTCCAAAGTCCGCTTTTTCAACTTGACGGACACATCTTCGGAAACTCTCGCTTCCACAACATCGTCTTCCATTTCTGATATCACCATCTTTATCTCGCAAACACCGACCCTGAGGCGTCTCCTGCCCATCCAACTTCGAGTTGTTTACAATGCCACGTTGTTCTCCCAGTCTAGAATCGCGGATATGCTCGACCAGCTCTCATTAATCCTAACTTCCGCTGCCGCAGACGTCTCCACCCCAATCGGCAACATTGATATTGTGACCGAGCGCGCCAAGCAGGCTATTCCTGATCCGCGCGCGGATTTGCACTGGGGCCACTTTGAAGGTGCGATTACCGACATTTTCGCACGGAACGCCGCCGCGTTCCCAGAACGCACATGTGTGGTCGAAAGCGTGTATGTGCCGGAATCGCCGCTGACGTTCTCAACGACTCGTCAGTTCTCGTACACACAGATTAACCAGGCGTCCAATGTTTTGGCACACCATCTCATTCGCTCTGGAATCCAGCGCGAAGATCTTGTGGTCCTTTATTCGTACCGTGGTGTGGATCTCGTTGTTGCTGTCATGGGTGTGCTCAAAGCTGGTGCAACTTTCAGCGTCATTGGTATGTTGTTGGTAGCCGACAGTTTAATTGATTCCTGACATTATTCTTTGTTAGATCCTGCATACCCACCGTCTCGCCAAATCATCTATCTGTCAGTCGCGCAGCCCCGCGGACTTGTCGTACTGCGCAAAGCCGGAACCTTAAGCGATGAAGTGCGCCAATACATCCAGACTCAACTCAGCGTGCAGTGCGAAGTCCCTGCTCTTGAGCTTCTTGATAATGGTTCCGTTCTTGGAGGCACGATTGGGGAGAGTGGTGAACTGTTCAAACCTGACCTTTCCTATGCAACTGTCGAACCTGGAG
Source organism: Cladochytrium replicatum (assembly GCA_025526935.1). Lineage (NCBI taxonomy): Eukaryota > Fungi > Chytridiomycota > Chytridiomycetes > Cladochytriales > Cladochytriaceae > Cladochytrium > Cladochytrium replicatum. The sequence goes on along the minus strand of JAHLKD010000055.1, from coordinate 63,981 downwards.
TGGTTATTGGCCCAGACTGTGTTGGAACTCTCAGCTTCACCAGTGGCAGTACTGGCATCCCTAAGGGTAATAAAAATTTGTATTCTATCGAAGCATTTGTCCTAAGCTTGTGTTGTTAGGTGTGCGAGGCAGGCATTTCTCGTTGACGCACTTTTACCCTTGGATGAGCCAGGAATTTGGATTGTCGTCTTCTGACCGCTTCACTATGTTGAGCGGAATAGCCCACGATCCCATCCAGCGTGACAGTAAGCATCGTGCTATCTCATTTCTGCGTTTTGGCTCATTTATCTTTACTCAGTTTTCACTCCCCTGTTCCTCGGTGCACAGCTTCGGATCCCAACACCGGAAGATATCGGACAGCCCGGCCGCCTCGCACAATGGATGGGTGAGAACGAAGTGACCATCACCCACCTGACCCCAGCCATGGGTCAACTTCTCTCCGCCAACGCAACTCACCCAATCCCGACCCTTCGCAACGCCTTCTTCGTCGGTGACGTCCTCACCAAACGAGACGTGACTCGTCTCCAGCACCTTGGGCAGAACTGCTTCATTATCAACATGTACGGAACGACCGAAACACAGCGTGCGGTGTCGTATCTCAAGATCCCCCCACCGAGCGTGAACCCCGGCTTCCTCAGCGAACAAAAGGACATCATGCCTGCAGGTCGCGGAATGAAGAATGTCCAGCTTATCGTGTTGAACAAGGCCGGACGGTTGTGCGGAATCGGTGAGGTGGGAGAGCTGTATGTCCGGTCAGGTGGGCTGGCAGAGGGATACTTGCGCCTCGAAGACGTGACGAAGGAGAAGTTTATCCAGAACCCGTTCGCGGGAGATGCAGTCGTCAACGGGAGCGCAGGAAGCGATCTGCCGTTTTACAAGGGACCGAGGGACCGTATGTACAGGACTGGCGATTTGGGTCGGTACCGCCCAGACGGAAACGTGGAATGCACTGGTCGTGCTGACGATCAGGTCAAGATTCGAGGGTTCCGTATCGAGTTGGGAGAGATCGACACTCATTTGTCTCAGCACCCACAAGTGAGGGAGAATGTGACACTCGTTAGGAGAGACAAGGACGAAGAGCAGACCCTGGTCAGCTACATTGTGCCACTTGATCCTTCAGTTGAGACATCCGAACTTGTCAAGAGCATCAGAGAATATCTCAAGCTCAAACTGCCGTCATATGCAGTTCCGAAAGGTAAGCACCATTCCGTACGTTATGTCTACAACACTTACTGATCTCATTCAAATCAGTGTTTGTCCCACTTGTTCGCATGCCACTCACACCAAACGGCAAAGTCGACAAGAACGCCCTTCCGTTCCCCGACACAGCACTCGCCTTCAGCGGTCCCCCAGCAGCCGAAAAGGCTTCTGCCGTCCCCGACTCCTCCGCAGTGAACCTGAAGTCCCTAACCATCACCGAGCAGAACGTGATCACCGCCTGGTCCAAGCTCCTCCACCTGCCCGTCGCCCAAATCGGCATCGACGACAGCTTCTTCGACCTAGGTGGGCACTCTATTCTCGCAACGCGCCTCATCTTTGAGGTGCGGAAGGTGATGTCCGTCGACGTGCCCCTTGGGATCGTGTACCAGGACCCAACTGTCCGGGGCATGGCGAAACAAATCGACCAGTTGCGCGGTTCGGATCTGATGCTTGTCGCTGGACGCGCGGTCGCACTCGACCAGACGATCAACTCCGACTCGCCGATCGTGACGAACGCCAACGGGGAGCCCATTGGTGAACGGGTTGCGCAGCACGCTGTCGCGGGCGGAGACGATGGGTTTAGGGCTGCGCAGGTGCCGGAGTACAATTACGCTGCGGATCTGGATGTGGTGGACGATGTTGAGAGCATCAACGCGAAGACCTTGCCCGCGTTGAAGTTTCCTGATTTCAGCGCTGGAGCTGTAACTGTTTTCCTCACCGGCGCAACGGGTTTCCTTGGCGCTTTCATTGTGTCGACGCTGCTTGAAACCTACCCCAACGTGCGACTGATTTGCCACGTCCGTGCGAGTAACGACGAGCAGGCTCTTTCGCGGCTCGAATATAATGGACGCCGGCATCTCGCGTGGGATGATGTTTGGGTCACGTCGAAGCGTCTCACTGTCGTTGTTGGAGATCTCGGGGCCGAGCGACTTGGTATCGCGCCAGCTCGATGGGAAGATCTCACCAAAGAAGTCGACATCATCGTTCACAACGGGGCAATGGTAAGCAAATTTTGTGTTTGAGACAATTGTTCATGCTGACGGGTGATTTATTACATAGGTTCACTGGGTGTACCCGTATCCGAACATGCGAGCATCCAACGTCCTCGCAACCAAAGAATGCCTTAGGCTCGCCACCACGCACAAGCTCAAACCCCTCCACTTCATCTCCTCGACCTCAGCGCTCGACACCCCGCACTACATGCAGCTCCAAGACCTCACCTCCTCAGCCTCCCCAGAGTCCGTCTCCAGCGGTGAGGGCACCGTGCTGGAGCAAGACAACCTCGAAGGATCTCGCGTGGGACTGCGTTCGGGATACGGGCAGACCAAATGGGTTTCCGAGAAGCTTGTGATGCGCGCACGAGAGCGCGGGGTTCCGTGCACGATCATCCGGCCGGGATACATCCTCGGACACAGTCAGACTGGTGTGGGCAACGTGGACGATTTTTTGTGGAGACTGGTCAAGGGTTGCATACAGCTTGGGAAGGTGCCGCAGATTGCAAACATTGTGAACGCGGTGCCTGTGGACTATGTTGCCAGGATTGTTGCGGCGGTGGTCGGGCAGCAACAGGCGATCGATCTTGGTGTTTTCCATGTCTGGAACGACCAAAGGTAGTTTTGGATTGCTTACATTGCTCTCTCGATGACTGAATCCGTTTTCGTCTTCATCAGATTCCGATTCGACGACCTGTTCGCTGCACTGACTGAGTACGGATACTCTGTGTCTCCGGTGGAATACGTGCAGTGGCGATCGGCGTTGATGGAGCTGACGCTGAGCACACAAGACAATGCCCTGTACCCGCTCCTGCACTTTGTGTTGGACGATCTTCCGACGAGCACTAAGGCACCGCTCCTGGATGACCGAAACACTCGTACAATTCTTGCCGCTGCCAACGCACTTGACGGAATGGTCAAGATCTCACCTGGAGGCGGCGGGACGATGGGGCTGTACCTTGGTTACTTGGTTGCAGTTGGTTTCCTGGAACAGTCGCCTTCGGGTAGCGCGAAAGTATTGCCCAGTTTGGCAGAATGGGAGCAGGTGAAAGGGAAGATCATTGGAAGGAGTGGACGTTGAAGTTGGACATTTTTGGGATGATCTTCAAACACAAAATGTAATGCTCTGTAATGGTCTAAAACCAACAAGACATAGTTACTTTCTTCTCTCAACTAAATGAACGATGTTAATACAAATAGCTGAGTACAAGTATAAACCGATTTGTACAGAGAATTGGAACCGTTTAATCCATACGCCCCTTCAAAGTGCGGGTGATGACCTGGGTGGGCGTGATGACGTGCACAACCGCACCCCAACCACTCAGAGCATCGCGATCAACAGCGTTCAGCATCGCTTGGGATATGGTCTCAAAGAGATCCTCCGGTTCCTGTTTAGAAGATCAGTTCCATTATGCCGCTAAGCTGTGGTAGTGAGCGCAATCCTTACAAGATCTGGCTCCCAGAGAGCCTCGCACATTCCGTATAACTGTTCGGACGAAGTTCCAGTCACCACGAAATCCTTTGCAAAGTTGATGCACCCGATCAGGTCCATGGCACAGATGAATGGGGTGTCGTCCTTCTCAAGGCCGACAATGACGGGCTCGGAAAAGTAAGGACCGAATCTCCGCTCGTAGAGTGTAGAAGACACCAGGCTGGCGAACGTCGTCGGCGCGATATCGCGCTCCTCCTTCAAGTTGTACATGTTGACGCTCATGCGAAACTTCTCCGACCTACCACAAATACCCACAAATAATTTCAATGAGAAATCAATCGCCTGTGTGCAGATTGAACTCACAGAGTTTGAACGTCAGTCCCGAGCCCCGCCAATCCGTAGTACAACCGGTTGTTCACGGAGAACATCCTCTGAAAGTTTGTGGACAAGCCGAGGGCTTGAACACCGAAGCGGCGGTCGGACGCAATTGCGACGCAGTTTTTGCCTTTCATCCCCACCAGGCACCCACCATTATATTGCATGATCGACTGAAGCGAGCAAGAATCGTCGAAATAGCAATGATAAAAGGATTGATATTTGTGAGTACGATTTCAAAACCGGAGGGAGAGTGAACGGTACCATGTTTGGATAGTGCTTTGGTGATCACCTCGCAAGAGTACTTGAGGTCGCAAATGCTCTCCTGCAGCAAATTGGATTTGAGCTGAGGCGACGATGATTGTTTTGCGGTGTAAGGAAATGCAGAACAGCTCACGATGTTCGACGTGGAAAGCGTTGCACAGCTGTCGTAAGCACTTACTTTTTGGGAGGGACGCGTAGGTGGCGAGAGTATGAGTTTACACAACATTTTATCATTAAAACATCACTGTTCATCGGCTATTTTGTGGATCATGATAAGGATTGGAAAGGATTGGAAGGGTCTTTCGTATTTGGAGTGCAAGGAAGACTCCGTGAGCATGTTTTTCTTCCGGCTGAGAATATTCCAAACAGTTCTGCAGATTGATGACACCGCCAATCTTTTTTAACCATGATCTGCTTACTTCAGATGAATACCACACGTTTTTGACATTTTGGCCCGGCAGTCAATTGTAGTGATGCTCACTCAAAAGGATCACCCGAGTCGAGTTAAAGATCTCAAGAGAGTGAGGACAGTCAGATTGGGTCATTCTATGCCCATTCTTTCACGAGGCAATCTGCGCATTCTTTCGCTTACTCACTGCTTCTGTTTCACCAGAACGGTACCCTTGGAAGAACGAGGTATTATGCACGACAATCAAGGAGACCGATCTATCCCGAACAGCCTTCAGGCCACGTTCTGTACTCACGGCGGGGAAGGACATAAAGGCGACCGCGCAAAGACTCTGAATGTCAGCAAGAAGCGACAAGTCCGTCCGTTCTGTCCCGAACGGCTTTGCTTGCAGAAAGCTGTTGGAGCTGGAAGTAAGTTCTTCTTAGTGCTTAGGGCATTTTCAAATACTGATCTTCGATCTTGTTTACGAGCGTAATTCTCTTCCGGCAGAATTCATCTCAGGAATGGCAATCTCTGATGGCCAAAAGAGTACCAAGTCACTTTTCGCGAGCTCGAGCTCTGCTTGATAGCCCGCTGTGCTGCGGACTAGTGGCTGCGGATCACGGCATGAAAAATGGCGAGGAAAGCCGTAGCTGTGGCTGCCCGGAGGTTTCCTGTGAGGGCGGAGAAGATCTTCCGTTGGGCCTAGAAGATCTTCTCTTCAGTGTATCCGATTCCTCCGTTTCCGAGGAACAGTTCGACCGAGCAAGAATCTTCTTCTTTTCGCTTGGCTGCAACATAGAGTGCTGTTGCAGCCAACAGGGTCGATTCGACATTGATGTTGGCGGCTAAACACCGGTTCAAAATGCTGACGGCAAGAAACCAAAAGTTCAGGTTGATATGGGCCTCAATCACCACTCGACCATGACTTTGCGAAGCTCCCAGTTCAAGAGAGAATCTACATGGCCCGGTCCATGGAAGGCCATGTGCCATGGGTAAGTGCTGTTCTTTGCATATTTCCAGGTACTGAAATGAAAGTTTGTTGAACTATAGACCGCCGCCCATTCGAATTATATCGAATGGGCGAAGAAACATTTGAAACCATCCGTCAGCAGCTGGAGACCTCAGTCGATGATCCGCCGATGATGTAGTACAATATGTACAACATCTAGAAGCTGTTCGACGCTTTTCTTGGCGCATAAGGCTGGTCGCTCATCAGCGAATGCCCATTCCAATTTGCACTGTCACAATCCCCTTTGTTGGTTGCTTCTATACATTTTGCAAAGTACAATTTTCCACTTTGACTTGTCTATGACCGTGTACGCTATAATACTATTAACACCTGTCAGCTATTTCTGTCCACCCAGAACGTGGTCGATCATCAACGTCGACTTGCCCCATGAGCATTTAGTTCTCATGTTCAAAAGTCCGCAATTGAAGAGATTATGTCTTAATCAGTGAGCCACTTCATCAGCATATAGTTTGGTATTCACTAACGTTTTACGGTGTCAAGAGAAGGGATTTGAGCGGACTCTGCTCAGAGTATCCGATGACGAGTTGATTGTGTGGCTTACACACCCACACATCAATGACCCCCAGATACATTAATGCTTCTGGTGACTTTGTGGAGGCCGCACCATGGTATCGGTAGGTGCCTCAGTAGAAACTCCATGCCGTCGAACCATGACTCAACAGGATGGTCTGCGCTGAAGTCAGGTCATCGATGCAGTGCTGTGGCCATTCAACTTCCTCTTGATGTTCTTCATCACTTTGATTTACGTGAGCATGGAGCAAGCTGCATCTTAAACCACGGCGCTAAAGTTTTCTTCTTGTCGAAGCCATCATCCAATAGCCGTAAATACATGCGTCCTGGGCAACAGAAGCAACAGCTTCCGAGTTCTGGTAATGGAGGCCCGGGAGGAGGGAAACCAGAAGGACTCTCGAGGAATATCAGGGGAGTGGGGAACTCAAGATCGTTCTCTGCTGCTGGTGAGTGAGGTTCTAAGTCTTTTGAATGGTGTCGCTAACACCAAACTCGATTTGATTGAAGGCGGGTAAGTTTCAAAAACGGGTATATATTTTGGAAAGAGGCTGAACGTGACTGCATTCATCTCTCGTCGTTCACAAATGACCGTCCGCACACACAAAATCCATTTTGCATCCACAACGCACACAGATGCTCGACTTGCGGGTAAACATGGTGTATCCTATGAATAATAAACTTCACGTTAGTTGGATCATCAAAACATCAATGGGTCAATCACAATCGCACTGGTACGAGCGGCGGGAAGAGTCAGGGATTTTAAATGTACAGCATCAACAATGTGTGAAGATTGTCGTCTGACGGCACTTCCTAAATCAGGTGTCATCATATTCTCCCAGCTCCAAACGACCTAGTGAAACCCGCAACCACTCACCGAGCAAACAAAATAAACCAAGCCACAGTGGATGAAGTCTTATTTTATACCTTGCCAATGTATGTGCAGTTCTTTTGTATTGATTTTGAGAAACTAGCAAGCTGCTCGATGATTAACAATACAGACTCGAATAGAAAATGCAGAATATTAAAGTGTGCAGTGCGGTGGTGCGGTCATGGCGGCGGCAAACCCAAAATCCCCGCCTTCATCTTTGCGTTGGCGTGCAAATTGTTGATATACGTGAGAAGCACTTCGTTCTGGTCATACAATCCTTTATGCAAAACTTTTGTTTGTTCGATCTTCGTCATAACATCTGGTGACAACGTTTCAGGTTGACGGTAAAACAAAACCACAAGAATGTTTCTCACCGTTAAGTTCTCGCTGAAGTTCCATGATTCGGGAGATAAGTGGTTCTTTGTCGATTGCGTCATCTACGGAAGGAGCCATGGAGACAGCGGAAGTTTTTCGCAATTTCGAAGAATCGCCATTCGACCGGGTTTGAATCGGAGCGCTATAGAAGGTAAGGCCTGCCGAAGCCAGTTCCAAACTATATTGTGAGAGTGCAGAAGAATTTGCAGAGCCAGAAAGCGAACTCGGCGGTGTTGGAAGGGAGGATGTGCGTGTTGGCTGCAATAGTAGAGACGATTTAGCTTTGCGCGGCTTGCCACTAGTTACGTTTGATAAGCTGTTGGTCCGCCTAGATGCATCGTCAGGTGAAAGCGACCGATTTGTGTTGAATATGGCGGGTGTAGGGAGAGTTGAAGGCATTTCGACCAATCCGGGAGACACTGCCCATGCAAGTGCGTCGTCATCGATGAGAGAAGCAGGGATTGCAACGCTCGAATTCGCTACGGCGATATCACTCCCCATCCCCATGTGCAACGATTCGAAGTCCAGTAAGGGCATCTCCGGTGTTTTTGCAGATGTCACAGAAACATCAATGGCGTGCTTTGTTTCCAGAGATAACGAGGCGCCGATGGTGACTGGGCTATCGGTGGTCGTTTCCAAGATACTTATTGGGATTGTGGAGGCAGTGGGGGTTGACCATGGGTTGTCCATGTCCAAAAGTATCGCAGGATCCTGAGTGGACAGAGATGAGGAGTTGTATTTTGCAGCAGGCGGCGCTAGAGTCTGCGAGCTTGAATAAGTGCCGAGATCGCCGCTCTCCGAAAAGTCAGCAACAGTCGACGCCATCAGCAACTCGTGGGGTTATTTACAGTTCAGTTCGCGGTTCGAAAATAGCAGCGGTGGTGATCAACGCCATAGCATCAAGCCACACAACTCGTGGCTGGTGAGCTTGTGCGGCTGGAGGGAGCACAGCGAAATGGTGTCCACGAATCACCAACCGTACAGACAAACAACGTGGAGGAAAGTTGCGCGTGCAGGTGCTGGGGACGTTCCTCGTCGAGCTGTAGAATTGAATTCATCGTCTTCGACTGATCTGAAGCGTGATACATCAAAGCATCTGAGGCATGGATCTGGGCCGCGTTATGTAGAAGCAAGTCCTCATCACCAGGACGCATGGTCCGGGCTGACATCCGCAAGCACTTCATTCGCAGAGCATTCATCCACTCACAGGAATCCCCATCCGTCGAAACAACTGTCAAAGTCCTCAGCATCTTCCGACTTGTCGTTGCGCAACCTTTGCCCATCACCACCAGCGAGCTATTCAGACTCTTTCAGAAGTGTCAGTGATCTTAGCTCGGAACAAGATCATGCTGGAATACCACTTTCAGAGCTTGCGCCGCGACATCGAAGGCGACTCGCGGCTCTAGTTAGACAGCTAGCCGTTGCAGAAGCACAGAAAGATCAGCTGGGGTTGTTAATTGAAGCTTCCAGACAAGAGCGAACGGTACTGTCGGATGAACTTAAGCGTAACGAAAGGGAGAGGGACTCGTTTGAGAAACGTTGCACAGGTATGGTTTATTCTTGCACCCCCGCGAAATTGAGCGGATGCATGTTGAAGGTTGGATCAAAAAGAGCGTAATCTAAATCATGGATACCCATTCGAATTTTTCTGAAGAAATATCCGCGGAGCTGGATTCGACACAAAAGTTGCTTCGCCAATACGAGTCGCAAATTTCTGGACATTCAATGGAGGCAGCGAGAATATCTGATACCAAGCTTTCCAAACTAGAGGTTTGTCAATAGAACGATCTTTTGTTTCGATGTGTCTCTGACACATACGATAGAACCAAATCGCCGACCTATCAGAGATTCTGCAAAACTTTGCAAATAGTTTGAGCATATCGCTATCGGTATCACCTCAACCACTAGATCATCGCCCTCACTCTTCTCCTATCCTTGCTGCTGAAGTACACGGAAAGCGCCAGCCAACGCAGGGTGCAAGTGAACGCAGCTTCCGTTCGAGAGTGAATACCCTACTGAGCGTATCGAAGAAGCATGCGTTGAGCATAGACGAGTCATCTATTTACGGTCCTGGTGTCGATATGCGAACTTTGTTGGTGGATGAACATCCGAGAAGAGTGCAGCGGAACCCGTCGCCGGGTAAAAGTTTAGAGCATGATCGACTTTCCAGTGCGTCAAGTGACTCAGTGTCTCGAGGACGGGTCAATAAGCCTGAACGTGCTCGAATGGTCGACAGCGGAACCCAAGCATCCCCGACAGAAGAAAAGGGTATTCAAGTGGATAACTTCCAAAGTTTTGGTGGAAACGCATCATCATCTCCGCGATCTCGATTTAAACATCAGGAGGGCGCATTGGAGCCAGCCCAATCTGAGAGCAACGATTTATCGGACGGATACGTCGCTGGTACTATGAGAAAAGCCAGAGCCCATCATCCGCAAACGCAAACTTCACAAAAATCTCGTGTGGGGAAAGGCACACGACATACTCGAGTCTCTGAAGACAATCAAGGTCACGCCAGTCAACCACATCCGCAGAGCTCAGGTGGTGAAACTCATTTGCAGCAAACTGAATCGCCAAATATTCGCCAAACGCCATACGCTTTGGAGTCACACCATTGGCAACCTGGACAGCAAATTGCTTACCATCAATCCCCAAATCATTCTCAGACAATATATGCCAACGATGTCACCAGCATATCAGCGTATACAAGCCTTGATGCTACATCGCTCAACGCGGCGATAGCTGCAATATGCCCGCTTTGCACAGGGAATGAACATCACGCATCGATGTTACACACAATTGATCAGCATCAGCCGGTATCAGTTCCAATCTACCTGAATGTTCGCCGGCCAGATGTTCCACAACAGCCTGCCCGTCAGCAACACCAGAAACTCCCACTTCAAGGGAATGAAAGTTCTCAGAGACTAGATCAATCAATCCATTTCGTTGGGGTCTCGGCAGACACGTCAGAGTTCCTACGATCATCGCTTGGGCCACAGCCTCAGACTCTATTTCCACAGGCCGAAGTGCACCACCCGAATCAAAGTACGATGAATTCCTTCTTCGTTGTAGATCCACATGTCGAAACGACAGGTGTGAGTCCGTTCCGTCCGCCAGCGCGTACCAGTTCTTTATTCGGACAATTAAGAAGGTCGCACGCTCCCAATGTTTCTTCGTCTTACCAGAACACTGAAATGAAAACAAGCGAAAAGCGCATCAGATCACAGGCTGAAAGTTCCAGTAGCAGATCATCTTCTGATCCCGACGGGTCTAATTCGAAAACACAAGCTCGCGACAGAGTGACAATACCAATTCACGAGAGTGCTCAGCAATCGGCAACGTTTTCACCAAATCGATGTGAGCCCAGTAGAGAGAACAGAAAAGAATCACCTTCGCAACGCGATAATTCACCAGGAAAGCGACCTGTGACCATCCCTGGATCTTCTGTGATTGGCTCTGTGGGCGATGCATCAGCTCTCTCGGCCATGTACAACTCGAGCAGCATGGAGCGATCATTACGTGACATATTGATTGATCTGGAGAACGATCTTCCGGCGGCCACTGGCTCCTCTGCAGGTAAGGCGTGCGCAAAAGCTTGAAGTTGACTGTGCGGTCATATTTACAAAAACTCATGCTAGTGAATCAACAAAACAAAGCAAGTTTCCCCGTTGAACGGCAAGGAATCATAAAGAAATCCAACCAACAAAATCAGCAACACTCGTTTCCGAAAAGGGCTCATGTTTCAACCAAGCCCAATCCTGATCTGACACAAATCATTGCAAGTCTCAATAATCCTAGAAAATAAGAAATTTTTGTAATTCAATCTCGCAAGCCCCATCCCAACTTTCACGCGCGGTTCGCCTCGTGACATCATAATAAACACGCCCACTCTCCCGTCACTTTTTTACACCAGATCTATCGATCGTACTCAAGTCCCTCATCAATGGCAGTCAACAGCAAACCCGTCACGTCTATGGTCTCGGATGCTTCACAGAAAGTCGGTCCAGCTCTGGCCGCCGCAAAAGATTACGCGGTGTCAACAGCTTTGAGCGCCCATGCGTTCCTCGGAAAGTACCCGCCACTCAAGGTAAATACTCTGCGCATATCAGTCTAGTGACTGCAATTGAGCTCTTTGGCTGAACGCGATTTGATCAATGTAGATCTTCGTGTACTCTGTCGCAGCAACCTCTGCAATTCCTGTTGCTACTTTCGTCGGATTCACCTCTTTGACTCTCGGAGCTTGCATGGCGGTCGCTGGTAAGTTTTTCCACATCAGATCTCATCTGGAGGAGCTGTTATGCCTTTGTAGGATTTGAAGTGCGATGACAATTCCTTTCGTTAAACCACTAAAATTTCGAAATGTTAAATTCTAACCATGCACGCTTCTTTAAGGAACGGGCGTTGCACTCGTACAAGGTGGATTCTTGGCATTCAGCGGCTTTGTGCTCTTTTGGTTCCTCGCTGGCGCGTTCATTCTTGCCTGCATTGCAACATTCTGGCTCTCGGCCATCTACTTTGCCTTCCAAGTCGGGAAGCGCCTAGAGAACAGTCTCTGAAATCGGACGACATGAAACCTGGACAGCTTGACTGAAGTGACCGGTTTGATCTTGCTCAGTTGCTTTTTATGGTCCTTTGTTTCTTTTATTTTTCTTGGAGGCGTTTGTCCTTCTGTGATTTAAATTTCGGCGATAGTTCTTGATTGTTGTCGCCTTGTGCATTGTTTGTGAGACTGCGTTTCTTTTGCAGTATACTGACCTCGTATTTTTGATCACATTTATTCAATATCACAAACCATCAAAGCACGATTGTGGCGAACAAAATGAGAGGATCGATGGAACAATTAGTTTAGACCGACCCTTACACGCACTTACACGTATTAGCGTAAATACCAGCGACGAAACCACCTAACGATTCATCACTTCGGAAATGTTCATTGCCTATTGGAATGGTGCCTCTGGCATCCTGCATTTTCACAGCAAACGGAGAGCCAATGGCATAAGACGAAGGTGGCGAATTCCAGGTTTAAGCACAAAGACCGTGACCGCACAAACAATTATGTACCGTCGAGATCTTAAATGCCAGTCCAGCAAAATTAACAAAAGCAGGCTGCCACTTTCATTTACTGCGCCGGGCATTAATTTACAGAGATACAATTCAAAAGAAAGTCTTCATAAATCGACTCCCGCGGGAAGGCTCGAACTTCCAACCTCCTGGTTAACAGCCAAACGCGCTAGCCGATTGCGCCACGCGGGATCTGAGCTGGGACTCTCACTCTCTCACTCTCTCACTCTCTCACTCTCTCACTCTCTCACTCTCTCACTCTCTCACTCTCTCACTCTCTCACTCTCTCACTCTCTCACTCTCTCACTCTCTCTCTCTCTCTCTCTCTCTCTCTCAAATCAATGCCGCCTCCCAGCGCTCCGCCTGCGCAGCCGCCTGACGCGCCGCATGCCGCGCCGCCCGCCGCGCCGCCCGCCGCACCCGCCTCAAAAATTTTCATCGCTTCTGGCCGTGCTCGCTCCCGTGCTCCCTCTGTGTCCCACCCTCGCGCCCCTCAGGAAAACATTCCTGACTCTCAGCCCAGCAACTTTGATGGAGAAAATTTTCTGTGGGCAGATGAAGTGAATTCTCCTCGCGAATCACGTGACTCACGATCACGTGACCAAGCGTCATCCACTTCAGAACCGCCTCGAATTAGAGGAAGATCCCCCGCAAGTGTCGTTGATGTTCAGATGAATGATACAGTCGAAATGTCACTTACCCTTGCTGATGCTGATCCCAAAGGGAAACGTCGAGCATCAAAATCACCCCCGACTCGCCGACCTGCCTCTCGTGCCAGGGTCGAGAAGAATGCCTCTGCAGCTGATCATGCTACCTCTCCCTTGCCTACTCCTCGTGACCGATTCTTGGATGCTCTGCATATGCTGGCCCCTGCTCAAACTTCTGGATCTCATCCATTAGTGATGTCTGCTTTCACTCGTGCAATGCAATTTCTCCCAGTATTGGAACCAGAGACTGAGGCTGCCTTCTTTGCTGCATTGACTATTGCTGTAGTTCCGTTGGTTGAAACTATCAACTGCCCTCCTGCTGCTGTCTCTGCCGTGCCTTCCTATGCTCAAGTTGCGAGTGCTAGCCGACCGCCACCTGCCCCTGCTACTCGCAATCCTGGGCCTTTCAGCACTGCAAAATTTGCCTCTCGTGCATCAAATGCTATTGTTCGTATTGAAGCTGCCGAAGCAGATGCTCAACCCGCCCTTTATCGCTCAGTGGTTGCTGGAGTGGACCCCCTATCTCGCAGATCACTACGGCCACCCAGATTGGTGATTGATTACCCGGCTGAGTCACCAATTTTGATCAATCCTCCTCAGCCTGTTCGTGATCGTGCTGCTGGTTTTGCTACTGTGAGGTTTAAGGAAATTAGTCGTCAGCCACTTAATCAGCTCCGCACTCTGATTAATCGAATTTCTGGAAACCCTCAATTTTCCCGTGACATTCGCCATATTAGTTTTATTGGGCGTAACACTGCTGAGTTTATTTGTACTTCTGACTGTGCTGACAAGCTCCGCAAGGACATTTTTCCAGGTGATGAGGTGCCCGTTGATCTTTTTGACCCTGGGCAGCTTCGTTCTGGGTCTGTTCAATCACTTGAGCAACGTCAAGTTGCTGTAGCAAAGGCTGTTCACAAAAGATTTGCTCACCTCTTGCGTATTACTCATGATCCTGCAGTTTTTCATTATCTTCGTTCTAATCTTCCTGCTGCAGACTTTGAAGCTACTGTTTCTTTAGCCCGTTCTTCGCGTTCTGAACCTACATCTCGCAATTAATGTGGACTTTTCGTTCTGGAACCTTCAACTGTAGAGGTTTGCCTCTGGATTTTTCAGATTTACTTGCTTGGCTTGTTACTCATCAGCTTGATTTTTTAGTTTTAACAGAAACTCATCAGTTAACTTTAGACAGTGTTTCTTCTGAGTATTTGTTGTTTGATTCTCGTCCTCCACCAGACGCTCCTTTGGCATCTGGTGTTGCTCTTCTTATTAACCCACATCGTTGCAGTACTTATCAATTTAGGTTGATTGCATCAGTTCCTTCTGGTTTTGGTTTGTGGTTTAGGTTTTGTCAGGTCGTGATTGGTGGATTTTATTTTCCCCCACGTTGGACTGCGGAAGACTGTTTGGGTGCATTATCTGATTTTCCTCAATTTGTTTCGAATTCGGATACACCAGTAGTTTTGATGGGTGACTTCAATTTTAGAACTCAGAGCACTGGTGATCATGTTACTAATGCCCGTGCCAGAGCACTTCTTCCTTTTTTTACAGCCCACTCACTTTCATTGGTTGTCCCAGCTTCTTCTTCAGCTCGTCGCCCAACTTTTCGTTCCCACTTAGGGAGTTCAATTATTGATTTGTTTTTTGCTTCTACTTATGTGACAGCTTCCTCTTATTTAGTGCATGATCAACCTCAGTCTATGGCTCCCCATCCTTCAGACCATTTTGCAGTGACCTGTTCATTTTCTTTAGCTGGCCCAGATCCTCAGGCCACTGTGCCTCCTCCTCTACCTTCTTGGAATCTCCCATTGTTAAAGGATGAAGTTATTCGTAAGTCGCACAGAGAAACTGCTAAGATTCTGCTTCCTCCAACATCAGAGGCGCTAACAGCAGCATTGGAACCACTTCAGGTCCCTGTGGGGACTTCTCTTTCTCGTGCAGTGGCCCAGGGAGCAATTGATTCCGCATTTCAAATTATAGTTGATTTTGTTGAGGCAACAGCAGTTCTGACATTGGGACCACCAACACCTCGTCGTAGAGCACCAGCGACCACTCCTTTGCCCCCTGAGATTGCTTTGTTGCGTAGTAAGGCTCGTTCAGCATTCCGTGACTATTATTCCCTCTTTCACCACAATTCTTCTGACCCTCTTCTTCCTTTTCTAAGAACTCGCCAACGTGATAGTCACAAAGCATTCAAATCAGCTCTGAGATCACACAGGCGTAAGACAAAAGCAAATTTTTTTGATGACCCTAGTTCTTCATCAGTGCCTTCTCTTCTGAAACATGTGTCTCATGCTCGGCGCTGCGCTAACTTTCGTACTTCAGCTAATGGTTTAGATTTTGATCCTCAGTCTTTAGCCAAATATTCTGATCATTTTGCTAGTGTCTACAATGCTCAAGCTGCTGACCCAGTTTCACCTTCAATTGTTCTGTGTGATTTTCAGCTGCCATTGGATGTTGAAGCTTTTGTTCTAGCTATTAGGGACTGCCCTTTGGAGTCTGCCCCGGGTCATGATCGTCTGCCTGCAGAACTTTATCGCCCAATTTCAGCTATTCTTGCTCCATTGTTCTTGCAACTTTCTCAGTCCATTTTTCGCAGTAGTCTTACACCCACTTCATGGAATCTTGGGCTTTTGCACCCAGTTTGGAAGCAACGTGGTACGCTTGGTGATATTACTAATTATCGCCCCATTACTCTTTCGTGTGTTGCCCGAAAAATTTTTGAGCGAGCTTTGTTGCCACATCTTTATTCTGCTATCACGTCTCAACGCCCACTTGATGCTGCCCAAGCGGGATTTCAGTCACACCGCTCGGGAATGGAATGTGTTTTTGGTCTTCAGGCATGTATCTCCCGTGCGTCTAATGCCAAGGTTCCTTGGGTTGCTGGTTTTTTAGATATTCAAGCAGCTTATGACACCACAAATCGTGCAATTCTTTGGGCTGAGCTTCTTTCTAGGGGAGTACCGTTGCCATTTGTTTTTGTTTTGAAGTCTCTGTTTGATTTTTGTTCTTCCAGAGTGGTTGTTGCAAATTGTTTTTCAGATGCTTTTGATTTGTTTAGAGGTTTGTTTCAAGGTTCTGTTCTCAGTCCACTTCTCTATATCACTTTTCTTGATCCTCTACCTGGGCTCCTCCGACCATTTGCCCCACCTATAACACTCTTTCATCCTGCCAAACCACGATATAATTCTTTTTTATTTGCAGATGATTTGGCCTTGTTTGCAATTACTTTGGATGCTATGCAGGTTCTTCTCTCTGTTTGTGACCAGTTTGCCCAAGCTCGTGGTTTTTCTTTTGCTCCTTTGAAGTCTGTGATTCTCACAAAAATTCCTATTCCTGCTCATTCGCCTTTGCTTCTTCATGGTCAACCTCTGCCTGTCAAGCCTTCATTTCGTTATCTGGGTTGCTTTTTTGGAGATACTGGATTTGATGTTTCACTGACTATTTCCCATCGACTTGCCAAAGCGCGCGCAGCTTCTTTTGCTTTGCTTTCTTTTTCAAGGATGTTTGGTTCTCATTCTCTGGTTGTGGTTCGTCATTTGTTTTTGTCTTTTATTCGACCTACGCTTGAATTTGGTGTTAAAAACTAGCATATCAGACTGTTTGCTATATGGGTTATCCTTTGGGTTGTCTTTTTTCTCTTTGACCTGAGAGTTTTTTTTGTCAATCCCTCTTCATTCTTATTTATGGACTTGTATTTCATGTATTTATATCCATGTTTGGCAGGTCCTGTGTGGAGTGATCTTGGCATTTAGTGGGGAATGTGGTGTGGCTTGGTCCTTTGAGTTGATGTGACCAATGTCTTTGACCACAGGTATGCCCACACGCACTGTTCACTTGAATATAGGAGTTGATGTGACCAATGTCTTTGACCACAGCATTCCCTGGTTGCCTGACCAGCTTGGGTGTAGTGTACAGCCTGTCGGAGTATTAGGCATATACACACCTGGGAGAACAGGTACTGGGCCAAGAGACGGAACCTGGAGCTGTTGTGCTAGCTACAGTACAGCTAAAGACGCCCTACCGCTGCCAGGAGAAGCCCTTGGTTTTTAACAGGTGGTGGTTTCATCCAGGAACTATTACCTTCTTGTCTCAGTCGGTGTGGACCGACACATGGAACTACAGATACGGAGGATTCTCAGGATCGATTCTCACCTCCTACGCGAATGGGTTTTGCTCCTTATGTATCTCGAGCATCCCTGGTGGTTTCAACCTTCTTTTTGCTCTGGGGACTCTGGCACACTTTTTTGAGAGGAATTCCGACAGACCATCGCTTTCCTCGCTTTCTGATGTTGCTATCTTTGCTCCTGAGCCTTTTGACCAACTTCACTACCTTTGGTCTGCTCCAGAGGTCTTCGATTTTTGATTTCGCCAATTCTTGTCTGATCGTCGCGAACAGTACCTCAGAAGAACCGTCTCATCAAGCCAGATTGATTGGTGCCCAGCTCGCGTCATTTGGCGGAGGATTCATGGAGCTACAGCATTTCGAAGCTTTCAGCTTTGATCCGTCAGTTCTCGCTGGACCACGGCAAGTGCCTATCAAAACCATCGCCTACGCATTGCGAATCGATTCGTGTATTGCTCGCTTGGTTTCGTTGGCTGCCTGCAGAGTTATGGTGACATGTCTGTATGCATGCATCATGAACTTTTTTTCCTTCAACAACTCCATTGTTTCTTGAGATGGCACCTCCATTGCCTGTGGATGCATCGCGCGCAACGCGGATACATGAAGTTTGCTGGACTTTTCTGGCCTTGGAGATTGGGGTCTACTTCACGTTGACGAGTTTCCACCAAATTCGGGCATGTGGCGCAGCACGTGACGCGTTTTGTTTCCCACGGTTGTCTTCACATAGACATCACCTTGGTTTCTGGACACAGCATACCATGAAGAGGTTTCCTTTCGATCTGTTACAGACCAACATGTGTCAACGGCTTTTGAAGAAACCACCTGCGCCAGTTGAATCTGGATTTTTTGTGTTATATACCCCTATCGTAGCTGGTGTTGCTAGTGCACAAGCTTCCACTCTTTTGTCTTTGGGTTTTGTCATGGAGGATCCCTGATTTTTGCATTCATCAGCTTGCACTCTCAGTTCCTTGACACTTACCATTAGAACGTTGCTAGTTAGTCTCGTTCACCGCTTCTGCACTTGCATTGTTGTTTAGCTTTGCACCTGCGCTTTTGCTTGCGATTCCACCACACTGGGGTTTCGTATGTTATGGGCCCATTGTGGTCTACCTTGATCTTTGATCTAGAATGCCTGAAATGGTACGAGCAGAGTACTCTATCCCTTTGGTCCTTTCTAAATTTCGAAGTCAGTCATATTGGATTGGGGGTTGTGTAAGTTTAGTTGTGAACTCCACACACATTCCTTCTGTTTCTCTATCGTATGTTTTCTTTTTTGTCTTTTTTGACGAGCGATACACGGTGACCCAGTGTATCGTCTTCGAGGCGGCATCTGTTAAAAACTAGCATATCAGACTGTTTGCTATATGGGTTATCCTTTGGGTTGTCTTTTTTCTCTTTGACCTGAGAGTTTTTTTTGTCAATCCCTCTTCATTCTTATTTATGGACTTGTATTTCATGTATTTATATCCATGTTTGGCAGGTCCTGTGTGGAGTGATCTTGGCATTTAGTGGGGAATGTGGTGTGGCTTGGTCCTTTGAGTTGATGTGACCAATGTCTTTGACCACAGGTATGCCCACACGCACTGTTCACTTGAATATAGGAGTTGATGTGACCAATGTCTTTGACCACAGCATTCCCTGGTTGCCTGACCAGCTTGGGTGTAGTGTACAGCCTGTCGGAGTATTAGGCATATACACACCTGGGAGAACAGGTACTGGGCCAAGAGACGGAACCTGGAGCTGTTGTGCTAGCTACAGTACAGCTAAAGACGCCCTACCGCTGCCAGGAGAAGCCCTTGGTTTTTAACATTTGGTTTATATTTTATTCTTACCTCTGTTGCTGTTTGCAAACCAGTTCGGACTTTTATTCACCAATGTTTGTGTCGATTTCTTCGCCTTTCATTTCCACTTCAATTGCTGGGGTTTTACTGTTTTTTAAGTTTCCTGACCTTCAGTTTCGGCTTCAATATCTGCAGTTTCAGATGTTTCAACGTTGGCTGGATGATGATGCCCCTGATATGGTTCACTCTATGTTGTCATTCTTTCTTCACCAGGGAAAGCACTTTCGTTGTTCTCCTGTCCCTTTCAACAATCACTTCCTCTTCCCGGCTGCAAATGTTTTAGTTCCCAAACCTTCTGATGTTATCGCAAATCACTTTCACCAAGTAGCCTCATCTGCCTATGGTTCTATAGCTGCT
Source organism: Cladochytrium replicatum (assembly GCA_025526935.1). Lineage (NCBI taxonomy): Eukaryota > Fungi > Chytridiomycota > Chytridiomycetes > Cladochytriales > Cladochytriaceae > Cladochytrium > Cladochytrium replicatum. The sequence continues at coordinate 44,455 of JAHLKD010000055.1, read as the reverse complement.
AGCTTTGCTCCCCTTGCATCTGCACACCCTCATGCGCTAGCAATTGCTCCTCCATGCTTCCCTATTTCGTCAATCTTGAGGCTTCTGCAGTATCGCCTTGGACGTTTGTTTTATCACCCCCGCAAGCAGTGTTGTCACTGCCGCACTGCAACTCTCTCTAGATCTCATGTTTCAGAATGTTTGCGTCTTGACCTATTGTTGCCTCCTGTTCCTGTTCCTGTTTTACAACTTCCGCTTGACGTTGCAATTGATAGCCTTCGTCCACTTCGCATTGTCAACCCAGCGAATCTTGCACCGTGGTATCTAGTTTTTCGTTGTCTCCATAAGATTTGGCTTCACTGTATGGGTCTGCCATTAGAAGTTTCTCCTCCAGACTCCCTCTTTGGCCCTGCATTTGTGGATCTTTAACGTTTTCTTTTCTCATTATTTATTACTCACCTGTTTTTTGGCACCTTAGCAGTATCTGACGGGTAGCCACAGGTTTGAGTTTACATTCTCTGTTTTGCTTTGTTGCTTTTCCTTATGCTGCGCGCGCTTCCCTATGTGCTGGTCCATGACCATCTTGTAAGGCACTTTGGGTGTTGTTTTTTGTTATGCACTGTATGTGCAAAATAAATAATAATATTGTTAAAAAAAAAGAAAAAAAAAGAGTTATTTAAGCCGTTAGCTTGTCATGTTGCTATCCTTTTTGTTCAACTTTCAAACGCTATTTTCCGTTCAGGTTTGTCGCCCTCTGCCTGGAATGCTGGCTTGTTGTTACCTGTTTGGAAGAATAAGGGCTCCATTGGTGATATTAGTCAGTACCGCCCCATTACTTTAACCAATGTTGATAGAAAAATCTTTGAGCGTACCCTGCTTCCTATGCTTGTAGCTCATGTTGGTAAACTTGATCCCGCCCAAGCTGGTTTCCAGGCCAATCGTTCAGGTGTTGAGTGTGTTTTTGCATTAGATGCTACCCTTCGACGGGCTTCCCGCACTGCTCTGCCTTATTGTGTTACTTTCTTAGATATTAAAGCAGCGTATGATACTGTGCATAGGCCTCTTTTGTGGGAACATCTTCGTCAATTTCCCAGAATTCCAAACTGTTTGACTCTGTTTTGATGAGTATGTTTGATCGTTGTTCTTCTCAGGTTGTTATAGAGAATCGTTCTTCTGATTTGTTTTCGCTTCCACGAGGTCTTTTTCAAGGTTCTGTTTTGTCTCCGTTCTTGTACTCAGTTTTCATCAATCCTTTAGCACAGCTCCTTCGTCGTGAATCTTCTCATCTTGCTAGGTTTTCTTATAACACTCCTGTTTTCAATTCCTTGTTTTTTGCTGATGACATAGCTTTGTTTTCTGCCACCCCTGAGCAAGCCCAACGTGCATTGAAAATTTGTGAAGATTTTGCTTTAGCTTCTCATTTTGTGTTTTCACCTTCAAAGTGTGCTGTGTTATCTTCTCAACGGTTACCCACCCCCTTGAAGCTTCATGGCTCTGCCCTCCCTGTAGAGGTTTCATTTAGATACCTTGGTCACTATTTTACTATTGAAGGGTTTGATCTTGCTGCAACTATTGATCATCGCTTAGAGAAAGCTCGTGCCTCATTGTATCTTTTTGCACCTTATGTCTCGTACTTTGGTGGGTCTGCTCCTCGTGTTGCCAGGTTGTTGTTTTTGTCTTTTATTAGACCTTCACTTGAGTTTGGTTTAGCACTTATTCGGCCTTCCACTGCTCAGCTTCAGGTACTCGAGCGTTTTTGTTATCATGCACTGTGTCGTCTGTTTTCGCTAGCCCATACCACTTCGCGTGTTGGTTTGTTGCTGTTAGCGCAAATTCCTACTTTTGAGTTCAGGCTGAAGTACCTTCAGGCACGTATGTTTGCTCGCTGGTCTAGTGATTCCAGCCCTCTGTTACCAGCTGCTGTGTTGCAATTCTATCGGTCATATCCAGTTGGTTATGGTTCATCTCCTTATTTTTCCGCTTGTCACAATGATCTCATTGTTCCTATGCCTGTTGTGCCCCCACTTTATCCGTTGATGTTGCATTTTCAGTCTTTAGCTGTTGCGCATAATGGACCAATTGCAGTTTCGTTTGCCCCTGTCCGCAATTTGAAACTTCGTCACCCTTTGTTGCTACCCCCACACCAACATCTCCCAACAGTATGTCTTCGTTTGTTCCTGCTATATCGGCTTGGCCGCCTGTTTCCAAACCCCCGACCTTATTGTATGAACTGTCATGATGCCCCTGAAGTGTCGCGTGCCCATGTCTCTGTGTGTCTACATTTGCGTGCTAGTTTGTCTGCTAGTTTTGATCTAGGCCCGCCTGACGATCCCCGCCTACCTCTTGACATTGCAATTGATATGCTTTCACCACGGCCTTTTTATCCTTCCCCTGCTTTTTCGCAGTGGGTTCTTGTTCTTCGTGCACTTAACCGCATTTGGTCAAACTGTCTTGGTTATGAGTTAGTTTTGTCTCCAGCTCCTGATTGTATCTTGTCTGCTTTTGTTGATTTGGATATGCCTTAGTGTTTTGAAACATTTTACTTTTCCTACGGCTCGCACGGCTCCCCATGTGCTGCCAATTTACGTGTATTTTTACACTTGTATTTGGATTTTGCACCAGCAGGTGATATGTATTGGTTGGACAATAAATACATATTATGAAGTTCAAAAAAAAAAAAAAAACTATGGCTCGCACGGCTCCTCATGTGCTGCCAAGTTACGTGTATTTTTACACTTGTATTTGGATTTTGCACCAGCGGGTGATAGGTATTGGTTGGACAATAAATACATATTATGAAGTTCAAAAAAAAATTAAAAAAAAATTGGTTATAGTGGCTCAATGTTTACTCATGCAACTTTTCGAAGCTAAACTCCCGGTTTGAATCCTAACGAATTTATCTCTGGCAAAATTGTGTCACGTGCAAGTACCGCACACCTCCTTCGATTCTGTAAGAGTTTGGTCCACACGTGTCACGTGACAAAATTGATTATTACCTTTTTTGGATAATGTTTCAGCATTCGAACATCTTGTTTTACTTCTTTGTCTACCTTTTTGCCATGATTTCTTATTTGGAAATATTTGCTTTGAGAAACGTTTTAAGAATGTTTTACTTGATTACTTACCGCTTCTTTTCTTCCGAATTTTTCCACTTGTCCTTTATAAGTTTGAATGTTTCCTCTTATTCTGTTTAGTTTCAGTTATCTCAATAATTTATGTGATATTTCTTCACAACTTACCTTGAACAATCTCGACCCAAACGCAAGTGCACCGATCTGTCCACGTGGCGAAGTATCCCTTTCAGCATAACAGAAACTCCTGATCTCTGCACTCCTCCGCGAAACGTTTGGTTTTGTGACCCTCTGTGAACTCTTGTAACTCTTGAATCTCTCGAACTCTTCTGAACTTACCTGATTTGCCATGGCAACCCCGATGGACATGGGCAACACTTCCAGAGCACTGTTGGACGCTCAGCAACAAATCTTCACGGATGCTACCCAAGAACCTCAGCCAACTATGGAAGCGTACATTCTCTCACTCGGAAAACGGATCTCCGAACTTGAAAACACCAAGATTGCGACCTCTTCCAAGGTCAAGATCAAGGATCCCGAATCTTTCTCGGGTCATCGAAACAAGACTCGACTCTTCTTGACGCAGATCGACGACAAGTTCGCCGCGGAACCGTTACGGTACCCTACGGACAAAATCAAGATCATTGCGGTTAAAGCTTGGACTATTGGAAATGCCCGCAATTGGATTTACTCTTACTGTGAACAACGACGCAACGCAGGCTTTGGACTCTCATGGGCCATGCTTCGATACGAAATCTTGCAAGTCTTTGGTGAAGACAATCGAAAGCTTAATGCCCAGCGAAAGCTTGAAACTCTCCGCCAGACTGGCTCGACTTCTGCATATCTCTCCGAATTCTCGAAACTCGCCGCCGAATCTGGATACAACGAGGACGCTCTGTACCGCCTATTCAAAGCTGGGTTAAAAGACAAAGTTCGCGAATTACTGATGCCCTTCCCTCGCTCTCACTTTAAAAATCTTGCCGACTACCAAGCTCGTGCTGTTGAAATCGATCAAGATTTGTTTGACCATAGCAAGGGCAGACAACCAACTCGCGATACGAATTCCAACTCCAGATCTCGACAGAATCCTCAATCTTCTTATTCTTCCGGCCCTACTCCGATGGATTTAGACAACATGCAAACTCAATCCCGAAAACTTACCGCTACCGAACGCGAAGAGCTCCGCAAAGCCGGCAAGTGCTTCTACTGCCGCGAATCTGGTCACCTCGTCCACAAATGCCCTAAGCGCCCGAAACGTCACGACGGTGATTCCTCTGGTAGTTCACAAACGACTACGACCGCTGCATCTTCTTTGTCGTCAGGAAACGCGAAGCGCCAGTGAACGAGTCCGGCTCTCTGGTGCAAATCAAATCGGACAAAGATATTCAGATCAGTATTCTTTCCCTGCATCCCCAGAAACATTTTACTTTCACTGTTACCTTGTTTTCAGAGAACTCTCGAACCAATCTTGTTGCTTTCCTTGATACTGGCTGCACCGATTATCTTCTTCATCCTCGAATCGTTGAAAAACTTCTTTTGAATCCTCAACCCACCGAATCTCCTCTCAAAGTTCGACTTGGTGATGGCACCTATGTTGCTAATCCTGTTGAGTTCGAAACTAAACCCCTTATGCTTGCTTTTGGTACTCACATTGAGAAAAAGACTTTCCGCATTTGCGAATCAAAACACGATCTCGTTCTGCCTCTCGCCTGGCTCGAAGAACATAACCCGCAAATCAACTGGGTTACAAAGCAAATTTTCTTCAACGGCGATTTCTGCAAATTGCATTGTGTTTCTTCCACACCTCTTCCTTCTTCTGTTGACTCCGATCTCGACTCCCTCTTCTTTGAACACTTCTTCAACGACCCCCTTCTTGATGTTTATGTTCGAGAGGCAATTCCGTTAAATTCGTCTACGATCGCTGTTCCGCTCTCTTTTGCTACCGTTGTTCATACGAAGGACCATTCTTCAACAACCGTTCGGGTTGACGATCGTGGTGTCCCTCTGATTCTCGCCAACTTCTCTGATGTTTTTGCTACGAAAGACGAACTTTCAGCAAATCCTACAATTCCGTTACATCGTACCTACGATTGCCCTGTCGACCCTGAACCGGGGAAACCTCTTCCTCCATTGTCTCCCATCTACACTTTGAACGATCACGAACACGAAGAGCTACGAAAGTATATTGACAATGCTCTCCGCCGTGGTTGGATTCGACCCTCGACTTCTCCGATAGCTGCCCCTATTTTCTTCGTTCCGAAAGAGAATGGTGGAATTTGGCCCGCTGTTGCCTATCGCCATTTAAATACAATAACGATCAAGAATCGGTATCCCATACCTTTGTTTTCTGACATGGTTAACTGTTTGCGTTATGCCCGTTGGTTCACACAGCTTGATCTCCTGAATGCCTACCATCTTCTTCGCATCCGTCAAGGCGATGAGTGGAAAACTGCCTTCCGCTGTCGTTTTGGGTTATTCGAGTACCTTGTTGTTCCCTATGGACTTACCAACGCTCCCGCTGCATTCCAGCACTTCATGAACAATGTCTTGAAAGATCACCTCGACCGCTACGTTGTTGTTTATTTAGACAACATCCTGATCTACTCCGAAGATTTCGATACTCACGTTGGTCACGTCAGAGCCGTTCTTACTTCTCTGCATAAGCATGCCGTCCCTGTCAATCCGAAGAAATGCTCTTTCTTTGTTGAAGAGATTGACTTCCTTGGCCACTGTTTCTCTGCCCAAGGTGTTAAAATGGATAATCGCAAACTTGCCGCAGTTCGGGACTGGCCTACACCTACCTCAGTTAAGCAACTTCAATCGTTCCTTGGATTCTGCAATTATTATCGCCGTTTCATTCGCAACTTCGCTCATGTTGCTCGCCCGCTCACTACGCTCCTTCACAAATCAGTTTCCTTTGAATGGACCGATCCTTGTCAGAATGCTTTTAATCTACTGAAGGCCCTCTTTACCTCTGCTCCCTTTCTCCGTCATTTTGATCCCGCTCTGCCGACCATTGTCGATACCGATGCTAGTGACTTCGGTCTTGCTGGTGTTGTTTCGCAACTTCATGACGATGGTCTTCATCATCCGGTTGGCTTTCATTCTCGTCAGTTCACTCCTGCCGAAGCCAACTACGATACGCACGATAAGGAATTATTAGCGATTGTTGATTCTTTGGATCATTTCCGCGCTCTTTTACTTCCACTCACCTCATTCACTGTTCGCTCGGACCATAACAATCTTCGATATTTTGCCACGAAGCGTGTCCTCAATCGCCGACAAGCTCGTTGGGCTTCTCTTCTTGCCGACTTTCGTTTCGAAATTCAGTATCGTCCAGGCACTTCTAACGGCAACGCTGACGCTTTAAGTCACCGGAGCGACTTCTCGTTAGGAGGGGATAGTTTCACAACTGAACTAACCAAACAGCTCTTACCTTCTGTTCCAGTCGATTTCGCCGAACTCGAAATTTCTGACGATTCCGATTCCGTTGATCCTCAACCCCCGAAACCAAAACTTATTGATGACATAGTCGAAGCTTGGAGCTCCCCCGACAATGCCGAACTGAAGGAAACTCTCCTTAAGAAAACAAACTTCACACAGAAGAACAATCTTGTACTTACCAAGGATGGACTCATTGTTGTCCCTACCGATACTCTTCGATTCCGTATTCTCGAATACCGACACGATTCTCCCTTGGCTGGCCATTTCGGATCCACTAAGACTCTCGAACTAATTCTACGTGACTTCTATTGGCGTGGTATTACAAAATGGGTTCGACGCTATACACGTACCTGCGAAGTATGCCAACGACAAAAACTTGCTCGACAAGCTCCTGCCGGTCTTCTCCAGCCTATTCCGTCCGATCCACCATTTGGAACTTGGACTATGGATTTAGTTACCGCTCTTCCTCCTATTGGCACTTACGATGCCATTGCGGTATTTGTAGAAAAGGCTACTAAGTTCCTAGTTATTGCCCCCTGTAGCTCGAAGATTGATGCCGAATTCTCTGCTTACCTCTTTCTCGATAACGTCTTTAAGAACCATGGTCTCCCTAGAAAGATCATCACCGATAGAGGCCCTCAGTTCCAGTCAAAATTCTGGAAACGCTTCTTCGAACTTCTTGGTGTGAAACGTGCACTCTCTACTGTGTTCCACCCTCAGACAGATGGACAATCCGAGAACCTGAATAAAACTGTTCAGCAATATCTTCGATGTTTCGCAAGTGCCCAACCTACCCTCTGGCTTCAATATCTTCCTCTCGCTGCGTTCGCTTACAACAACTCCGTCAATGCGACTATTGGCTTCTCTCCGTTCTTTGCAATTTACGGTCGTAATCTCTCGTTTGATCCCGAACTTCCCACGATCTCCTTCGTTCCTAAACCCAAAGCGAAAGCCGAACAGATCAAGGCTATCCACGAGGAACTTCTCGCTCAGATCCGATTCTCACAACAGTCCCAGAAACTTTATGCCGATCGACACCGACGTTCCGCTCCGAAATACGAAATCGGAAATAAAGTCTGGCTCATCGCAACCAATGTAAAGACCACTGCAAACAAGAAGTTAGCTGACAAGAAACTCGGACCTTTCAAGATCATCGAAAAGCGATCTTGCTTTCAAGCTTGACTTACCTTCAACCCTGAAGATTCATCCTGTTTTCCACGTCAGTCTCCTCGACCCTGTTTGGGACTTGCGCGAAAAAGTTGGTTTGACACCTCCAACTCCCGATCATGCCGAAGTCATTTCTGACTCTCCCGAACCCGAATCGATCATGTATGTTCATAGATCCACAGATTCCCTGACTCGCTATCTTATCAAATGGAAAGATCGCCCCAAATCCGAGAACTCCTGGGAACTCGCCTCCGATGTTCCTGATCTTGATAGACTCCTCGAAGATTATTTCGTTCAACATCCCGGCGCTCCTGCTCTCAATTCCCCCTCCGAATCTTGATATAAGGTGAATATGGAACTTCACCGCTAAGGGGAGAATGATGTAAGAGTTTGGTCCACACGTGTCACCTGACAAAATTGATTATAACCTTTTTTGGATAATGTTTCAGCATTCGAAACATCTTGTTTTACTTCTTTGTCTACCTTTTTGCCATGATTTCTTATTTGGAAATATTTGTTTTGAGAAACGTTTTAAGAATGTTTTACTTGATTAGTTACCGCTTCTTTTCTTCCGAATTTTTCCACTTGTTCTTTATAAGTTTGAATGTTTCCTCTTATTCTGTTTAGTTTCAGTTATCTCAATAATTTATGTGATATTTCTTCACAACTTACCTTGAACAATCTCGACCCAAACGCGAGTGCACCGATCTGTCCACGTGGCGAAGTATCCCTTTCAGATTCGCCCTTGCCTTAGCTCCTCTTTCCTACGGCTCACACGGCTCCCCAAGATCTTGGTTGAAGTACACGTGGGTGACATGTACTGATTAAAAAAAAGCATTGTCAATACATGTTATAACATTCAAAAAAAAAATTCTCTGGTTGTGGTTCGTCATTTGTTTTTGTCTTTTATTCGACCACTTGAATTTGGTTTATATTTTATTCTTCCCTCTGTTGCCGTTTGCAAACAGTTCGGACTTTTATTCACCAAAAGTTTGTGTCGATTTCTTCGCCTTTCATTTTCCACTTCAAAATTGCTGGGTTTTGCTGTTTTTTAAGTTTCCTGACCTTCAGTTTCGGCTTCAATATCTGCAGTTTCAGATGTTTCAACATTGGTTGGATGATGATGCCCCTGATATGGTTCACTCTATGTTGTCATTCTTTCTTCAGCAGGGAAAGCACTTTCGTTGTTCTCCTGTCCCTTTCAACAATCACTTCCTCTTCCTGGCTGCAAATGTTGTAGTTCCCAAACCTTCTGATGTTATCGCAAATCACTTTCACCAAGTAGCCTCATCTGCCTATGGTTCTATAGCTGCTAGCTTTGCTCCCCTTGCATCTGCCCACCCTCATGCGCTAGCAATTGCTCCTCCATGCTTCCCTATTTCGTCAATCTTGAGTCTGCAGTATCGTCTTGGACGTTTGTTTTATCACCCCCGCAAGCAGTGTTGTCGCTGCCGCACTGCAACTCTCTCTAGATCTCATGTTTCAGAATGTTTGCGTCTTGACCTATTGTTGCCTCCTATTACTGTTCCTGTTTTACAACTTCCGCTTGATGTTGCAATTGATAGCCTTCGTCCACTTCGCATTGTCAACCCAGTGAATCTTGCACTATGGTATCTAGTTTTTCGTTGTCTCCATAAGATTTGGCTTCACTGTATAGGCTGCCACTTTGAAACGGTCTTCCCAATGGCGGCTCTCAAAACTCTTCTGCCGTTTAGCTGCGTAAATTCCGCGTAAAGCAGCAACTCGTTCAACGGCATTCTGATGTTTTTATACTAAATTGATGTCGACCTCCGGAAAACAATCGGCAAGACAACTGTTTGCAATGTTGTTGTATCCTTAGAAGTTTCTGCTCCAGACTCCCTCTTTGGCCCTGCATTTGTGGATCTTTAATGTTTTCTTTTTTCATTATCTATTACTCACCGTTTTTTTGGCACCTTAGCAGTATCTGACGGGTAGCCACAGGTTTGAGTTTACATTCTCTGTTTTGCTTTGTTGCTTTTCCTTATGCTGCGCGCGCTTCCCTATGTGCTGGTCCATGAACATCTTGAAAGGCACTTTGGGTGTTGTTTTTTGTTATGCATTGTATGTGCAAAATAAATAATAATGTTGTTTAAAAAAAGTATATTGCCTTATATTTATTGTTCTATTACTTCTCAACACGCTCACTTCATGCTGCGCAAGCTGGACTTGAGTCACGCCACTCGGGAATGGAATGTGTTTTTGGTCTTCAGGCATGTATCTTCTGTGCATCCAATGCCAAGGTTCCTTGGGTTGCTGGTTTTTTATATATTCAAGCTGCTTATGACACCACAATTGTAGTTCCCAAACCTTCTGATATTATAGCAAATCACTTTCACCAATTAGCCTCAGCCGATACAGTGAAGCCAAATCTTATGAAGACAACAAAAAATGAGATACCACGGTGCAAGATTGGCTAGGTTGGCAATGCGAAGTGGACGAAGGCTATCAATTGCAACATCAAGCGGACGCTGTAAACAAGGAACAGGAACAGGATGCAACAATAGATCAAGACCCAGACATTCTGAAACATGAGATCTAGAGAGAGTTGTAGCGCGGCAGCGACAACACTGCCTGCGGGGGTGGTAAAACAAACGTTCAAGAAGATACTGCAGAAGCCTCAAGATTGACAAAATAGGGAAGCATGGAGGAGCAATTGCCAGCACATGAGGGTGGGCAGATGTAAGGGGAGCAAAGCTAGCAGCTATAGCACCATTAGAATTTCTCCTCCAGACTCCCTCTTTGGCCCTGCATTTGTGGATCTTTAACGTTTCCTTTTTCATTATTTATTACTCACCTGTTTTCGCACCTTAGCGGTTCCCTATGTGCTGGTCCATGACCATCTTGTAAGGCACTTGTTGTTTATTGTTATGCATTGAAAGTGCAAAATAAATAAATAGCATTGTTAAAAAAGAAAAGAACTGGCACACATACACACACATGAGAGCGAGAAATTCTGGTTCACAAAGAATGTATTAGAAAGGCTAAAGATAGCACAAAGTCTTGTTGGACTTGGAATCGCCAATCACCGGTGGAGAAGCACGTCTGTTTGGTTGGGAATCAGCCATCTCATACACAACCTTATTAGCACGCGAAGATCGAACAACGAGAAGGGTTTTTTTGGCGGAATCCCGTTCAAATAGGCATGTTCTGACTGTCTGCGAGACAATCATGCACGAAGCCCTCCCGATCACCCAAAGTAGTTCACGTGTATCTCCCAGTATGGTGGATACTCGACCGTCGTCCGGTTTCCAGCGTCCTTCTCTGCTTCCTTGAGCTTGTGGTTAATTGATAGCAGGCTGTTGTACTTGTTTTTCAGCTGCTCGGACGGTTAGACTACCCCCGTGCTATAACCCGAAGTCCTTTTGAATCCATCCCATCCTTTCGCCAAAACATTCTTGTCCTTTCCTTCGAGAAAAAATCCAAAGAGCTGGTAGCATCCACCACCTGCTGGGTGAGCGTTGTGACGGCCGATTTCAGTTGGGTGTAGTTGTCCGTCAAACTTTTCGGTGTTGAGTTGCATTTCCAGAAGCGCCGTAGTCAAGGTTCCACATATCCACATAGGTGAGTCCAGCCCTCTTTTGTGAAAACAAGCAATTCGAGCTCCTCTGCATGTCCTGAACATCCTCTTTTCGTCGTAGAATGTCAGCAGCGGTGATCTGTATCTGTTTCTCAGCAATAGACGAGCGGTTGGGCGGGTTGTTTTCTTTTGAACTTCCAGTCGCCATTTCTAGCAAATCTGGTTTGATTCAGGTAAACCTTTGAAACTCTCTAGTTGCTCTTGTGATATGCTAGAACAATACTGGTTTTTGTTATGCAATAATGAATACTAAGGAGCGCGAAAATACCAAGAACAAAACTGGTAAGAGCGACAGTTTGCGGCAGTGTTGTTCTAGGAATATATCTAAGGGCTAAGACCCTCCTCTTCCTTACATGTGTCGGGGAGATTAATTACTGGGATCGATGTTCGCCACAGTTTTTGGATCATTACGTCTTTCATTTCAACACTGCTTTCCACCATACACATCAGATCATACACACAGATTCAACCAACTGAAATTGGCGGACAGCCATGATCCAAAAAGTGATCGCATTTGACACTGTGAAGTTGACACATTACTCCACAGATGAAGGAGACGCCTTCCAGATCCGCTCGGCATACTCCTGGATCGATCTATGTGGGAAGTGAGTTCCGAATATCTTGCTACTATATGTATTCGCTCACCGATCAGCACTGAACTTGCCCATCGAAGCTGCAGCGTTGATAGATTTTTTCGCCCAGCTCGCCTGATATGTTGTAAACTTCATTGACCCATTCATCGCTCTGCCCAACGTCAGTCCTTACCTTTTCCTTAAAAGCGATGTCAACCAATTTTTGCGTCTCCAAATCTGCAAGTATGTGTGAATTACACTCAATACAGTTCGACAAGCAGTTCGTCTTACAAGGAACGAAGTCTTTGTTGACCAAGTAGTAATCATGGCCAGTGGTGAGAGTAGCTAGAATCGCCACGTTAGGTCAAGATCTCGTTAAATCTCAGAGAATGACAAACGAACTTACCGAGAAGTGGCTCAAATACATATGCATCTCCGTACGAGCCATGCTGAATAGATTCAACAACAGAGCGAAGTTCCGCACCCATATCAATTGTCCGGTACCTTCAAGACATGAATATCACATTGTGATTTGCGATAGTTTAACTACTCACAGTTGTTCGTGACGGATGTCTTCAACCTCATGAGCGAGGCACCCGAAGAGCCAGATGTTGTCCTTCCCAACTTCTTCGCCAATCTCAATGTTCGCTGAAAAAGAACATCGTTTAGAATGCACTTTGAGAAAGCCTCAAGTCGCTCGTTATCCACCTCCATCGACAGTTCCCAAAATGAGGCCACCATTGAGGACAAATTTCCTGGTAACAAAATTAAACACGAACTGGGAAATTGACATCTTACGTACATGTTCGAGGTTCCTGAGGCCTCAGTACCAGCAGTCGAGATGTGCTGTCATATATGTTTAGCTTACAACTCTAAAACAACACTCTGTAATTACCTGCGAGATATCACTGGCCGGAATCAAGATCTCCGCGACGGAGACATTGTAGTTCGGAATGAAGATGACCTTCAAGTACTGCGACAGCTCGTTGTCGTTGTTCACCACAGTAGCCACGTTGTTGATTAACTTGATCACCAACTTGGCAACGTAGTATCCCGGAGCGCTCTTGCCGGAGAAAAAGACTGGGCAAATGAAAGTTAGCGCGAACTTATTAATGTGCTCCGGGGAGGAACCTTACCAACTCGTGGAACTTCGTCCTTCAATGCGCTCTTGGGAAGAGACTTTAGACGCTCATAGCGGTAGATCACGGAAAGAATGTTCATAAACTGTCGCTTGTACTCGTGGAGACGCTTGCACTGGACGTCAAATAGTGCGTCCGGGCTCACATCAACATCTAGTAGCAACTTGATGTAATGAGCCAAGCGTTCCTGCAAATAGCAAAGGTTTAACTTAATGACGAGTATGTTGGAACTGGACGCACCTTGTTCTTATGCTTAATGGCCATCCACTTTTGCTGGAAACTGGCGTCATCGGCATATGCTTTGAGCTTCGCCAGTTCGTTCAAATGCTGCATCATGAATCTTAGAAAAGTGAAACATTGCCGAGGCTTCGAATACCTTCACCCAGGTTGTTCCTCCCAACGTATCAGTAATTAGCTTACTAAGATCCGGGTTTGCTTGATGAAGCCACCTGTTTAAGATTCAAAAGTTGTATATTCAATCTGAAAAACAAAAGGGTTCTGAAGACAGACCTGCGAGGGGTGATACCGTTCGTTACATTCGTGAATTTGGCTGCTCCATAAAATTCGACGAAATCCTTGAAGATCTGTAGAATGCGAACATTATGTATCTGATGGCATATAAAATCATATCTCAAATGTTCCCACCATGCTCTTGACCAACTCGGAGTGGAGAGCGGCAACACCATTTACTGTGTGAGACCCAACGACTAATTCAAAAAGATTTTGAATGAGTGAGTGAGCAAGAGGTAGAATCAATATTGTGCACACCAGCGAGGAAAGCCATACGAACGTATTGAGGGTGACCCTTTTGACAAAAGCATTAGAGGCGAGAAAATTCGGACAACAAAGAAAAGCAATACCTCTTCAATAATTGACATACGGCGGAGACGGTCGCGATCACCTGGGTACATCTTCTCGACATGCTGCAAGAAGAACTATTGCAAGAACAGCAAAATGTCAGAAATGTAACATGAGGTAGCATTTATTGTTACTAAGTTGATATCGAATATAATCATCATGAGACGGGGGAGAAGATCCTGGAGCAGGGGAACAGCCCAACGCTCAAGCGCTCTGCAAAGATTCAATAAGACCACAAGAGTAAGCGACAAAATTATCATGCCTCACTCGGGTAGGACGGTGTGATTTGTGAACGAATAGGTTTTCGTGCTAGATTAGTTGAGAAGTGTGAAAGGAATGCCGATGTAAATCTCAACATGAACATACACAATCTCTGAAAATGAGACGTGAATTATGTAACAACAGTGTGGTTGCAAATTTGAACCAACATACCCCAAGCAAAGTCCCAGTCCAATCCTTCTTCATCAACAAGAATTCGCTGCAGCTCAGCAATGCTAAAATGAAATATTAGCTGGTGGCTCACTCATTTTGTGAGCGAGATTGCTCATACCCAAGCGTAGGGTGAGTGTCTTTAAAATTGCGTTATAAGCATTCCTGTGTCAAGAACGTTTGGTAAACCCTCACCGTTCAGCTGAATTGCCACTTGATCGGAGAAGTCGGACCACGGGCGGTGAGATTTCTTAAAGCGACGAATGATATCTGTCGGATTTCAATGTGTCATTAATGGAAGCATATCACCAAATACTATTATACCCTGCAAGGTTGCGGAAACGAAGAAGTACTGTTGCTTAAGACGCAGCTGCTTCCCGACCTACAACAAATAGTCTGTTAGCGTGACTCATTGTACCGCAACTGAGATTATACCATGTGGTTGTCATTAGGGTAGAGAACCGATGTGATGTTCTCCGCAGCCTTCTGCTCCTCAACAGACTTGTCATAGTTCCCTTCATTGAAAAGACCGAAATCAAACTCCTAAGTTGTTCGTTAAGTAGCAAGCTCCACACTGGCGTAATAGAATCGGTTGCAGCCAACTCTGTTTACCTTCTTTGGTTTGGAGCTCCACAACCTGATGTTGATTGTGTTTTTGGTGTCAAATCCAGGGATCGGATAATCATAGGCAACCGCCACAACCTTCTCTCCGCCCTGTATTGTCAGATATGTTTCAATATGTTCCAATGAAAAATAACCTCTACGAACCTCCCAGGTATATCTGGGGTTCCCATCTGTATCGAACACTTTGTTTACATAACCGCGGAAGCGAATATCATACCAGATATCCAAACGCTGAATTTCCCACGGGTTTCCTGGTGTTCTCTGATGTGAGACGAAACACTATGGCAACGTGATTCACCCTACCAAAGTTAAGCCAATAATCAGGGTATTCCGCCTGGTATCCGTCGTGAATACGTTGCTGGAAAATGCCGTAGGTGTAGCGAATGCCATATCCTAGGTTGTATGGTCGCTAAGTTACATATTTCACCATTGGAAAGCGGTAAACTTACCCCATGCCTGATTTCAGAATTTAGAACAGCACAAGAATATTGAGAAAATGATAAGAAGCTAAAGTAATGGACAAACCGGATAGTCCAGAGTCGCCAATGAATCTGGGCATTTCCAGTTGGAAATGAGATCAAAAAGAGAATTCCGATCGCCTACACATACCCATAAAGCATGCAGCCAATCGACCCAGACCACCGTTACCGAGTGCTGCATCGACTTCCTCTTCGACCAAATCCTCAACCCTGAATCCCATTTTTTCCACAGCCTGCTTATAGTTGTCCTTCACTAGCAAGTTAAGAAGAGCGTTGTCCAGTGTGCGTCCAAGCAGGAACTCGAGGGAAAGGTAGTAAACCCGCTTGGGATCTTCCCTAGTGTGGAACTGCTGGGTTTCGTTCCACTTTTGAAGCAGCTGCTCACGAAGGCTGCAACAATGGCGGAATCGATTGGTTAGAGATTATGCACTGTATGCGCCGAAATCGACCACGACTCCAAATTGCAAACAAAAAGTTTGTACCTGTAAGCAACAGCTTGGTAGGCGGCGAAGTTATCCATGTTGAAAGAGCTCCTAGCCTAGGAGCGCATAATTAAACCCAATTAGAATACGCTCCGCAACCAAAATAATGGTTTTTGTACCAAGGTCTTTGTTGCATGGTAGCAAAACGCCTTCTGGATGGAATTGACGTCTGCAAGGATCGTTGGTCAGTCTAATGATGATCCACAGATCTGGTATGTCCCAGCAGTATATTGCGCACCGGAGGGAACAGGCTCGGTGTAAGCCTTCCAGATCTTCAATGCCTCAGGTGAGGGTTTCCAGAGAGCTTGTGCCTGGGAGGTAATGCCAGTAGCGCTGCGAGTACGAGCGGGCTTAGGAACGCCAGAGCCGCTCAAGATGAAGGGGCGAGCAGGCGGGAATGAATCCTCGTAGTCGTCAGCGGCCGACATGATTGAAAAATGATGAAAATTGGACCGGATTTGGGACAGATCGATGAAAGCGGTGGGACACGGGTGGCACGTGAGCGGTGAGCAACAACTCTTGAGAACACTGTAAAACACGTACTTAACCATATCAGGACAGATTAAATATCACGTTTGAAATGGAGGGCAGGACAAGGAGGATGGCACAGGTGAAATGGAGTGTGGAAGGTGGATTGATCGCACTCATCCAGAAATAGATACGGGAGCAGGAGAAGATCATTGCAAAGAAGACTCTGAGTAGATTCAGATTATCCATCAGCAATGCATGGACACTCGAACTGCAAAAAGAAAAGGTGCGCATCAACTACATCAAGAAATATTACGCCTGCTTACTTCTGATGCTGGATGGAAAAAGGAACGATGGGAAGAGGAAAGGAATAGCCACCTGAATCAATTATTGGCTCTTCAGCAGAAACTGAATTCCAGCTATGGGCAGGCTTATGCAGATGCGGAGAACCTTATGTTAGGCAACGTACGATATGTTGTGCATGATGTTTACGGTCGCTAATTAATCTTTAGGACGCTCAAAAGCAGAAAAATTTGGAAACCGTCCATCGTCAATTAGCTACTGAAGATGAACGTTCACTTGTAGCTGCTGTTAAGGTAAACGCAAATAGAAAAGCGCCCAATAGAATTCTTATCAGGACGTAATTCAATCCAGTTTGAAAGTGATGAATTGAGTCAAAACGAACCAACAGCGTCACGCATCCGATCACTACAAACTGCCATGGCAGTTGAAAAAGATCGGGCCAAAAAAGTGGCTGCAGCAAGAGCCGAATACCGATCACGATACGTTGATGTTGTCCCAGAAACCATGTCCATGCCTGTGTCGCGCTTACTGCTAAACACACGAGAGAAACACCGTCATTACGACCATACTTATTTCCATCGCGACTATGCTGCTGTAAGGTGCCAGGAAGCCTTGCAATCGACACGAGAGCCGCGTGACAGAGGAAAATTGAATGCGAGAGAAGCAGCTTCTCCTGCCGCTCACCAAACTCAAACTCACATCGCTGAGAAGCAGCAGAAGCTTGAAAGATATCGGGGGAGAGCGGATCAACGCTTTACAAAGGCTCTAGAGGACGTCAAAATGGAGCAGGTACGTTTATTCTGTTATTTATCCTGAACTTTACATGATTTATTTTGAATGGTTCAGACCAAGTTCGAGCTGGAACTTGAACTTGAGCGACTCGATCGAGAACGCCGACAAATGAACACTGGACGACAGTCGGTCTTTCAACGACCTTCTGCGTTTGCAGTACCGCCGGCAGGCGTCGAAGCAGCATTCAGTAAAGCCTTTGGAATCAGCGAGCGACGACAGTAGTACTTGACTCCTTTACTTACGTCACACCTCACAGAGTGTTTGCTCAACCATCAATAGATTAAAAGGCGCGGAAATCAACTGTGAATCCAGAATATATTCAGCAAAAACAGACTGCTCAAACAAACATTTAAGATCAGGTTGATCTATATGGCAGTGTGGTATGGCGAGTCTGATCGCAGCTTTAATGTCCCTTCGATTGTCCGCCTTTTCACAATAGATCCCCTCGATCTGCGTACTTCAGCAACCATTCCAGCCAATCTCGGACACACACTCCAAATAGTCAAGTGTGACCATTGATAGTTGCCCCCCTGCTGCAATAGCTCCAAGTGGCATAGTTGATCCTTTCGGAAAGAAAAGGTCCAATGCTTCGGCAGCACCATCTACTGGATTTTCGTCCTGAAACCTCAAAATGTTCCTCCGATCCGTGATGAAAATACGTGTCTGCGGTGCTTCAGAAATCAGTGAAATAAAGTGCTCATTATTCCGATCAAAACGTTTGAGGATCTTGTCGATCCAACCTTCCCAGAAACAGACAACTTCAACCCGTGCATCGTCCTTCAAAAGCGTCATAAACATATCAATTTTACTGGAAGCCCCAGATAGAGGAAGCGCCAGAGAGAGTCAGTGTTGAAAGAAATAATGGGTTTCCTTCTTCGTGACGCATAAGTGCCCAACCTTATGCACCGTTTAAACTTCCTTCATCTTTGCTGTACTTCTTGTATAGCACGTCTGGCGGGTCGCGGGCACGGGGCATCTCCACAGAACGATCCATAGAAGGATGTGTGACGCCATAGAAAGGTGCCGGTGGATAGAAGAGTGCGACTTCATAGAGTTCGTCGTCATCATGACGATCTTAATGAAATGTGTCTGGTGAGTTTGACTCTGGATCTTCGACTCCTCTTTTCAAATTAGCACCTAAGCTTTCATCGGATACTCTGAGCGGAGTCCGCTCAATCGCTTCTCTCTTGACATCATAAAACGTTAGTGAGTACAAAATTATATGCTGATGAATTAAGACATAATCTCGTCATTTGAGAACTTTTGAAAATGAGAACTAAATACTCACGGGGCAAGTCGACGTTGATGATCGACCACAGTCTGCATGGACAGAAATAGCTGACAGGTGTTAATGGTATTATAGCGTAAAGGGTCATAGACAATTCAAAGTGGAACATTGTACTGTGCAAAACATATAGAAGCAACCAACAAAGGGGATTGTGACAGTGCAAATTGGAATGGGCATTCGCTGATGAACGCATAAGCGACCAGCCTTATGCGCCAAGAGAAGCGTCGAATAGCTTCTAGATGTTGTACATATTGTACAACTTCATCGGCGGATCCTCAACTGAAGTCTCCATCTGCTGACGGATGGTTTCGAACGTTTCTTCCGCCATTCGATATAATTTCGAATGGGCGGCGGTCTATAGTTCAACAAACTTTCATTTCAGTACCTGGAAATATGCAAAGAAGAACAGGCTGCCCATGGCTCATGGCCTTCCAGGGACATGGCCATCCATGGACCGGGCCATGCAGATTGCCACCATGGCAAACTCTGATGGCCAAAAGAGCACCGAGTCGCTCTTCGCGAGCTCGAGCTCTGCTAGATAGCCTGCCTGTGCTGCGGACTAGTGGCTGCGGATCACGGCATGAAAGATGTCGAGGAAATCCGCAGCCACGAATGGTTTCCTTTGAGGGCGGAGAAGATCTTCCGTTGGGCCCAGAAGGTTTCTTCTTCAATGTATCCGATTCCTCCGTTTCCGAGGAACAGTTCGATCGAGCAAGAATCTTCTTCTTTTCGCTTGGCTGCAACATAGAGTGCTGTTGCAGCCAACAGGGCCGATTCGACATTGATGTTGGCGGCTAAACACCGGTCCAAAATGCTGACGGCAAGAAACAGCGTTTCGCCAAAAGTTCAGGTCGATATGGGCCTCAATCACCACACGACCATGACTTTGCGAAGCTCCCAATTCAAGACACAGACGTTCCTGAGATGAATTCCGCCGGAAGGGAATTTTGCTCCTAAACAAGATCGAAGATTACTATTTGAAAATGCCCTGAGCACTAAGAAGAACTTACTTCCAGCTCCAACAACTTTCTGCAAGCAAGGCCGTTCGGGACAGAACGGACTTGTCGCTTCTTGCTGACATTCAGAGTCTTTGCGCGGTCGCCTTTATGTCCTTCCCCGCCGTGAGTACAGAACGTGGCCTGAAGGCTGTTCGGGATAGATCGGTCTCCTTGATTGTCGTGCATAATACCTCGTTCTTCCAAGGGTACCGTTCTGGTGAAACAGAAGCAGTGAGTAAGCGAAAGAATGCGCAGATTGCCTTGCGACTTCACAATAATTCTTTGGCGAGCACAAAAATCTGAGCTCAGCACACTGATGGCATCAAGTTGGACTTCGTTGGCGGCAGGATGGATTTTATTGCGAGCCGTCATTGGAACTGGCAGCGTCACAATAAGCAACAGGGTTCCTTCAATTACATCTCTTTTGACTTCAATGATAATGTTTCAGGAAATCACGCAATCTTTCTTTGCTTCCCCAGTACCGGGTCGACTTCTCGCCGATAAGTTCCTCCGAAGATTCTGATCTCCACCATCCGTTTCCGTTTTATCCAACACTACGGATCACTCCATGTCTTCAAGTTCGTCAAGGTCTCCAATGTCCTTCACCCGCTTGACGACAGTTACTGCCATGACTGACCTTGAAGGTAGAGCTGATTGTTCATTAATCTTCGACCAGCTTTTAGCAGATGGGGGACCATTGTTATTTGTGTTCTCTCGACCAGGTGGGATTTTTTTTGAATTATTTGCTTCCTGGCGTGCCGCGAGAAAAATTTAGTCAGATGAGTTTAGGCCATTAATCTCACTATGCGAAGCCAAGCCTTTTGCAATTGTGATAGCCTGATTTTGCTCTTTCATTCTTTCGTCATAGAGCTCAGCAAGTTATTGAAACACTGCAGCGGAATATCAAAACACAAATGAATAAGGTTTTGCAATTTTCAGACCTCCCAGGTTGACGTTATCTTTAACTGACACTCGATAGAATTTTACGTGCAGATCTTTAGCTAGTGCTTCACCGTCCTGGATATTCCGGAGATATTACCAGCCATTGAAAACGAAGAGTTTTGTCATGTCATACTTGGTTACAACGGCTTGTGAATAAGATCGACCTTGCTCTGCACGAATACCATCGGAATTTCCCTGCAAACCGCTTGCACTTTGCTTCGCCATGATCGAACTGCCTCGAAAGATGATCGATCGGTGGTGGAGAAAACGAGAGCGACGGCATTGGCCTCTGGACAAAGATATGAAATGGTTCATCCTATTTAGTACCATAGTAGTATTCGCGTGTAATGGAGTCGAATTCTTCCTGACCTGTTGAATCGGCCGTGATTAGATGCTTAAACACATTCTCACCTCGTTCCAACATACCGGCTGTATCCCAGAGCATCAATCGCACACTATAGTCGACACGGAAATTTGTTTCTTCCTGGCGCGCAGATGCCGATGGAGATCCGTCTCTGCCTCTTCTCTTGCGGGTCAATACGACGAATAAGGGCTGTCTTACCAATGTCACAGTGCAATATCTTTTGCTTCTTGGCGGGGCGGGAGATTTGACCACTGTAAGCAAGTTTCCCAGCCAGATGGCTACATAAGTGGCTTAGCACCAAAGACAGGTTCACACACCACCTAAACGAAAGCACCTCAACAAGAACCATGTCGTTGGCGCCGTGCGAGTACCGGGTAGATAGTCGGAAGAAACATACACTGGTGTTGTATCTTAACTGAATATCCTCGATATTGCTTTGCGAAATTTCTTGACGTGGTGTGCGCTGTTGAATCTGTTCCACACCAGACCGGAAGGACTTTGGGACAGGGCAGCTATGCTACTGTTAAAGAGGCTGTTCACGTACGTATCAAACTTCCAGCTAATAAATAGTTTACTCACCAGACCAAAGGTTAAAACTGGAGAACGAGTTGCAGTCAAGGTTATCTCGAAGAAGCTCATGACTGGTCGGGAGCATATGATTCAGAATGAAATTGAGATTCTCCGAAGAGTCTCAAAGGGTCATCCGAACATCGTTACTCTCCACGACTGTGAGTGGTCCATGAACGTATCCAAATTGTCATTACTCATAATCTTTTCTTGCAGACTTTGCAACTCCCAACAACCGTGAGTATCTGAATATTGAAGTTACAGTCCATCTGATTAACGTTTTGCTTTGTTTGACTTTATAGTCTATTTGGTGATGGACCTCTGCACTGGAGGAGAGCTGTTCGACCGCATCGTTGAAAAGGGTAGCTTCTACGAGAAAGACGCCGCGCACATTGTGCGGATAGTGTGTGACGCCGTGGCATACCTTCATGACCAAAACATCGTTCATCGTGACATCAAGGTTGGCATCCAACTCATCAAAGACTGTAACGATGCTCATCAAACATGTTAGCCGGAAAACCTTTTGTTCCGAGAACGTGACTCGTTTGACGACATTGTTATTGCGGACTTCGGATTGTCCAAAATTATGGACCCTGAAACTTATGATGGTCTGATGACCACTTGTGGTACCCCCGGCTACATGGCCCCGGAGGTTATCAGGAAAACCGGTCATGGGAAGTCAGTCGATATGTGGTCCATTGGTGTTCTGGCTTACTTCCTGTATGTGAAATTTGACGTACCAAATTCTTACTCAACATTCCGACATCAGTCTATGTGGCTATATGCCCTTCGATGCTCAGTCGCAGGCTGATGAGCTCCAAAACATTCTCAACGGAAACTACAAATTTGAGCCGATCGACTTTTGGTACGACGTCTCGGATGCGGCGAAGGATTTCATCTCGAACCTCCTTATCGTCGACCCTAAAGTCCGTATGAGTGCCCACCAGGCTTTGCAGCACCCCTGGCTTCAAGCGGACGACCACGGCGGACGCGACCTGTTGCCTTCTGCCCAGCGCAATTTCAGTGCCAGACAGCGATTCAGGCGTGCTGTTGAGTACGTGGAAAATTGTGAAAGTTCTTATTTGGTTCTCTCTGAGCGTTTTACATTTCACAGCATGGTTCGTGCAGTGCAGCGTGTTTCCCACATCAGCAACCCCCCAGTCTCTCCCACAGCTGAGCAGCAGCTTGCCGAGTACAGGCCAACGGAGGACATGGTGTGTATTGAAACTGCAATGTGAGCTCCCAGATGTTTAATTATTTCGCAGATGACTGACGACGGTCAGGTTTTGGTCCTACCAAGGGCTTAAAGAGATGTTGCTGAAGCATGCTAACTCCGCGCGGTCTCTTTTTTTTTCTCGCTGTTCGTTAAAATGCTTTCCGCTATGTATTTGTTTGCAGATGTTCCATTTTCTTTGTTCATGGTAACATTTCTCTTGATTTTCAAAATATTTGAAATGCTGCGCCCACACAACAATGACTTCACAACAACCACGAAAACGCTTCGTTGGAGCAAAGCGCGCCGAACCTGCTCCGCATGCAGAAGAATCGTCTATTGAAAACGCTGGGATAGCTATTATAAGAAGTAAGCGGCAGGAACTAAGGTGATTCGGACCTCTTTACTAAAAGCTTCCCGGGAGATGCAAAAGGTGCGAGATTCGCAAATCAAATTCCGGAGTCAATTTTAGAAAATTCAGAGCTCAATAAAGCAATCGAGCAGGTAGTAAGTGAACTGATTCAGATCATTTGATGATAATTTATGTGTGAATTGATCAGCTCCCCAAAAATTACAACTTCGAGATCTATAAAACGATCTGGAACATCCAAAAGAATAAGGCAACGAAAGGTTGGTTTACAATACTTTTTAATTTGCTTCTGATTCTAACTTCGTTTGAAGTTGCCTTGCAGTTTCCGGAAGGCTTGTTGATGTTCGCGCTGACAATATCGGATATTCTCGAAAGGTGTGATGATAATTTTCATGCATAAGTTAGCTATTTGCTGAACGTCGTCTGTAAGCTTCGCCAATGTTGATACAGTGGTCATGGGAGATGTGACATACGGCGCATGCTGCATTGATGATTTTACTGCCAGGGCGCTTGGCTGTGATTATCTTATTCACTATGGACACAGCTGCTTAGGTATATTCATAACGTCGCCAGATTCGCTGCTAACGATTCCATCTGCAGTACCGGTTGATGTAACTCCCATCAAGACTATGTATGTGTTTGTAGATATTGGGATCGACGTGGATCACTTTATATCGACCATAACACACCATTTCCAACCTGAGAGTGTGCTTGCGCTCGTCTCGACAATCCAGTTCACTGCATCGCTGCAACTCGCTCGACAACGACTCACATCTGAGTACTCCTTCACAGGCTTGCTGGTACCACAATCCAAGCCGCTCTCTCCTGGAGAGATATTGGGTTGCACAGCACCGAGACTTGAACATGGTGCGGAAGCGATTGTTTATTTGGGAGATGGGAGATTCCACCTGGAAGCGATGATGATCGCTAATCCGGGGGTGAAAGCATTTCGCTACGATCCATACGAAAAGCGAATTACTAAGGAAACGTATGAGTTCGACGAAATGAGGAGAATGCGAAGATCTGCTGTTGTGGCCGGAAAGCGCGCAAAGAGTTGGGGGATTGTGCTGGGAACATTGGGTCGCCAGGGGAGTCCAAAGGTCCTAGCGGTGGGTTGGTTTTAAAGAAATGTTTGTTCCCATCTTGTTAATTCCTGCCTTCCAGCATATCGAAGCGGTTCTCAAATCAAGAGGTATTCCGAGTGTTACGATATTGCTCTCAGAGCTCTTCCCTTCTAAACTGGCTCAGTTTGGTGACTCGATTGACGTTTGGGTGCAAGTTGCGTGCCCTCGACTCTCCATCGATTGGGGATATGCATTTCGTTCAGCACTTCTCACTCCCTACGAAGCAATGGTTGCTTTGAATGAGTCATCTTGGGATGCAGAAAATGAAAATGGGCGGGTTTATCCGATGGATTTTTACTCGCGAGACTCCAGAGGTCCGTGGACCCCCAATCATATTGATCCAACAGGCAAGAGAGTGAAAGAAGCAAAAGCTGTTGCTTAAGCTGCAATAATCCGTTTCAAAAGCATAACAAATAAATGGAGATCTTAGTGGCAACAATGTTGCGCTTTGGGGGGCATCATTCAACAGAAATATTTATTATTAATCCATAAATTCATCAACGCGTTTCGTGTTTGGCTTTATTCCATGGCGAAAGCTGGCACCAACGATCGATTGTTCATGGGCGTACAGCTCAAGTACGTCTCGTTGGTTACGTTGGTAGTACAGGTAACCTTCATATTCTTCAGATCAATTATGTTATGTGCTAAAGACCTTGTCCAGAACTCGATGCTCATGCTGGTGGTCCGATACTCAAGGACGCTTCCTCCTCCAGTGTACCTTCCCTCGACCGCCGTCGTCATGTCTGAGCTCACGAAGCTCTTAGTGTGCATCTACATACACGTTTCCTCGGTTCAGAATACCTCGACTCTGTTGCCAGTTGCCAGCCCTGCAAGCTCGCCTTCTCAACCTAATCACAACGGAAACATTTCCTCCACCGTCGTTCGCCTCTACAATGACGTGTTTGGACCGGGATCGGAATGGGTCAAGATGATGATACCCGCGGTCCTCTACCTCATCCAAAACAACCTTCAGTATATCGCGCTGTCACTTCTAGATGCCGCGACGGTGCAGGTGACCTATCAACTCAAGATTCTTACGACCGCTCTTTTCTCTGTGTGGATGCTCAACAAGCAGCTTTCTGCTGTTAAGTGGACGTCACTTGTCCTTCTCAGCATCGGTGTGGCGATCGTTCAGCTACCTCCATCGTACTTTAAAGAATTTGGAACCTCTCAGAACCTTAACGGATCTGTTCAATCCAAAGGTGGTGCGGAAAACCTGATGAGCATGGATCGATTCTTCGGATTTGTCGCGATTCTTGCCGCAAGTTTACTTTCAGGCTTAGCGGGAGTTTACTTTGAGAAAGTCCTGAAGGGAACAAGTGCCAGTGTGTGGTTGCGCAACATTCAGCTCAGCTTCTTCAGCTTGGTTCCAGGTCTAGTTTTCGGTGGTAAGCAGTATGCAATCAGTTTTTTCTCTTCGATGACATTCGCGTTTCCCAGTCTACTATTTAGATCGCGAGGTAGTGGACAAGAGCGGTTTCTTTACGGGATATACGATTTGGACATGGGCGGCTATCGCATGCCAGGCGTTGGGTGGACTTCTTGTCGCAGTTGTCGTAAAGTAAGACTTCAGCTCGTTTTAAGAATCAGTTTTATCGAGTCTAAATAGGTATGCGGACAACATCTTGAAAGGCTTTGCAACTTCCATTTCAATCATTCTCTCGTGCCTTGTATCGTACTGGCTTTTCAATTTTGAGCTGACCGTTGCCTTCGTTGTTGGTTCGGCAGCTGTACTTTATGGTGAGCGAACAAACACATTCTCTCCCCAACACAAAGATTGACATCCGTTTATTCTCTTAATTTTAGCAACCCACCTTTACGGTAAGAGCGATTGTTTTCTGTTGCTCAATTTGTAGTAAAAGGAATGATTCGCTCCAGGACTTCCGGATGCAAAACCTGGTGCTGCTACCACCTCGTATCGCCCGGTACCTTCGGAGAAGACAGACGAATAATTCTTAACAAAGCTGCCCATGAAGGATATCCTAACAGTTCTCTTCAGCAGTTCTACCCTTTATTTATTCATTGCATTGATAGACATCCCAGTGATAGACCTCGAGACCAGAATTCTTGACCATCAGTAGTACATAAGTAATAGAGCAGCAATCGCTCCTTCAACAACAAACCGCTGGTCGACGAGAAATGAAAACGAGACATGCCGTCACCACTTGCCTTTCTAGGTTATATTACCTTTCAGTGAGGGCTGAAACAGTTTGGGTGGAAACGAAACTCTTTGCGGTAAACAGATCTTGGCGCAACGACGGCATCGGGATTTCGAGTCGTGCACATGGCCATGACATCCCCGCGCAGCTCTTATCTTGGCACTCCCGGAAGCTCGAATGGCCATGTTGTTCCTTCTCTCAAAATTACTCCTGCGGCGTCCGATATTCAAGAGGAGGACTCAGAAGAAGAGCGTGTCGTAGAAGAAGAGGAGTATGATTTTGAAGACCATCAAGTTGAAGGCGAAACGAGCTCAGTTGCCGCAACGGATAATTCTGTGTCTGATAGAGCTACCCCGCATGTATCTCCCGTCCTTTCGCAGAACTCGATTCAGTACTCTCCCCGCTCCATTCAGCAATCTCCACCGCTCTCTTACACAGTAGCACCTCCCAGGAGTTCGATGATATCACCGGTCCCGTCTGCAGTTGGAAGCAAGCTTTCACTGGAAGGGTCATCCCTTCCACCTACTGCATCTGGACTTCCTCAATCGTACTATGAAAGGTACCAAGGTCGAAATTATATTATTACCGAAGAGCATCAGAGACGGTTATCTGCAACATCACTCTCGGACTACGTTTTGTCAGAGCCCGCTCCGGTCGGGACCATGCCAGTCCAAGCTGAATATCATGCCAATCCAGTTGGGACCCGGGCAGTCCAGACAACCTATGCGGAATACAGGACTGCTCCAGCACCTGCACCAACTTCCACCCATCCCATGCTATTACGAAAGATGCACCTATCATCTGTTGGTTCTACCACATCAAATACCTCAGAATTAATTGACAATGCTGTGCATAACCTTTATTCCATGGTGAGTGCGGGATAGTATTCAGGATTATTTTGTTAAGTTGTGTTGCAGGTTGAGAAGCGGTTAACAATGGAAATACAGCCAGGCGATGTACCACAACAGGGGGTTCCGAGACCGCCTCAGGCAGCGTACGTTCCCCAAGAGCTCTCAGAAGTTTCAACAGTCATCTCTGTGGGCCATGCACCGTCGACGACAAACACCGAAGCATTGAACACCTACTTCACCAACCTTTACGACACTGCCGCACGCCACCCTGCTCGCAATCGCCGATCGTATGAAATACCACTCCAGCCTCCTGAACCAGCAGCTGTTGTTCCCTCGCCTGTGCCACCCTCTCCACGAGCATACGGGCAGGACGACCCAACTGTCCCGCTTACTCGAGAGCTTCCCGTATTTGAGCTTGGGGAACCGCGCAGCCCGAAGAAGTATGAGCCGATTTCATACCAGGATGATCAGGTTGGGATGCTGTTGTTTTTTTATGGGTTTTTGCTCTTTCCTTGCTGGTTCGCCGGCGCACTACTCAGAAAGCCTTCTAAAGTCCGGAGACTCAACAGAGCTATGTCGGTGGTGGCAATCGTTGTCCTCGTTGGAATCACGATTTTCCTGTTGGTCTGGTTCAAAAAGATTTAACTCACCACTGCAGGCTCCCTGAATGCGCAAACCCTCAGCAAACGAAAAGAGAGAATGGGCCTCATGCTGGCGTTTCATTTGAGTTCCCTTTATGCATGTTTATTACGTCTTCATATGTTTTCGATGAACATTGGCTTCCATATACTTTGATTTGCTTTTCGGCTTTCATTATATTATAGATCTGCTTTTCGATTGCTTTTTATTCAAAATGCTTCGTTTTTGTTCTTTCTGGCCATTCCTGTTTTCCTTTATCTTATGATAAAAATACTTTCCAGTAGAAGTCTTCAACAACGATTCGCTCCAGTCATACATGGACGACAATCGAAGGACTGGAGGACAACTTGAAAGTGCTGATCACCGTTTATTATCCCCGAGATATGAGAACAGGGATGGTTTCTGCTTATATTGCTTGCTTTAAGCTTCAATTGGCAGTATGAGCAGATGAATGTATAAAACAGCACTGGTATACTATGCACATGTGGAAGCCCTGGACTTGCCCCCGCTGGTGGAGGGAACTAAGAGTTTCACGACACTTCACATCATTCCCTACCAAGAAACATTAGCACCAACCTTTAACCCACTCGGGCGAGCGCGGATCCGCTTTCGTCCGATGTTTTCAGCGTTTACCGAGTCTTTTAATGCATTCTGGAGAATCGTGACCTTAACCGCAGCAAAAACCAATCGAATATTTGATGTGTCCGTTGCCTGGGTTAAGCTGTTTCAAGTCAGAATCTCATTCAACGGGCAGAGTACAGATTCTTACTGTGGATAAATGTTAAGTCTTGCTCTATTTGCAAGGGTGAACTTGGTCAGAATGAACTTTGCGGCTTTCGGAAGATCGGGTCCACCTTTTCCGCCCAAAGTCCGTTTAGCTGGTGATATGGCGAAGAGGTGTAATATTACGTACCGTTGTAATCTGGGAAGTAGTTTTCAAGTGGTACTTTCAATAGCTTGGCTTTGAAGAGATCCACTTTGTTCAAAAAAAGGATTATGGAGGTCCGCAAAAACCATCGACTGTTGATGACCGACTCAAAGAGCGTCAAACTTTCAACCATTCGATTCTGATGCTGGACTTAGCATTTTGAAAATAAGAAACCATAGGAGATTACCTGACTCGCTTCTTCGAGCAGCACCTGGTCATACTCGCTCAACGCAACACAGAATATAATCGAAGTCACTCCCTCAAAGCAGTGGATCCATTTCCGTCTCTCTGATCTTTGACCACCGACGTCAAACATGCTTCCCAACGATGAGAAACTTCCACAAACTGAAACAGTAAAACGAACGACTCACTGTATGTCGAGCTGTCCCATTGTAAACCTAGTTTCTGAGATACCAGTAGTTTTCGTCCTTGCTCTCAGTACGTCTTGCTCTGTTGGAATAAAGTCTGATGCTCCTATTCTTTGTACCTCGTCAAAGAAACTAAACGAAACAACCAAGATTTTCAGACGAGCGACCAGTTTTATCGTTTTCGTACTATGGTGCAGAATCGATCAAATAGAACTCGCTCGCGCGTTCCATCACAGATGCAATCGTTGGACTTTTCCATACAAGTACTATGTCTTCAGTGATTTCGGTTGTGAGTTTGAAAGACAGATCGTTCTCAACCCTGAGCAATTGTAACCGGCCAGCGGCTGCCTATTCTCGGAGAAAGATATTGCTTTTGTAAATCGTGAGCACACACTCCACACCTTGCAAAGTGGGTCCTCAAACAAAAGTTGCATTTTCGGCACCTCGGTGATGAGTGTCTGGATTCCTTCGATCAGATTTTTGAAGATGGTTGGTTTGTATGCCAGGAGTTCTTCCCGTGAATATCCACTTTGATGAATGATCTTCATCTGCTTCACAATGGTGGATTTCCCAGATTCGCCGCTACCTATGGAATTCCGTGTTACATGGCTTGAGAATTTTGGAAACTATGAGCCCAACCGAGCAAAAGAATCTTGCATTCTTTCTTGAACTTTCTTGCATCATCATCCAGCATCTTGTCAATCTCCGTGGATTGTTGCTCCCTCTCCTTGTCCTCTTTACTTTTGCAAAGTCCCATTTCTGTTATGACCACGCAGGGTTAGCTTCACAGAGTTCCAGCAACCAGTCGAGTTCTCACCAGTCCGGTATGATGAAGCGATATGGAGACTTCAAGTGAGCTAACTGGTTTGCACTTGATCGAGAAAGTCCCCTAAGGATTCGAAGCAGAAAATCCAAAAGAAGTGTATTTATTTGAGGAATGCCAATCGTACGTCCAAGGAAGATCACATTACAAAACATAATAACCAACTTCTATTGTCCAATCACGGGGCATGTGAACAATATCCCAACTAACGCATAATAAAGATCATGTATCTATCTTTACAACGTGTCGATGATGGAGTCCCGCATCTGGTTAACAATGTATGTTGGTGCGCTATCTTGCAACTAAAGATCAATGTGAGATAGGTCCATCTAGTGATATCTGCTCCGACAACGCATACTTTGAAAATGGATTCAATCACGGAAAGTTCTGTACTGGTTGTCTCCAAGCCAGCAAAGGCAGTCCAGTCGTTCACTACCAACCCCGCTCCGATCATATCTGATCCTCGATTCACTGTACCAGCCTGAATAAATCAGATTGGAGCGAGAAAATGATCTGAAAAGCTTTCAAAACTCACTACTAAGGGAATCTGAAGCAGCGAGGACAGTTCATCCTGATCCTCAATTGAAGTTTTTGGGTGCACCTGAAACGCAAAAGGTCAAAACCAACTACCTTGGCCATCTTCGTAACTCACCAAGCCGCCTTGGTTGCTGATTGCACAGTAGCTCCCGACGAGGACGTTTCCGGCCACCGTTTGTCTGAAGACTTCTACTTTTAATGCATCAGCAATAATCTCCTCAGTTTCCTTTTTGCGTCGGATTTAGCGACAAGTTCAAGGAATCGATTTCAAATCAGTATACCCTATCAATGTCTGGGTGGACAAGAGCGACGTAGTCGTTGCAAGTAATAACGTTGCCCAAGGCCGATAATCTCTCTTCTATCCTTTGAACTCGAACACTATCCGGAAGAGAATTTCTGAGATGTTGCAATTCCTAAAATTTCCAGCTTTTCAGGAATCCAGACATACAAATTACATTTAAACTCATTACCTACCTGGTCGGTTGTTGAACTTGGAAGAATTAGGCCATGGCGGTTACCTACGACACCACTGCATTAATTATTGCGAATATATTTTTGAAAATAGAAGTACCAACTGCGAGACGACCGATAATACGGGTGCCAGCGACAGAAGTGTGTACAACAGGAATAACTTCCGACAGTTCACTTTCGAAAACACTGTCGTCAGCAGGAACTGAGTCAATTACCGGTGCACAACAATAGTCTACATGCTACTACCTGTAGAAGTTCTCTGAACCACCAATCGCAACCAGGCAGTAAGCATTTGTGAGACGCGAGAAGACTCCGATGTCGTTGCTGTTTTCGAATTGAGCACCTGTATGAAGCATGCATTAGGGACCTATATGCAGGTTGCATAGCACCGGTACTTACGGACAGCCATTGTTTCGATGTGTTAGATTAGAAGAGAAGCTGTCCCACGTCCAAACTCGCGCCACTAATCATGGCCGACAAACGTCCTCAACGGGCTGTCACCACTCTGGGATTGCCGCCGCGCTCTACCTCAAAGCCGCAAGCGTCGTCGTCTTCTCCATCGGGACCGAATACACTGCCAAGGAACTACACTTCTCCATCGCCACCTCCACCTCCACAACGACCCCCTCCAACACCTCAACGTCCAATCTGGAGGACCTCTGACACAATACGAACACCTCCTGCGCATATTAATGAAATCGTAGCGGATGTAATCTGGGAGAATCAACGGGGGCACGTTTCGCTAATGAATGAGCATACAAAACTATTGCTTACGTGAGGTTCGCCCTTTAGATCCGCCATATTTGGGGCACCCAAATTCAGTGCCAAAAGCCTGCTTCCCACCGGTATATTCAGCGGCTCATTTGCATGAGCGCAACTCACATTATGACAGTTGGTGCTCATTGTACCCGCTTGATCCTGTTTTAAGACTATCCTGAGTGGTCCGATGGGTTCGGCGCGTACCATATATCGCTTCAGAATACTCAATGTCTGCCGGGCTGGAAGGTACACCGGACAATAATGCGAACACACAGTTGGAACGATAACCTCATGGAGGTTTTGACAGTGGGTTTCAGATTGGATGGTTGACTCGGCCGGCAACGTGGATCCGGACGGATGGCAGTACAATTTCAGCTTCTCTCTTCCTAATTGGTCTGGTATGTGAGGAAATCGTTAATATATGGTTCTCCGCTAAGGTCCATCAGGTACCCCAAATATATCGCATTATGTTCGCCGACGCAAGTATGTCAGAATGAGGGAACGAGAAAATGTTGGGGCAATTCCACGGTCTCCGTCTCCAAAGTCTCCGAATGCTATTACTATACGAAATAATGCGATAGCAGAGGAGATCGAGAAAGCGGACATAGTAGCTAGGCTTCACCGACGGAAGCTAGACAGGGAAAAACTGCTTGAGCTGGACCAGTTTTTGAAGCGATACCCATCGAAGAAGAAAGATGCGGCCGCCATGGTAGTTCCACACAATCTTAATCATTTGACTTACTTTACCTTTCGCATTTCTGAATTAAGGCGATGATGATTCTCACGCAGTTTGACTACGAATATTCAAGGCTTAAAGCGGCAAAGATCCTTTGCACTTTCATCTTTTGCCAACCTGAGAACATAGAAAATGTGTTTATTCCAGGAGATGACGAGACGGGATCAGGATCGTCTTCCATACCTCCCCCGAAACCTCCACGAGCGCCAGTAATTACATCGGAATTTGAGAAGGATATGGAATTAGCCGAGCTGTCGATGGGAATATCACAGTCGATCTTGTACCAAGGATACAGAGACGATTTCGGGACATTCCTGGAGAGACTTGCCGTGACAGAAAGGAGATGAATAGCAACGTAATAACATTCTGTTGCCTTTGACAACGAATATTTCATGGTTTGAAGATCTCTTCCCTGGGCACGTGCCCTCACTCGTTCATCGCTTTACAAATGGTTGCCGACCGGTACTGATATGCATTGGATCTGCGGAATCTCTGGCATTCGGAGCTCTAATTTCCTGCTCTCTCCTTCGCACAGTAAAATCCTTCTTCTTGGCTCTGGCTTCGTCGCCGGTCCCTGTGCGGAGTTCCTACTTCGTCGTCAGGAAAACAAGGTCACTGTCGCCAGCCGACGCATCGCACTGGCCCGCACTTTTGCTGCTAAGTTCAACTCGTCCAACATCACTGCTATCTCTCTGGATGTGTCTGACGAGGCAGCGCTGGAGGTCGAAGTTGCCAAGCACGACATTGTGATCAGGTGCAATCAAAAGCTGATGCAACGGTTAGATCACTATTTGATGTACTCTAAATTGGTGTGTCCTCTTTAGCTTGGTTCCGTACACTCAGCACCCCATCATCTTCAAGGCTGCAGTGAAGCACAAAAAGCATGTTGTTACTACCAGCTATGTGTCTCCCGCTATGTTGGAATACGATGAAGCGTATGTCAATGAACTTGAATCTTTGGAAGACACTAGATTCACAAGATCATCACAGGGCCAAAGCTGCTGGTGTGACTTTGATGAACGAAATTGGCCTCGACCCAGGAATCGACCATCTCTACGCCGTTAAGACTATTAAAGAAGTTCACAATGCCGGTGGAAAGGTCAGTACACCAGTGGCATTTATTGTTTTCACTGAAAGAATGTGGCTATCTCCAGATCGTCTCGTTCGTTTCTTACTGTGGAGGTCTCCCTGCGCCAGAAGATTCAAACAACCCGCTCGGTTACAAGTTCTCTTGGTCCTCGCGAGGTGTGCTTCTGGCCTTGCGTAACAATGCGAAGTTCTTTGAGAATGGAAGCCTAGTGGAGATTTCTGGCGAGAAGCTCATGACCACTGCCAAACCCATCTACATCTACCCCGGCTTTGCTTTCGTCGGGTACCCTAACCGTGACTCGACTCCATACACCGAGCGCTACAAAATTCCTGAGGCACAGACAGTCATTCGGGGTACTCTCCGTTACCAGGTTGAGTTCAGATGGAAATTGAAAGCCATGTTCGCAATCTGAATGTTCGACCAGGGCTTCCCGGAGTTCATCAAGGGCCTTGTTCATATCGGATTCTTGGATGACAAGCAGCTGGAGTGGCTTTCTCCCAGTGCCGCTCCTCTTCCATGGGTGGGTGATATTAGTCCACATGGTGGTTAGTTTCTGAATGGTTCTTACAGAAAACGGTCACTGCTCGCGCGCTCGGTGTAAGCACCGAGAGTGAAAGGTAGAATTCTAATTTCCCATTAGTTATGAAGTTATATAATTATGCGACGTTAGCGATCTTGTGGGTGCCGTACTTGCTCGTACTGGATTGAAGGGTGAAGAAGGTGCTCGCCTTGTTAGCGGACTTCGATGGTACTGAAGAATTTGCTGTGCTGGACTAACCGATTGACTTACTCCCTCTGAAGGATTGGAATATTCTCCTCTGAGCTCGCCATCCACCGAGGTACCCTTTTGGATACGCTTTGCGCAACTCTTGAAGAGAAGATGCAGTATGGCCCTACGGAGCGAGACATGGTGATGCTTCAGCACGTTTTCGGTATTGTGCATGCCGATGGAACCAAGGTAACGGCTTTCTCCAATTAGTTCGATTCGCAGCCTGACTTGTCTGTTTCAAGGAAACCCGCACTTCGACTGGCCTGTGGTTCGGTGTTCCAAACGGAGAGACCGCGATGGCTCGCACCGTTGGTGTACCTTGCGGTATCGCAACTCAGATGGTTTTGGACGGAACTATTTCGAAGCGTGGAGTTCTTGCTCCGATGGACGAGGATATCGTCTACCCGTTGCTTGAGGGTATTAACAAGGAGGGTATTTACATGGTGGAAGCCACCGTTTAAGATTTGTTCTTTGTGTGGATCACAGAATCCAATCTTCCTGTTAAAAAAGTAAAGGGAAATCGTCGTCACATGTGTGCCGCGTGGCTGAGGTGTCAGTGAAGACGAGCGGAACAGTGCTTATCCCAGAAGATATCGACATCGCTATATATATTCTGGTTGTGGGAATGGAAGTGTCGGTAAATCAAGCATGATCCGGACATATTGCAAGGGTGGATAAACGAAGCATATGTCAAGACAATCGGCGTTGAATACTTGGGAGAAAGAGGTCAAGGTCCCCGAGACATTTGACAATCGAGGTGCTGAATTGCCAACATCAGCGGCACTTGCGGGAACCCTATTGCAAGCCTGCCGAATGGTCGACAACTATAAAAAGCTCAATCGCATTGATGAAGCAGCACACGGAATGTAGCGATCTAGCGACCCCTGAGATCGTTGCATTGAAAAACTGAAGTTGCACAAGGAGACCAACGGGTTTCCTATCACGTCGCGGAGAGCCATTCACTTCTGTTAGTAAAGCTCCTAACATTGTTATTGTCAAGCATCTCTGCGCTCTCAGTCCAACATGAAAATGTCCCAGAATGTGACTTCTGCAAGACTGCCAAAATAGATCCATCTTTCAGCCTTTATTTTCATGGAATTGTTGAGCATGAACTCATGTTGCTGATGGCATTACAAAAAGTCCCTCTTCCTCCAGTCTGAGATTAAAACAATCATACTGCAGCTGCTTTCTTCTATTGCAACTCTTCATCAGAACTGGATTGTACATGCTGATCTTAAAACTTCCAACCTTCGCATGAATAAACAAAGTCAGAACAAAGTTGCAGACTTTGGCGTGGCAAGAAGTGGCTCTGACTTCTCTGATACTTTGTGACTGGGCCTTTGTTCTGGAGATCGAGAGACTAACCAGGGTACCACATGTGTGAATGATTGGCGGATCAATCAGCTTGTCAAAGTAAACAAAATGTAGTACATTCTTACTTCTAGAATGGTAAACACAATTTTTGACAGTCGCAGCCAGCATAAAGGATGACCATTTTGATGAACTGTAAAGTGTGTGGACGCCCAGCTGTTTTCAGTGTAGGCTTGTCCATCTCTTTCATTGAACAGACATTTTGCTCAGCAAGACAATTCAGTTCTTTGACTGATGCAGGTGAAGGACACGCATGTATGTGTGGTACCTTGTCATTACACCAAGTCAAGAAATAGTTTGACAATAGTTCTCCAGAATCAGATCTCACTTCATAGGCATTAAGTGGCAGAAATCCCTTTTCACAACTGTGATGTGTCTTAGCATAATATCAGAGGCTTCGCCCTTTCGTTGTAAGACAGAGAGAGTTGAATTAGAGTGCAGAATTAGAAAGATTCATCAAAGTAGCTGCACCTATTTTGGAAGAGTGTCTAGGTGATGGATTCGTAGTATCCAAACTTCCATGAAGATAATATAAACCTCCACGTCTTAAGCCAATAGTATCACATTGTTAAGTTTCCTTTCTTGACAAATAGACTTTGTCTTTGGTAAACTGACTACATCACCTTCACCCCTAAGAAGCTATAGACAGATTTAAGTGTATTTTCTAAATCAGGAACAAAAAGTACGTTTTCAATTTGTTTTATTGAGGCATACTTGACGTGTTAAGCCAGGAGTAGAATTTCTCCCACTAAGGTGACCCTCAAGACCTCATATCTCAGCAACCATACACATCAGAGTGAAGCAGTGCGCAGCAGCAGATTCAGCACCATTGTACCCACCCATGACAGATTTTTCAGCTGTCCTGCGGGATCTAGAGAAACAACAAAACATGCTTTTGGCAACTTCGACTTGCATTTACTTGGTCAATGCGCATTGCAGTGCAGTGTGGACACCAGTAATCAACTTGCAGCATCAAGTTACATTGTTTTCAACCCCAGGATCACCCTGCTGGCACTGGCTGAGAAAATTTTGACCTTCTCCCAATTTTGAAGTGCAGTTACTTGGGCAGTAAGCATTGTAGCGCAGTGCTGGCATCGGCAATCGATTTGCAGCATTGATTTACATCGCATTTGACCCCAAGATCACCTCAGTTACCCAAAACTGTTAAGTATTTCGATTGATGGACTTGGCCAATCCAGTCATTGATAGTACAAAAACACAAACGCCTGATATACAGAAATGTCACTCTTCACCGAGCAACATTTCTAACTATTGAACTAAAGCATATAGATGATGATCTATTACGAGTTTGGATACCTCTGGTTATTTCTTCATGGGTTATATTTATTGCAGCCATAGGTATAGTAAACTGTCATTACTTTTCTATCATCCACTTGTAGAAGTGAAGCCCGGATCAGATCACAGCAAAGGTTTACATATGATTAACGCGTTCGTGGGAATCATGTGTGAGAACAATCCTGTTGAGGAGAGCTAGATCTCACGCACAGCTTAGCATGATTATGCTTCGCTACGCCTGTGAGAAGAAGAGTCAAACCTTATGGCTGCGATCCAGATCTTCCGGAAGGAAAGCCAAAACGACAGTACACTTATTTAAGGAGCCTGTGGCGATACACACAAGGAGCATTCTCTTGCGCTAGCACTTGTGACTCGCAATCTTCTTTATTCATCTCTTACTAACATTAACCCGTGAATTAGCAACACACACAACCTGAGGATCCAGACCACAGCTTTGTTCAACACAATAGTTACGAATCGTTGCTTAACACATTTCTTTGGACAACAACGACAAGATGGGTTCAGGATCGAATGACGCCACATCTTCGCGGCCGAAGCCATTCACCGGTAAAACGCTGCAGGATTTCGATCTGTACATGGAACAAGTGCAGACTTACGCAAACCTACGTGGCGGCGCTGGCACTATGCTTCTCCAAGAACCAATGGCTCTCCCTGACAGTCCGAATTACGAAGCGGAAGGAAATCGCCCACAGCGTCCGATAGTCATCGCCGGAGCTGCTGGCGGAGCTGCTAATGAAGCACGAACACAATGGGAAGCAGAACTACGCGAACATTTGGCGATCATCACACACAACAGTCGCTTACGTACGCAATATCGTGCTGAGATGCAAGATTACCGTGCACAAACAAGCGGACAATAACGTCGCAGTTGGAATTCTATGTGAATGTTTCCCAAAACGCGACATGAATCGAGTCAGAGCTTATGCGTCAGCAAAAGGCAAAGTCGATGGACTTGGCCAAATTTTCAGTGCTGGCAGTCAAGCTCCGATCGAATCATCTATGTGAGAACAACGGTTGGTGGATCTGAAATATACGAATGGCATGTTGAACAAAGCTGTGGTCTGGATCCTTCGGTTGTGTGTTGTTAATTCACGGGTTAATGTTGCTAAGAGATGAATAAAGAAGATTGCGAGTCACAAGTGCTAGCGCAGAGACGAATAAAGAAGATTGCGAGTCACAAGTGCTAGCGCAAGAGAATGCTCCTTGTGTGTATCGCCACAGGCTCCTTAAATAAGTGTACTGTCGTTTTGGCTTTTCCTTCCGGAAGATCTGGATTGCAGTGATAAGGTTTGACTCTTCTTCTCACAGGCGTAGCGAAGCATAATCATGCTAAGCTGTGCGTGAGATCTAGCTCTCCTCAACAGGATTGTTCTCACACATGATTCCCACGAACGCGTTAATCATATGTAAACCTTTGCTGTGATCTGATCCGGGCTTCACTTCTACAAGTGGATGATAGAAAAGTAATGACAGTTTACTATACCTATGGCCGCAATAAATATAACCCATGAAGAAATAACCGGAGGTATCCAAACTCGTAATAGATCATCATCTATATGCTTTAGTTCAATAGTTAGAAATGTTGCTCAGTGAAGAGTGACATTTCTGTATATCGGGCGTTTGTGTTTTTGTACTATCAATGACTGGATTGGCCAAGTCCATCAATCGAAATACTTAACACACCCCCTCAGTCATTAGATAGGTACAACCGAGAGTATCACTCAACCGATCATAACTTTCTGTAAATGCTGAAGTTGATATTCTATTGAAATAAAGGTGAGTTGTATGGACATCGCCAGCCGGTCGTTCAAGATAGTATATTAAGTGAAGACTGACTGACTAGCCCCAACGAGCCCCTGTGTTTAAGGTATAATTTACTTCCAAGAGGTTTAGTTAAGATGTCCGCGATCATATCAGAAGTATCCATATGGTGTAACTTCTGATGTTTCTGTTCAACTTGGAGATTCACAAATCTCTCGCGAACGTCCATGTGTTTGGTCCGTTTGTTGTTGAACAGATTGTTTGCGATAGACTCGGTGGATTGATTGTCTTGCCATAAACGGAGCGGATTGAACGACGTAATTCCAATACCCGTCATAAGATTTTTCATCCACTTCATCTCACGCGATAGTTCGTTCAGCGCATACAGTTCGGCTTCCGACGACGAGGCTGCAATAGTCTGTTGTCGAATCGACTGCCAACTGATTGCCGCATTAGCGAACATTACCACGTAACCGGTTCGTGAGTATCTATCTGCATCGCCCGCCCAGTCTGCATCGGCATAACCTTGTGGGTTGTTAGCCGAATCAAACATGTAGAGACCGTCGGGTCTTAGCATCGGAGACGTGATACCAGTCCGTGTATAGTGTAAACCGTAATCCCAAGTACCGAGTAAATATCGTTGTAATCGATAGAGAGCCTTTGATTCTGACTGTCGAGGATCAATCTGATGTTGTGCCAAAATATTGACTGCGTATGAAATATCCGGTCGTGTCTTAGTCGCCACGTACGATATCTTCATTAACATTGATCGAAATTGTGTTGCCTCGGCATCGGATAGTGTTGGTGTGGTCTCATCAAAGATATATGATTTTGACATCGGTGTTTTGGTCGGTTTGATGTTGGTACCCCATAAATTCGCTTCTTCGAGAATCTTCTTTACGTACAATGCATTGCTAAGGAAATATCCTTCCGTTGTCTGCAATAACTCCATTTTCAGAATCCATTTCGCCTTCGAAGTACTGCCTACTGTGAACGAAGTTTCCAAATCGGTCTGAAACCGATGATATGCGTTTGGATCTGTGGAAAAATGTAGTATATCATCGACATGAACGGTAGTGTGTTCGCGGGTATTATTTGTTGGATTGTATCGCCAGAAATGACAGATGTCTGCAATATTCCGCACGAAACCAACACTGAGATATTGTTTCCAAAGAGTTTTGTACCATTCTCGAGCTGCCTGGTGTAGACCGTACAGACTTTTGATAAGTCTGCAGACGATGGGTCGATTCTGGAAATCTACTCGTCCGAAACCATGAGGGAGTTCGACGTAGTTCTCTTCTTCCAGTATTGCATTAAGATATGCACCCTTGATATCAAACTGGAATATGATCATGCCGACTAATGCTGCTAATGCAATCAGAAAACGGATCGTGGACGTTTTCGTAACTGGAGAATAGGTTTCATCGAAATCCAATCCTTCAATCTGTGAAAATCCTCGTACGACCCAACGTGCTTTGAATCGAGTAATATTGCCATGTTCGTCAAGCTTATATGTGAAAACCCATTTGCCCGATAATAAATTCCGTCCATCAGGTAAAAACGTTTCGGCCCAAGTATTGTTGCCGACTAGTTGTGTAACTTCCTCCTTCATCGCCGCTAACCAGAATGGAGCCTCATCGGATCGTGATAAAGCCTCACGAAGAGTCTTTGGTGCAGTCCGTATATTTCCATTCGCAATTGGTTGTGTTGGATATGAGGAATCGGCCTTCAGGGTCCAATCGATATTAGGAACGGACCGGGTAAACAAGGAATTTTGTTTCCTTTTGGCGTTCGACAAATTTGCACTTGCTTGACGTTTTCGTTTTCTTGCTGCATATGCTTCGTCGACATCTTCTCCAATGAATTGAAGATCACTTTCGAGTTGTGCATCATATTCCTCTACAGGAGATACGGAAGACAAATTCGGAGATTCTTCAGTAATGGATTGTGGAGTCGATAAATCAGCATTTGGATCATAATCAGCATCGTCTGGGTCATCATCGTCTAGTCCATGTAAATGTTCAACAACATGCATGTCACCGGCTTCTTCTAAGCGGTAATATATGGGGTCGTCGTTTATATCCTCATCGATTTCTTCGTCTGCAACGGTAGAAATCGGGAAATTGTCTGAGACAAACTCAACAGTCGTCTCTTGCACCCCCTGATCCCCGGTTGGTATTTGATCAACATCGAAATATGTCCCGGCCTTCAGTGGATATTGTACCGTAAGATCGTCGAGTAACTGTCGGGTAGGATTATAACCAACAAAAACTCCCTCGTGGAACGTAACATGGAAGTATTCGCCTATTGTGTTTGTCCGAAAATTGAGTGCTATGACGATCTTCAGGTCTTCACCCTTGTATCCGAGAAACAGACCTAGTTCAGACTTGTCTCGGATTCTGCGCGCCAACCTTTGTGTTAAGTATTTCGATTGATGGACTTGGCCAATCCAGTCATTGATAGTACAAAAACACAAACGCCCGATATACAGAAATGTCACTCTTCACTGAGCAACATTTCTAACTATTGAACTAAAGCATAGATGATGATCTATTACGAGTTTGGATACCTCCAGTTATTTCTTCATGGGTTATATTTATTGCGGCCATAGGTATAGTAAACTGTCATTACTTTTCTATCATCCACTTGTAGAAGTGAAGCCCGGATCAGATCACAGCAAAGGTTTACATATGATTAACGCGTTCGTGGGAATCATGTGTGAGAACAATCCTGTTGAGGAGAGCTAGATCTCACGCACAGCTTAGCATGATTATGCTTCGCTACGCCTGTGAGAAGAAGAGTCAAACCTTATCGCTTCGATCCAGATCTTCCGGAAGGAAAAGCCAAAACGACAGTACACTTATTTAAGGAGCCTGTGGCGATACACACAAGGAGCATGCTCTTGCGCTAGTACTTGTGACTCGCAATCTTCTTTATTCATCTCTTAGAAACATTAACCCGTGAATTAGCAACACACACAACCTGAGGATCCAGACCACAGCTTTGTTCAACACAATAGTTACGAATCGTTGCTTAACACATTTCTTTGGACAACAACGACAAGATGGGTTCAGGATCGAATGACGCCACATCTTCGCGGCCGAAGCCATTCACCGGTAAAACGCTGCAGGATTTCGATCTGTACATGGAACAAGTGCAGACTTACGCAAACTTACGTGGCGGCGCTGGCACTATGCTTCTCCAAGAACCAATGGCTCTTCCTGATAATCCGAATTACGAGGCGGAAGGAAATCGCCCACAGCGTCCGATAGTCATCGCCGGAGCTGCTGGCGGAGCTGCTAACGAAGCACGAGCACAATGGGAAGCAGAACTACGTGAACATTTGGCGATCGTCACACACAACAGTCACTTACGTACGCAATATCGTGCTGAGATGCAAGATTACCGTGCACAACAAGCGGACAATAACGTCGCAGTTGGAATTCTATGCGAATGTTTCCCAAAACGCGACATGAATCGAGTCAGAGCTTATGCGTCAGCAAAAGGCAAAGTCGATGGACTTCGCCGAATTTTCAGTGCTGGCGGACAAGCTCCGATCGAATCGTCTATGTGGGAGCAACGGCTGGTAGATCTGAAATGTACAAACGGTCAGTCGGCAGAAAGCGTTCAGCAGTTTGTGACCGACCTCACTGAGTTATTCGAACTCAAACTGAACTCTTTACCGGACGAACTCGTAATCAAGGATCTACTAAACCGGTTAGTCGCAAAAATCACGATGCAGACAATTGAACTACGGACCCTCGTACCTTTTCTCGGAAAAATGATCACTTCTGCGTATGCCGAATGGGAACCGGCGTTAATACAAGATCCAATTGATGCTGCAAACCCGAATGCTCCGCGACCATTCCACCAAAAGCCAACGCATTACTTCGAAACAGTGTCAAATATCTTGACCGACCTCAACCAATTGGTCCAACTCAACGTCACCATGGATGCCGGTGGGCCGAATGGGACAAAGAAGGCCATGAAGGCAAAGGCGAAGAAAGCGAAGGCGAAAGCGAAAGCCAAGGTTGCGAAGTCGGAGGATATTTGTACCTTGCATCCGAACTCATCTCACACCAATGCTCAATGCCGTAAGCAGGGTGCCTCGGGTGGCTCAGGCAGTAGCGGTGGGAGTAGCAGTTCCACTCGGACCAGGCAGTCGCAGGACTCCAGGTCGTCCACATCTTCTTCTGCAAAGAAGACAGATCTCACATGCAATTTCTGTGGCAAACGAGGACACAAGCAGTCGGCGTGTAAACGCTATCTCACTGCAAAGAGTCTTTGTTTAGACACGGATTTTCGTGCATTCATTGCCAGCCGTGGCGATGCAGGTGATGATTCGTCGGAGGACAAATCTACCGCCAAACCGGTGTTGACCAAGAAGGTAATCTTTGACCTTACCCAACCTACTTCTGTTGATAAAGATGCTGATACATACATCGGAAATATGTTTTCGATAGTGAACGCACACTCGGCACAGAAGGTTGTCCGTGTACATGTTCAAGCAAAGGATCGTGTGGGTTTGCTTGATACAGGCGCAACTGTTTGGATGACACCTAATCGTCATGCCTTTAGTTCGCTGACGTATACGAATGACGAGGACGTGGTGGAACTAGCGGATAGTCATACAATTCCAGTTTGTGGTTTTGGAGATGTATCTGTAGTTTTACCCAATGGGCGAATTAAGATAATACACAACGCACTTTATGTTCCTGATCTCGAAGACACACTTGCATCAGTGTGTAGTATCATTGGAGACTCCGGGGACATTGTGAGTTTCACCAAAGACAAGGTTATCCTCACGCATGGTGATACGGATGAACACGTTATTATTGGGCGACGGGAAAGAGATTTGTACTATCTCTATGCTGATGTTAGTACCGTCGGAACTCACCAACCGCGGCATGTGATTGCTCAACGAGCTAAAGCAGTAGCGGTATCCGCAGAAGGTCTCGAT
This sequence comes from Cladochytrium replicatum, assembly GCA_025526935.1. Lineage (NCBI taxonomy): Eukaryota > Fungi > Chytridiomycota > Chytridiomycetes > Cladochytriales > Cladochytriaceae > Cladochytrium > Cladochytrium replicatum. The sequence goes on along the minus strand of JAHLKD010000055.1, from coordinate 645 downwards.
CAGTCGATGGACTTTACGTCCGGTGTACGATCTTCTCACGCGATGGGTCTCGATGTAATGTCAGACAACAACATTCGTCAAACGAACGATGATGAATGTCAACGAGCATCTCAAGATACAGTTGGAGTGAGCACCAACTTATCGCCAGTGACAGTACACGAACTTGCAAAGTTACACCAGCAGTTTGGTCACATCCACTTACGGACAATCTTTCGAACGGCAGAGAAGCTCAACATCAAAATGCCCAAGGTTGAACCGGATGCATTCAATCTTGTCAACAAATCAATTATGCAGAATTGTTTGGTCTGTAGTCGCACGAAGCTGAAGCAGAAGCCGATTTATTCTACAATAAGTCGAGCTCCGAGGAAACTTTTCCGTCTGTTTTCCGATGTCGTACGTTTAATCTACGACGGACAGAAGAAGAGATATTGGCAGATCATTGTCGACGAACAACCTCGTTTCATCACAATCTACTTCCTGAATCGAAAGAGTGATGCGGTGGATAGTATGATTCGACATATCGCTGATGTGGAAAATCGCAATCACCCATTACACGTTGCTGAACTACGTTCCGATTCAGGAGAATTGATTACTAAACGGTTGATCCAATGGTGCAATACCAAGATTCCTCGCATCCGCGTCCCC